>SRLM01001706.1:201106-234148 GCA_015708895.1 Populus ilicifolia | reverse complement strand
TGGTAAATGTCCATTTTAAATGCAGGCCTATCACATAAATGAAAGGATTGATTGATGACTTTAAGAACTTCAATTGCAAAGGCAAAGAGATGATCAAACTTAGAAAAGAGATGTCGGTGCAATCCAAAACTGGAACACTGTTCGGTAATTGGGTCATATTTGGAGCTATAGATCTCAGATTTAGGTCTACTTTATATGGATGGAAAGGTAAGACATAGGCCTACAACTTTCATATGGAACCCAAGATCTAAAAAGGTCATTTTCAAGTCCAAATTGTTGTAACAAGAAAGAAGCTCGAATCTGTCCTCTAGCCCGAGCACTGTTTAGTATTTTGGCCATAACTGGAGTTCTAGAAGTTGAAATGAGCTGAATGTTTTACACAAGAAAGTTGAGACAATTGTCTAGAACTTTCATGTTTTCAAGTGGCTCTAATTTGGACGTCATTAATGACGTTTTAGGCAGACAAGAGAAGATAAGGATTGTCACCAAGTCAAGGGTTGACCATCTACTCATCAATTAGTCATCAAATCAATATTTTTCAATTTTATCCTATAAAAGGAGGTAATTGCCATGCATTTAGGCATCTTGATGTCCAGATCAAGATCATGCTCTTGTTTTCTCTCTTGTATTTTTTGTATTGCTTATGTTTTGTTTTCATTAATATTAAGTTTATGTTTTTCATTTCCTTTCCTTTACTTAGTTAATTCTTATCTTATTTTTGTTCTTATTTTGTTTATCTATTTTTCTTTCTTCCATTATGTCTATTTAAGTTAATTATGTCAAGGTGAAAAGGTTACACTAATGGTGTAAGAATAAGTATGGTATAAACTTAATATGGAGTTTAATGTTTGATACTAACATGTTTTATATTTGTTATCTTATTCACCATTTAATACTTTGCTTGTTAAATGATTAATCTTGATTTATATTGTATAACAATTGGTACAACAAATGCTTGGCACCACTGTATGGTATAACTGACATCTGAGCTATGAAGAGAACTTGATTTGTTGTTAACATAAGTTATAATCATGAATGCTTGATGAAATTTACAAGTATTAGCATTAATTGAATAAGATCACTAATGTAATCATGTTAACAATCTATAATCTAATTGGAACCTCCTTTATGTGTGGATTCCAATTGAACAATAAGAGTTTATACTATACTTGTTTGACATAACATTAATGGAACCTCTAACCTTGATATTTGTTATTATTATTGTTTAATCTTTACTTTAATATTTCATCTCAAAGTTCTCATCTTCTTCCTTTATGTGTGGATTCCAATTGAACAATAAGAGTTTATACTATACTTTATTATTATTATTAGTACTATTATTATTATTATTGTTGTTGTTGTTGTTATTACTATTATTGTTGTGATTGTTATTATTGTTATTGTATTATTGATACTTATAATTTGTTTAATAACCTCCCTGTGGTTCGACCCCGATCTTGCCGGGTTATTTATTACTTCGACACTCCTGCACTTGGGTGAAGACATCAATCTTTTCATCGTGTCACTTACCTCCCCAGCAACGGCACCAAAAACTTAACATGACTAAAAGATTGATGTCTTTTTCCCAAGTGCAGGAGTGTCGAAGTAATAAATAACCTGACAAGACTAGGGTCGAACCACAGGGAGGTTAATTGTACAAATTATAAAGAACAATAATAGTAACAATCACAACAACAATAATAATAGTAGGAATAATAATACTAATAATAATATTACTACTAGTAGTAGTAGTAATAATAAAAAGAAGAAGAAAAGTTGATGAGAACTTTGAGATGAAAAATTAACATAAGGATTAAACAATGATAACAAACAATGTAAAGGTTAGAGGATCCACTAATGGTATGTCAAACAAGTATAGTATAAACAAAGAAGGTTCCAATTAGATTATATATTGTTAATATGATTATATTAGTCATTTGATTCGATTAATGCTAATACTTGTAAATTTCATCAAGCATTCATGATTATAACTTATGTTAACAACAAATCAAGTTTCTTTCATAGCTCAGGTGTTGGTTATACCATACAGTATGGGTTATGAAAGTGCCAAGAATTTGTTATACCAAGTGTTATACAACATAAATCAAGATTAGTCATTTAACAAGCAAAGTATTAAAGAGTGAACAAGATAACAAATATAAAACATGTTAGTATCAAACATTAAAATCCATATTAAGTTTATACCATACTTATTCTTACACCATTAGTGTAACCTTTTCACCTTGACATAATAAACTTAGCTAGACATAATGAAAGAAAAAAAATAGATAAACAAAATAAGAACATAAATAAGATAAGAGTTAACAAAGCAAAGGAAAGGAAATGAAAGGCATAAACTTGATATTAATGAAAGCAAAGTATAAGCAATACAAAAAATACGAAGAGAAAAACAAGAGCATGATTTTGATCTGGACACCAAGATGCCTAAATGCATGGCAAATACCTCCTTTTATAGGCCAAAATTGGGAACTATTGATTTGATAACTAATTGATGAGTAGGTGGCTAACTCTTAACTTGGTAACAATTCTTATCTTCTTTTGTCTGCCTAAAAAATCATTAATAACATCCAAATTGGAGCCACTTGAAAACATGCAAGTTTTAGGAAATTGTCTTAGCTTTCTTGTGTAAACAATTCAGCTCATTTTGACTTCTAAAACTCCATATATGGCCAAAATACTAAATAGTGCTCAAGCTAGAGGACAGATTCGGGCTTCTTTATTGTTGCAACAATTTGGACTTGAAAATGATCTTTTTAGATCTTGGACTTCATATGAAAGTTGTAGGTCTATGTCTTACCTTTCCATCCATATAAAGTAGACCTAAATATGAGATCTATAGCTCTAGATATGACCCAATTATCGAATAATGTTCCGGTTTGGATTGCACCGACATCTCTTTTCTATGTTTGGCCATCTCTTTATCCTTTCAATTTTAGTTTTTAAATTCATCAATCAATCCTTTCATTTATATGATAGGCCTGCATTTAAAATGAACATTTATCACAAATTAAAGGTATCTTATATTATTAGATATATTATTATAAAACATGCTTTAGTTAAAGAATTATTGATACTTCAAGTGAAAAATGATGATATAAAACCTTGATAAAAATACACTTTTAAGTATCAATCACCTAGTGATGTGCCAAACTCAAAAAATTTATGTTTGGCGATCAGTTAAACCTAATAAAGCATGAGTTTGGCGAGAAGCCAAACTCAATTTATTTAGGTTTAGCTGTCAACTAAACTTAAAAAAATATAGATTTGGTGAGATGCTATACCTAATATACTTAGGTTCAGTTGTCAACTAAACCTAAAAAACCATGAGTCTAGTGAGATGCCAGACCTAACATGCTTAGGTTTAGTTATCAGCTGAACCCAAGGTAATATAATGCACATATTTTTTTTTAGATCATGTTATATCTAATGTTTTGAGTACTCAAGATGATTAGTACTTAAAAGTGTATTTTTATCAAAGTTTTATATTATTATTTTGCATTTAAAATATTAATAACTCCTTAACTAGAGCATATTTTATATTAACAAGCCTAATAATATAAAATAGGTTTAATTTATAGTAAATGCTCATTTTAAATGCAAGCATATCTCACAATTCAAAAGATTGATTGATATCATTAACTATTGAAAGTGAAAGACAAAGAAAAGGCTAAGCTTAAAAAAGAGATGGTGATTCAATTCAAATTAAAATACTATTCAGTCATTGAATCATGTTTGGTTTATTGTTATGGAAAGTTAAGAAATAGATGTACAACTTTCATAAAGAGTTGAAGACCTAAATTTGTTGTTTGCAAATTTAAAGCTTGACCACAAAAGAGAAGTTAGAATCTGTCCTACAATTCAACCCAAACATTGCTCAGAATTTTATCCATATCTGGAGTTCTAGAAGAAAAAATGATGTCAAATTTGGTGGATGGAAATATAAGACAATTAACAACAACTTTCATGGAGACTACCTGCTTAAATTTTATTGTCAGCAATGACATTTCATCCAGACAAGAGCTTCAAGGCTATCCACCATATTCACAAGAAGCATTATTCAATATTTTAACCATATCTTGATCTATAATGATTCAAATGCTCTGAAATGTTGTGGGTGGAAAGAGAAGATGATTTCCAACAACTTTTATAAAGAATACTTTGTCAAATTTTGATTGCATTAATATCATTTCGTATTTATCTTATATGAGCTCTTTTTCTATTGAAAATTGGTAGGATGGCATGTCTTCAAGTCAAGCATCCAACAAAATTGATTTTGTATCAAATGAATTTCCCTAACTCAAGATATTCAAGTCAGAATGATCAAAAGTTAGCACTAATAAAATGCGAGATCTGTCATTAAAGGTTATGATATCCATGCTCTTTTTTATTTTTTTTGCCCCCCACCTCCCCTCCCCTCCCCCCACACACAAATATACATAGAAAAGTATGAATGTTAGCTTTCTAATACTACTAGAATTACTTAATTTGACCTCTAAAGTTTAAACTCTACACCAAACATCTATCGGAGATAAAATCTATCAATGTTTGACACGGGTTGTAACATGATCTGAATTATCTTTAATTTACATCTTTTTAAACCTTATATCCAAAAATGCCTTCAAAATATAAAATAAAAAATATTCAGGTATTTTATATATACAACATAGACAAAATATCAGGTAAATATAAGTAAAACTATCAAATAATATAAATGTATTAATTTGATGTTTTTCTAGCAAAGGAAAAAAACACTATTTACTTGAATAACTTAATTAATTACTACCCATAAAATAAATAACTTAGTACTTATAGTTCGTAGGACATCATCTCCACCAATTGACATTAATCTCCATCTCTTTTTGTTTACAATTTTGTTGTTGCTTAGAAAGTAGAGGCACTGGTTATACCACCCTTTTTTTTTAACCTTGAAACGCCTAATACCATAGCCAAAATAACAAACGTGAAGTCATGAGAGTACATGGACTGCAAATGTGAAAGGTAGACATGATACGAGGACGAAAGAAAACAATTCAATCAAGTAAATGCTGAGCAGTCAGTCAATGTTCATAGGATCATAGTTTCCTTTCCAATTATTCCCACCAAGTAATCTTTGTTGAAAACATAATTCAAACTGGTTATTGCACAATTACAAACCATTCCATTTGCCGCTATTAAACAACCAAACTCTTTCTTCCTACTAACAATGAGACATCCTTTTGTCTACATTCCATCAATAACAACAGCATGTTTCACTAAAATACAGGAGGGTTTTTCTTTTCAAGACTTGGGAAGGGGCTGTCCTTTCAAAAATGATTTGAATAACTGAAGGGCTGCTCTTGGCTTGAAAAGTGGTACTTCATGACCAGCGCCTCTCACTGTTGCAAATGTCAGTCCTTCATATACCTCTGTCCACCCTCCCACCTTCACAAAACCACATCCAATTATTTATTACTCATTATAACAACTTTAATTGGTTTGAAAATCAGGTCATTAATATCTTGACCATAATAAGAACTAAGTATTGATTAAAGCTCGGCGGCTAAAAAGAAGGACATTGTTTGTTTGTACTATCGTGATGAAGCCTTAATCAGAATCTTATGTTAGGTATCGATAGCAATGCTAAAGTGGGCGAATCAAGAACAGAAGAAAACAATAATCAAGTGATGACAAAATTTGGTAAGCTGGATTGCTCTGACTTTCTGTTCTGTGCTCGAGTGGTTGAGCACATTTAACAAGGACTGATTCTGGTAGGTTTCCCTAGTGGGCAATATAAGCCTATTATTAGAACATTCTATCAATTCCATACCAATATAAACAAAGAAGATGGATAGAATGCTGACCTGCTTCTTAACATACCAAGGATGCCATGGAATTTTTGTCGCTAATTTAAGTTGAGCAAGGGAGTATCTAGTTGCTGTAACTGGGACAACTGAGTCAACGTCGCCACTGCAATAGTTCAATGGAAAAGAGAAGGTTATTCTCAGTTAAACATTACATTTGAAAAATAATGTTGTGGGATCATTATAGTAGCCAAGTAAAATAGCTCACCTGAATACCCAAATCCTCAATCCACTAGCAAGCATTTCTCGGTAAATTGGGAGAACCGAAACAGCCGTGTCATTCCAGTTACGATTTAGTACTTCACTGTATAAACAAAAACATCAATTTAGTTCTTCAGGAAAATGTGTGAACTCCCTTTGATTGTTTTTTGCACACTGACTGTACACATGCCTAGTGTTCTTGTAATTCACCTGCAAGCTGTCCACTTGTAAGGAGTTTTGGTCACATTGGCATGGAGTGCTTTCTGCACATCTGGTCTATTGTAATAAATCTCAGCATATTTTTCAGTACAGGGATCATAGCCAGACAATGGCCTGACAAGCTGATAGTTACAGAAAAAATAGAAGGTATCAATCCTCAGGATATAGCATACGGCTTTTGACAAAACTTACTCAGAATTGTTAGTCCTATTACTATTGCTAGTATTACTTTGGGTATAGGAACTCGAGTTACACATACCTTGTAGGGATGGTGAGGCAATCGAATACTCTGATGAGTGGAGGTGCTACCATCAGAGTTGTTACAAGGGGGTGCATAAATGTTGTACTGATCAATGTTTCCAAATTCTTGATCCATGGCATAACTATACAATGATTCACATTCGACTGATTCCTTCTGCCTTCGAAAATCGCACGTGTTCATGAGCTGCCGATATGTTTTATCAGAGATCATCGCATGGCTCCACCAGTACGTCACTGTTCCAAGGTTATCATAATAGTTGTCCGTAACTGCATTCCCAACCTGGATACCATTTCATATCGATTTATTGATTGCAGGAATGTAATGCACTGGGAAAGAAAATATACTTAGCCACTAGCTTTTCTTTTGTAGAATTGAAATTCCTACAAAATCAGGCATTGCATGTCATGAAGTCTGATGAATAAAACCCTTTACGAAAAACAAATTTTGATCAGTTCATGATCTGTCTAGTTGTGATTGTGTAGAACACCCAAGTGAGAATAAAGCAATGCAAATGAAGCTATTAGGTAGTTCCACTATGTGGATAAAAAGTTACCATGAATCCTTTAAGATTTATTGGATGTTTGGACCTTTTGTTGTACATCATAATTTCTCTAGCCAGCTGAGGAACATAGTGGCCTGCATAACTCTCTCCAGTAAGATATACTTCTCGGTGCTTATATCGTGGGAATCGATTCATCCATCCAACCAGAAATTCCAACGAGTCCTTGGCTGAATCATGATGAAAAAATCAGACTAAAATACAATTGAAAACATACTTCTAAATAGCTAATAAGATTTCATCCAGATATTCCTTAAGTGCAGAGTGTCGAATGGTTAGCAAAAATGGCTTGCAACAGTTTTCAATTATGCACTACCAGATTAACTACGTTCAGATATTGACTCGAACACTACAGATTATAGACAATCCAAAGACATGATAGTCCCTGAAATGGTTAAAAATCCTATATCAAACTTCCCCTGCCGTTTAACAAATCCAATGATAAACACTAGGACCTGCATTATCATCATTATAATGTAGTGGTGCTGCCTAGCCTTCGAAATTATGTCTATATGCGCACTTTCTTTCTTCAACAACTAACAAACTTAGCGATAATTTATCAAACTATGACTCTACCAGTGCGAATATCGCCAGTATCAAGCAAGTCAGAGGACCGATTGCTGTAAGAGAAGCCAACACCAGCAGGAGTTTCCAGGAACAAGAGGTTGGCCACGGAGTTCCATGAGAACTTGTTAAGGTACAATCCTGAGGCAGTCTTGTTGATTTTAAATGGCCCTATTTCCTCAGAAGCACCATATGCCACAGAAGAGCAACCAGGACCTGCTTGTTTACAAGTAAAAGGCAATGAAATCAAGACCATGATTCAAATGAGATGGGCCCCAAAAGAGATACCAGAATATATGGTTTTGCTAGAAATGGTGAAAAGTAGTGCCAATAAATTCGACTCCACATCTTCTATATGCCTCAACATGCAAAGTTGCTCTGAGACTCCACCCAATAGACAGAGTGATGTAAAGATTTCATTTCAGAGAAAGGTAAGTTATGCGAAGTTGACTAGTTTAGTGGATGAACTGTAGCGAGGGTAAAATTTAAGCTCATGAGTGGGGTTTAGCAAGAGAAGACAAAATGGGTGACGCTATAATTTGCTGGTTTAGTAATGCATTAATGGTACACCTACACAAGCTGACAACGATGGCTATGAGATCGTAATTGCTGTAACCTAATAATGAGGCCTCTTTTTGGTTGCTTTCAAGCATTTATCTTTCTGATCACTCCATGCAGAAGACTCAGAGAGTTCGTGTATTTAGACATGTAGTTGTTTATTTTTTGTATTCTTGCGTTATGATTTTTCTTGCCTTTATTATTTTTTTTCTATAGCTTTTTCAAGGAATCAATTTTTTTTTCTGTTTTCTCATCGGTGGTTAATAAAGGGGAGAAAGAGCCTAGGCATCCCATCATTTATGAGTAGTTGGGTCATCATTTTTAGCCATTGGTAGGCCACGTTTGCTATTCATGTGGGCACTGACCACTCTCTCTTTTCTTTTCTTCCTAGTTTTTTCTCCAGCAAATTGACTAGAGAAAAGCAAATGAGTTAAACTTTCATGCCTCTTTACTGTTTCTTTGGAGGAGTTTCGAGTTCCAAAGAACAAAACAGGAGTTCAAGAGTTGCAAGTACGAAGTAAATAGCAACTTCGAAAGATAACTAGTACTCTGTACTCCTAGAAGAATCTAAAATCTTCATCATCCATTGTCATGTCGGCAACAAAGAAAAATTATCTGTTTCTGGACTTAAAGATGAGAAACAAAGACAATATTAATTCTTCTACCAAATTCAAGAGAATGCACGTTTACAGCAAGAACCACTTAGGTGTTCTTTTAGCATGAATGAGCATGGATCACTAGTGACCAATACAACAGTAACAGAAAATAAAACTAGTGATGCATAGAGAGATGTAGAGAGAAGGAAAGAGCAGAAGGGGTCTGACCTCCATTGAGCCAAACAACCAAGGGTTTAGACGAGGGGTCACGGACAGCCTCAGTGAGCCAGTAGAAGAGAGCTCTACCAACAACTTTGTTAACAGTAACATAGCCAGAGAATTGTTGAAAAGAGACATTAGGCTGGCCAGGAAGTGAAGATATCCTATCTGCTTCTCCTTCTACTTCATTTACTGCATGGTGATGACCAGCACTAGAAAAAACAACCAAAAGCAAAGCAAGGACCATGGAAACAAAGATCTGTTTTTCAGCCATGACCATGGCCTTAATTAGTGGAAAGAAGAAGCAGAACTGAAGAAAATAAATGGGCTTGTCACTTCCTAGTAGTGTGTATGGGGTGTGTAATTAAATAGGAGAGAGGCAAGGCAGGGGACGGAAGGAAAGGGAAGTCATGATCTTGAATGTCACGGTCATCACTCAAAAACACAATATTTTAGCCATAAAGCTTGTAATTTGGGGTGACATCATCTATGGCAAGGGATGCATTGATTCATATACATCTTTTTAGCAAAATATAATGATTTTATTGCTTTTAAAAGAAAAAATATATATAGCTTAAGTCCAGTATTTTTTTTTCTTTTTACTATTATATACACAATAAAATTACAATGATATCCTTAAAATAAAAAATAAAAACATTAAACTTGCATAAAAAGGCTTTTTTGTCTTTTTTTAAGAAAAATTAAGTGACAAAATCACCTTCAAAATAAAATAAAATAAATCCAAAGGTACTTCAATGGTGTTCTAGTCCTTTTATTATGTTTATTTTGTTATTTTTAGGTTAATTTAGAGATTATTTGATAATTTTAAAAAATTAAACATTATTAAAAAAGATTATGCATTAAAGTGTGATGACTCCCATGCTCTTTAAGCAACATATGCGACTCCATCTGATTACTAAACTCTGTTTTCTGTGACAGCATGGGAAGCATTGTGTTGTTCTGTTCATGATGATGAGGGGTGTTCTCAGGCTCGAAGTATAGTTGGGCTTCAATGAACCTTTTTTTTTTTCTTTCTCTCCTAACTTGGAAATTCACACTATCCATTCCAAAAATCAATTATGTCCTCCAGTTTGTATTTCTATCAAATTTAATATTTATTATTTTTATTACTATTTATTTATTTTTTAATACATTTTAAAGTTTTTTTTAATCTCACCCTAAGGTATTTTAATTCTTTTAATTTCTTTACCTAATTTGATCCTTATTCTTTTAATTTTTTTTTAATCTCATCCTTGATTTATTTTTTTTTCAAATTCACCCCTCATTATTTTATTTTAGTTTTTAATTTTGGTCCTTATTCTTTTGATTACCATTTTCTTATCTTTTTCTTTATTCTTTATTTTTTCCCTTTATATTTTATTTTATTTTATTATCCAATTTGGGTTCTCATTCTTTTTATTGCTATTTTTTTATCTCTTTTTTAATTTATTTATTTTTCAATTTGGTCCCTAATTATTTTCTTCCATTTAGTTTTTATGTCAAATTTGATCATTATTATTTTGACTGCTATTCTTTTTTTTAGTCTTTTTATGATTAAAAATCTTGCTTCATGAATTTTTTTTATATTTACTTTTTATAGGGTAATCTCGATCTTGTAACTCGATTTTTGTTTAACTTTAGTTTTTTTTTAGGTCATTTATTTTTTAAAAAAATCACTATTCAACATTAAGTTATTGGACCTAAAGATTTGTTATTTGTTCTACTTTTATTTTTATGGATTTATCCTTGTCTCATATCACAGGTGGTATGTTATTAAAGTTAACCTGAGTTGATTTAATTTTTTTATCTCAATGTTTTTTATAAATTTTTTTGTTTTATCTTTTGATATTAAATTATTAGTTATTGAGCTTTGTGATTATTATTTTCTGTGAGGGTATCTAGAGTATAGATTAGTCAAGTTAACTTTGGTTTTTTTTAATATTTTTTTATGTAATCTCATCTTTCTTACTAGGTCTTTTTTTAAAAAAAAATCTATTTTTTATCCCAATCTAATATTGCAAGAGGTGAATTAATCAAGTTAACCCGAGTTAATTTATGTTTTTTTTTCTTTGACATTGCTTTTTAAAATTGATTTTTTTTTTAGTTTTATCCTTGAGTTTTGTGATTTTTTAATGTTTTTTTCCTACGAGTTATCTCGATTTCATATCTCGGATGACATATTAATCAAGTTAATCTAGATTGACCTAAATTATTATTATTTGATTTTTTTTATAATAGAAAAAATTTGACTCGGCCCACTGCCTAACATGAGGTACCTATCTAGTTTATGTCTAAAGCAAAGGATTGTTTATAACAAATCATCACATTGCACTTATTATATTTTCTCATCCTTAATATGATCCTTCCATGAAATTTTGCAATTTATACTCACATCATATGTCCTCAACATTGCTTCTTCTTCTTTTTATTGCTAGCAAGAGTAGTTTTGAGATAGCTTGTTTGAGTCTCTCTCCAAACAATTTGAAAAACATACCTTTTATACTAGTCTATTCATTTAGAAAAATTTAATCAATTCTAAAGATCTAAACCCAAACAATAAAACAATAAAGCAAATCTTAACTACTAGGCCAATTGTTTAGGTTTAAATTTGCATTAGTAATTACTTGATTAAGGATGTGCTATGTGTAGCCTAGCTTGTAAATGATTTTTTTTAATTTCATTTGGATTTTGGCAATATGCAAAATTTCCTTAGAAGATTTTTATTGTCATGACTTAATTTTGAATCACCCAAAATTCTTTTACAAAAATATTTTTCTTTCCTTGAAATATTAGAGAAAATCTAGAAAAATCATAAATTCAAAATTCAAAATTATTTTCAAAAACAAAATAAGCTTTTAACCTGCAACAAATCAAAATTCCAAGGGGATAATAAAAAAGGAATATTGTTAATGAGATAGGCTAAAGAAAGACTTACTTGAAGCAAAATTAAGTTCGAAAATCAATTTGAGTAAAATTGAAAGAATTAATTAATTTCAAGGGTTTAATTAAACTTCTAATAGATTTTATTGACTTAATTAAGGATTTATTTGAAGAAAAGTTTAAGGTTGAAATCCAACTTAATCAAAATTAAAAGAATTAATTAAGTTTAAGGGCTTGATTTTGTTGACTCAATCAAGGACTAGTTGGAAAATAAATAAATTTATAGGATTAATTTGCAATGATTGGCAAATCAATACTTGATTGAAGGTGTGATTAGCCTAATTAGTGCAATTGAGAGCTTTAAGGACATTATTAAAAATATTCAAAATTAAGGACTGTGTTAAAAAAGGTTTTAACTAAGTAGATCTTGTTAAAACATTCTATACATGAAATTGAAATGATTCTAAAAAATCAAATTGAATTGATGGTTTAATTCTAAAAACTTAAAAGATTGAAGATAGCAATAAAAAAAGAAGATTAAAGCCCTAATTAATCTAGAGTTACTAAAACAACCCCATTCCATTTAAATAAAGCAGCGTGTTTCAACTAAAATAGTTTGTTTTGGTTTTTTTTAAAAATTGTTTTTTCTTAGTCTTAAAAAACTATCAAGGCCAGATGATTTATGTCTAACTACTATTCTTTCTTTTTTTTTCCTAAAGAACTTGAAAACCATAGTTGAGTTGTCATATTTCAAGATATATTTCACCCTCATCCAGCTTTGAAACCAAAACAAAAGTCACACTATCAATGACCCAGATTACTCCCCACAACATCTAATAAAATCATTTTGCTTTTCTCTCGAGTCTTTCTCACTAGACAGCAAAACACATGCCCGACTAATCATACCTGCAAAAAACAATTATAAAAATAGCTAGTGTAAAACTTAGTTGAAACTTTTTTAGAAAACAAAAGTTTATAAATAATTAAGGACAAATTATACAAGTAAACATACTTATAAAGAGGTGAAAATAAATTTCTAGTAAATTAACTACAAATGAATTGAGGATTAAAAAAGAATTAGATAGAACTTTGAGATGTGAGATTGATATAAGGATTAAATAATAATAAAAATAATTATTAAGGTTAGAGAAACCATTAATGATATTAAAAATAAGTATAGTATAAACTCTTTTATATTACTTAACTGGAAATCACATACAAAGAAGATTCAAATAAAATAATTATAATTACATTTAAAAAAACATATGATGATACCATGCTTTTTAAATAATATTAAAGGTTTTTAATAGTATTAGTAATTACTTTATAAATGATTATATATGAACATAAAGTGCATATGTTAAAAAAATATTTCTCATATATTTTTAATGAGAATAGAATATCTAATCTTTCTTATTATGAAGATTTTATATATTTTTTAAAATTAATTTTTTCTTTATTTTAGTATATAGTGGCATAAAAATAATCAAGGTAAACTTTGTTATAATTGAAAATTACGTTTTAAATTATGATAAGTTTTTTATTAAAAAAGCATGTTATGAATAAAAAATGTATGTTCTTGTATACAAAACAAGAAATAAAAAATAAAAAAGGTTTATTTCAGATTAAGAAAATTTTGAAAAAATTCATAAGTGTTGGTTGACCAATCTGATAATTTTTGGATAAATTATAATGCATCTTTCTCATTTCTTCCGTCCAATAATAAAGAATTACAATTAAAAAATTTAATCTCAAGTGGAGATAAGTAGGAGCCTAAAAATAAAATATAATATGGGTGTCTAATGTTTTTTTTGTCTCTAAAAAAGAGTATATTATTCCAAGCAATGTTAGATAAAAAAATAAAAAATAAAAGAAGTAAAAAAGATAAATAAATTAATTAGTTGGAGTTTAAAAGAAAGTTGTAGATAGGGGATAGATTGCAAGAAAAAGATTTGTATATCTTGGGGTTGTTACCATCTTTAGTAACTACATAACTTATTTATATTGGTATAATATTAAAGTTTCATGTAAATATTAAAATATAATTATTTATAAAAAATTATATTAGTTGGATTACATTATAAATCCTAATAGAGACTAAGTCTTAACTTACTGTGTGATTCTTTTCAAGTAATTACATGAATTCTAAATTATTTTATGAATATCAATTTATTTTAATGACAATTCATACTCTAAATATGACTGAATCTTCTAGTTTATTAAGTGAGTTTTTATTATTGTGATCAATTGTTTTTTTTTATATCAATCATAACTCTTATTCATGATCAATTTTAGTGTTTGTGCTATTTAGAAGTGAATATTTATTTTTTTAATTAAATGAAATATAATTATTTATTTTTAATATAAATAACCAGATAAAAACTTTTTGCCTGTAGCAATTATGTCTAGATAGTTTCTAGAAGTGAAATTTGTTTTTGGCCATGTCATATACCATTGTTTTTTGCTTTGTTGTGAAAATAATTTTGCATTCATGAATTTTCTATGTAAATTTAATAAAAACTGTTTATATATAAAAAAAATAATTTTTTTTATCATTAAAACAAATATCATTCAATAACTACATAGATATGCACAAGGTAACATGGATAATTAAACTAGTGTAGTACATATTACAAGGTATATAGTAATCGTTATTAACAATCTTGTTACTATATTTCCTTTATTCTGAAGTGATATTTAATTTAAATTCTTTTTCCATGTAAAGAGAAAACCAATAAGCTGACAAAATGATTAAGAAGTTATGATTTGGCTAACAATTTACCCAAGTGAATAGATAAATAACTAATACAAGATAGATGAGTCTAAATTCACACATTAATTAGCATTTAAAAATCATTTTCATTAAAAAATAAATTTATTAACATGAAGAATTCATTTTGTTTCTAGACATAACCCATTATTTACTGCAATAATATAATTACCAATTTATTTTTTCAAAAAAAAAACTAACTTCCTATTAAAGCTAATACAATATTTTCTATAAAGCAATTAGTCATTATAAGATTGATCGAGGACAAGTTAATTTTTTTTATTTTTTAAATATAATATGTAAAGAATATAATACTTTTAAAAGAATAATTTTTAAAAGATTGATTAAAAAAATTTAATTTTTTTCTATAAAGACCGCATTACCCTTACAAGAAAAATTCATTAAACGACTAACCGGGGCAATTTGATCTTTTTATATTTTAAAAGAAAAATTTACCATGCTTGCTCCCAAATGGTTTATTTATTTTTATTTTTAGTATTTCTAGACTAGTTTTTTAATTATTAACTTGTTGATTGGGGTGATTATGTTTTTTTAATAAATATAAATATTATTTTTTAAAAAAATTACCAGTACGTACAACACACAAGCCAACAAATAGACAATATTAGTGTTCTTCGAGTGGTGCATACAACAACAACATTTAAAACGTGTCACTATAAGTGAATACAAATAACGCAGTAATTGATTGAAAAATTGCATATTTGAAAGAGAGAGAAAATCTTACATATGAGATGGTTCCAGAGAAAAGAAAAAAACTAATACAAGATAGGTCACACATTAATTAGAATTTAAAAATCATCTTCATTGAAAAGTAAATTCATTATCATGGAGAATTCATTTTGTTTCTAAACACAAATCATTATTTATTGCAATAATATAATTATTATTTTATTTTATTTTTTAAATAAACTAACTTCCTATTAAAGGTAATATAATATTTTCTATAAAGCTATTAAAAGTAATATAATATTATCTATAGAGCAATTAGTTATTATAAAAATAATTAGGGATAGGTCTATCTTTTTATCTTTTAAATATATATACTATGTAAAGAATATATTACTTTTAAAAGAATAATTTTAAAAAAATTGATTAAAAACAATTTAATATTTTTTTCTATAAAGAGTGCATTATCTTTACAAGAAAAATATATTAAACAATTGACTAATGGCAATTTAATCTTTTTATATTTTAAAAGAACAATGTAAAGATTATATTACCCTTTAAAGCAAAGTTTGTCATGCTTGCTCCCAAAGGTTTTTTTTTTTGTATTTTCAAACTGGTTTTTTAGTTATTAACTCGTTGATTGGGGGTCATTTGGTTTTAAACAAATATAAATATTATTTTTAAAAAACATTTGTTGGTGTGTATAGCACATAAGCCAACAAATAGGCAATGTCAGTGCTATTTGGGTGGTGCATGCAACAATAACATTGGAAACGTGTTGCTATAAGCTTTCTAACACGATCAAAAGACTTATGTTAATAATAAATTAAATTCCTTTCATAGCACATGTGTCGGTTATACCATACAATTATGCTATAAAAATACCAAGTATTTGTTGTACCAATGGTTATACAACATAAATCTAAATTAATTATTTAACAAGTAAAGTATTAAAAGTGAACAAGATAACAAATATAAAACATGTTAGTATTAAATATTAAAATCCTTGTTGAGTTTATACTATATTTATTCTTACACCATTGGTATAATCTTTTTACCTTGACATAATAAACTTAGTTAAACATAATGAAGAAGAAAAATGTAAATAACAAGAAGAGAACATAATTATATAAATATAGTGAAGAAAATAAATGACATAAACAAAAGATTATTGAAAGAAAAACTTAAGCATTACAAAAATATAAAGAAAGAGAACAAGAACATGATTTTGATATGAAAACTAAGATGCCTAAATGCATGATAAATACCTCCTTTTATAGGCCAAAATTGAAAACTAACATAAACAAAAAGATTAATGCAAGAAAAACTTAAGCATTACAAAAATATAAAGAAAGATAGCAAGAATATGATCTTGATTTGAAAACCAAGATGCCTAGATGCATGACAAACACCTCATTTTATAGGCCAAAATTAGAAACTATTGATTTGTTGATTAATTATTGAGTAGATGACCATATCTTAACTTGGTGACAATCTTTATCTTCTTATCTGAACAAAAAGTTATTATTAACATCAAATTTGAACAAATTTGATCATGAAAGTTCTATAAAATTGTCTAAATCGTAGGATAGATTCGGACTTCTTCGTTGTTACTAAGATTTGCATTTCTAAATTGCAAAATTAAATCTTGTATTCCCATGAATATTTTAAGCCTATTTCTTAACTTTTTAGTCATATTAACCAAATTAAAATTTAAGATCTACAGCTCTACATATGATCCAATAACTAGACAGTATTCCAGTTTAGACTTAACCAACATCTCTTTTCTAAACTTCATCCTTTCTTTGTCTTCTCAATTTTAGTAGTTGAACTCATCAATCAATCCTTTTATTTATATGATAAGTCTGTATTTAAAATAAATATTTACCATAAATTACACGTATCTTATAGTATCATACTTATTAATATAAAACATGCTTTACTTAAGGAGTTATTGATATTTTAAATGCAAAATACTAATATAAAATCTTGATTAAAATATATTTTAAAATACTAATCACATTTTATTGGAATCGCACGTGTACAAGGTTGAGAAATGGTTGGGCTATAATAAAGTCTTTTTTTCTCCCCCCCTCTTCTCTCTCTTTCTTTGCCAAAATATATAGGTATCTTTTTATTCTTTTTGTATCCAATTTGATCCTCATTTTTTCATTGTAATTTTTTAATATTTTTTACTTTTTTTCTCCAATTACATCCTATATTATTTGGTTTCATTGATTGTTATTTCAAATTTGGTCCCTTTTTGTTGCAATTTTTTTTTATCTTTTCTAATTGAATTTTGATATCAATTTTATTCCACAACATTTGATTTCTAATTATTTTTATATGAAATTATTTTATATTCTTTTTTTATTCTTTATTTTAATTTTTATCCTTTCTTAATTTTATTTTTTCAATGACACCCCTCAATATTTTATCGATTTAGAATTCTAAAGTGTTATTTTTTTAAGATTTTCCTTCTATAGGTTCTGGTAACGGGTTCATGACTGCAATCACAAGTTTTGAAAGTTAACATATGTTGACTTTGATTCTTTTTAGGTATTTTTTTAAAAAAGGTTTTCAATTTCTTCCTTCAAGACTTAATTTAATAGGAATTGATTTTCTTGTTTTTTTTTCCATTTACCTTTCTATTGGGTTATCCAATTATGTGCTCAAGATCACAAGGGTTAGAAAGTTTACCCCAATTGACTCAAATATTTTTTCTCGTTGGTTTTTTTAAATTAAATATTTTTTTCGCTTTTCCTTACAATTTTAGATTATTTAATAATTAAACTTTATAATTTTATTCAGTTTGCTTTCAACAAACTTGACATCTTTTTATTTTTTTATCAATTTATTTATTGTTGCATTTTTTTATTCATATTATTTAAATTAGGCAAGCTTGTTAAATTCATTTGGGTCAATGACCTAGGTCTTGGTTGTCTAACCTGAATTTGTTTATTAAAATTAATTTTTTATTTAATCAAAAAATAATAGAAATAGTTGTAAATTTGAAATTGATTAAATAAAATAACAGGAAAAAAAATCATCGAAGGTTGCACATATTATAAATATTATCTAAAAATATTTTTTTATTTAAAGAAATAAAGTTCATATCTATAAAACATAAAAGAAATTTATAGATGAATTAGAATATCATATTAAAAAATTTAAATACATACAAAATTATTTTTAGAACAAATCACTACTAAAAAAAGGCTAAATAAACAAAATAGAGAATCATGGAATAGAGTAAGGATATTAATTGAAACATAAATTAAAAATTATTAAAAAAAGATATTCATAAAACATATCAATTAAAGTAAAAACCAACATTAGAATAAAAATAAAAGACAGTGATAGTCTAGGTGTTGCAAACATGTTTAAACAAACAAACAAATAAATAAACAAGTGAGTTACAGACCCAATCAAGTTTAATAAGTTGATTATATTTCAATTAGATGATAAAAAAAGAAGCAACAATAGTAAACAGGCAAGAATCTTAAAAAAAAAAAGATCACAACATCTTGGAAAAAAGTAATTGGAATGAAATTTGATTAAAAAAAAAAACAATAGCTTGAGTCAATCCAAGTTATTGTGCTACATATGCAACCTGAGTAATGAGGGAAAAATCAATCCAAATTAACATGTAAAACTCGTGGCTCAAGTCATTAAATTAAGATAACCTGATATAAAAGAAAATAGGAAACACCACAAATTTAATCTTAAAAAAAATATATTAAAATATGAAACTAGAAAAAAAATATCGACTTGCGTTAACACACACACATATAAAATAAGGGTTAAATAGAAATAAAAAATAAATAAGAGGGCAACCATAAATTTTTAATTTTGTAAAGAACAAAACTTTAAAAAAAGGAAAAAAAATCAAAAGAAGAGTACCACTTTGAACACAAAAATACACCATAAACTTTGATTGAATAATAAATTTGAAAGCAAACAAAAATCTTATGAAAAGGCTAAGAAAAAAATAGATATAAAAAGAATAAGAATTAAATTGAAAAAAAAAATAAAAAATTATAATAGAATGACTAAATTAAAAACAAATAAAACTTTTATAAATAACCAAGTAAAAAGATTAGAAATCAAAAGAATTGTCATCACTCATTTTGACCCCAGTTTTCAACATATTTTTTTAAAAAAATAGAAAAAAATAAAAAATATCAAAATCATAAAAAATATGTTTTTGATGCAGTTTGGCCAATTTATGGATATTTTCTAGTTTTTTTATCATTTCATATATTGTTTTTGTATTGACAAACTTTTCAAAAAAAAAAACAATAGAATAAAGAAAAGAAGGAAAGATTAATCAAATATTTTTTTTTCATAATTAAAATGTAGTTTAAAAAAATATATGAGAACTAATTCAGTTTTAAAATAATAATTGCAAAACAAAAGAGAGAAAAATAAAATTGGCTTATAGGAAGGGATACTCTAAAGAAATTTAAAAGGTAAGAAAACACTCTAAAAATATAAAGCTTGAGAGAGAAAAAAGACTCTATGTAAAACCAAACTCTCTCTAATAAAAAAAAAAACTCAACAAAAATGTGACCTTGCAAAACAACACCTAAAGAATATGACCAGTACTACTAGAAAAATAAACTCTTTTTTAAAAGCAAAAGGAAAGTTGTATCTGGATTTGGAAGAGAAGACCAAAAACTTTTTCATTGTCCATGATAGTTTATCACTATGAGCTTTATTATATTTGGTTTCTCGAATATCATACATGCACTGAAAATAATAAAAAAATATTTGAGAGTCCTTAAGATCTTGTTAAACAGATCTAAAATTATTTAAGGATTTATTATTTAAAGATATGATCTTATTTGACTTTAAAACCCTTTTTAAATATTATTCTACCTTAATGATTTCTTAGTCAATATTATTTAAGAACGGATAGAGCATTTTTTCTAATTCAATTAGAGTGATGAATTTTCTATTAATCACTCAAGTACCTTCATATAGTTCATCGTATATCCAATGTTTATCTTTTTGTTACCTTGATTAAGATAACATGTAATAAGATCAAAGTATATCATTCTCTAATAAGATAACTTAGTGATCTCAAGTTTAAGGATCACTTACACAACTATTACATAATTCTTTTCATAAACGTAGGTGATTTCTTCATATGAAATTATTATGGAAATCAGTTTAGTATACATGTCTTATGACAAGCCTTTACATATTAGTTCTTGGTATTTCTTATACTTCAGCCTATGAGAATAACTACATCCTTTCATAAAGCAAATAACATAATATGCATTAGTTTTTATAACTCTAATAAATATCTAGTATTTAAGAGAGCATCGATCAAGAATATTTTAGAATAATGTTTTGATGTAATATGAATCTCGTAACTATAATAACTTTATAATCTTCTTTACAAACTATTTTTATCCCTTGAACTTCATCTTTACTTTAGATTCACAAATAAAATATTAAATTCATAAATTAAATATTAAATTTATTAATATGATATTATATGAATATTAAAGATAAATTAAACTTGTATTAATAATAAATATATATTTACATGAATATAATAATGTCACGTGTAACCAATTGATTGACTATATGATATATTAAATACAATCTCCCACTTGCACTGAAATTAATCACTCATATATCTAATATCATATTGTTCTATATAGCATTAATACTTCTGAATAGATAATAACTTACTAAGAGGATCTTTTAGATTTTCTTTAGTGAATACTTGCTCTGTCTTTACATCTTTAATTCATTAATTTAGGTAAATAAAAATTTTTAAATACTTGTTTGGATTATTGATGAGACACTAGTTCCTTCACTTATATAATGGCTCTATTATTATAATAGTATAAGATAATTGGATTAACAATGCTAGGAACCAACTTAGTTCATTGATGAACTCATATTATTGACTAATATTTACTATTTTCTAACATTTCATTGAAAAAAAATATTAATTCAAAAACTTTTGAACTTCTAGTTTATCTTACCCATTAATGGATCATATAGTGAAGTATAGGGTGCCATTTCCATTATATCTCTTTCAATCTATATCTTAGAACACATGTTTTTGGAGGAAGATATTCCATACAAAATAAAAAATAACTCAATATTAGATTTTTCCATTCTAAGTTATTTTAACATCTAGTTTATATATAAGGATTGAGATAATCTAAGTAACATCTTAGATCTATCTTTATAAATCTCTATATCTAATATATAAGTTGTTTCTTTTAATTTTTTTATGGAGAAATTCCTAGAAAAACAACACCACTCTCACTAACTTTTTATAAATACAAGATTTATACATATTTTTATGAAATCAAATCCATTGATTATAGTATCAAAATTGAATATTCTTACTCTTTAAAGCTTACATTGTATATTTGTATATTGCCTCTCATTTTAGTCTTTGTTTTAAAGACCTATCTAGATCCACGGAGTTTTTTCTTTTAAGTGGATTAACTAAGTTCCAAACTTGATAAGTAGATAAAGTTCATAGTTTAAAGTCATTTCTTGGAATAAATATCATATATTACTTCTAAGTAATTAACAAGCTTATTATTTATGAGCAACATCTACAGCTTCATGAAAGGTTCTTATCCCATTGATCCATGTTATGTCCTACCATATTTATAGAGATTTTATATTTCTTAAAGTTAAAGCTAAACATCTAATTATATAGCCTTTATAATATATTTCATCCAGATATAATGTTATAAGAGGTGCAAAAAATCCCATTTTTTTTAGATAATCCTTAAAATATTTTGTCAAATATTAACTATTACAATCCAATTAAAATTTATTAATACTTATTTCAATTCTATAACAATTTATATTTAACTTGGATATTTTGAATTCAGTTATATACAAACTATTCGTATAATTATAAAGTTTATATTTTTTTTATATATATAAAAGAACAGCATTTGTCCTCAATAATATATTTAAATCTATTTAATAATAAATAAAATTGAAAGAATGCCTTAAAAAACCAGAACAAAATAACAATTATAAAATTCTAGTATCGGCCTATTAGGCAAACCAAAATAACTAGTTTCTATAGCTAATGCAACAACCCTTGTTTTATTACTAAGTCACAAATCCACTTTTCCTTTATTTAATCTTTGACTTTTCTTTAGTTCTTGCATGCAATTATAAATGTTAAAATCATATTTGGTATCCAATACATAAGAACTACAATGCAAAGTAATAAAATAGTTTTCAATTATAAATATATATGAAGTAGAAGCTTCATTAAGCTTATTTGCCTTCGTAGTTGCAATTCCTCCTTCAGTGTCCTTTCTTATCATAATGATGAGAAGTATTATTGTTTTTCTTAATGCTCTTAGTAGGTTTGTTTGCTTTAAAGACAACACTTTTATTTTTTTTATCCTCCTTCTTGGACATTTTAAAAAACAAAACTAGAAGAATTTAATATTTTTCCTTCTTAAGAGCCCTTTCAGTAGTTTTAAGCATAGTAAGTAATTCTATTAATATAATAGTTGATAATGAATTACAAAAAGTTTTGGGATAATGACTACAAGACCAAGTCAACACTTAACTCATAGTTTATGAAAAAACCCAACTAGCCTAATTTCTCAATATAGCTAATCATTTTTAAAACATTAGTGTTCACTAAAAACCCCTTTATCATCTTATAACAAAACAATTCATTAGAGATCTAATACCTTATAATCCTTATGGCCTCATCAAAAAAATTCCTTAAGATGCATAATCATAGTATAGACATTCATATTCTCATGTTGCTTGTGTAATTTAGGTGACATATTGGCTAACATCACATAAACAACTTGTTTATCATCATTATTGACACGACCACAAGATTTATATTTTCTTTCAAGTACAAGAATGTCGAAGTAATAAGTAAACCGACAAAACCGAAGTCAAACCACAATGAGGTTAATTATATAAATTATAAATAACAATAAGACGACAATGACGACAACAACAATAAAGAGAGTTTTGAGATGTGATATTGATATAAGGATTAAATAATGATAAAAATAATTGTTAAAGTTAGAAAATTCACTAATAGTAATAAAAAAAAATTACACTATACTTGTTTGAAAAACCATTAGTGGATCCTCTAACCTTGATATTTGTTATTATCATTGTTTAATCTTTACATTGATCTTAAATATCAAAGTTCTCATCAAATTATTCTTCTTCTTATTTGTCTTCTATTATTATTATTACTATTACTATTATACTTGTTGTTGTTGTATTATTATTGTTTATAATTTATATAATTAATTTTTTTATGATTCGATTCTGGTTTTACTTAATTATTTATTACTTTAATATTTTTATACTTAAAAAAATATTAATTTTTTGATTATGTTAACATGATAATAGTTTTTCTGCAGCAGTAATTCTGGAAAAAAGAAAAGAAAAAAGAATAAAAAAAAGTATGGATGTAGCAGTAGGATAGTGTACTAGACTAGGTGTACAGATTCAGTAGTAATTGTGGTATTTATGAGTAGGATAGTGTGCTAGACTAGGTGTACAAGATTCAGTAGTAATTGCGGTATTTATGACCAGCACAGTAGAGAGCAAAGCAGAGAGGGTGGCTGTGGCGGCAAGTGCTTTAGAACTGAAGGCCTCCGCGTGCAGGGCCCCCACCCTCAACACTGCCCCCTACTGTACGATCCATGACCCTGCACCACACCAAGCCTTGAAAACCTTATATTTGGGCATCCGTAAATATCCCTGAAGAAACCATACTGAATCTTGAAATATATACTGAATGGCTGTCTCATAATTTTTAAAAATATTTTTAATATTAATATATCAAAATAATCTAAAAATACAATTTTTTTAAAAAAATTCAATTCTTTTCAAAAATAAAAGTATATATATATATATGTAATGGTAATTCAGTTTTTCAATTAAAGTTGTTTTTAAAAATTTTTAAATTAGGATCACCCGAAACCTGAAATATAAATCTCCTAACATAATTTTTTTTTTTGAAATTTTTAAAAATACAGGTTACTCGCACTCTCTTGATCTTTTTTTTTTAGCAGCCCTCTGCGTCCCCATCTTTTACTTGTTCAAATTCTGCCAATTCTTTTATCAATGGGGAGTTTCTTTCTTAATAGAAAGGAATTAATGAGGTATTTATCATGAATTAGCTTAATCAATCGAGACTCCTCTTGACCCAAACAAACAAAACTCCTCTTGACCCATAAAACCAAAACCCTTTCCCTCATTCGCAGTCTCTACACCTCACCATGCTCACAAATCCTTTCCGAAACGTTCTCTTTTTACAAAATTCTCTGCACGATGTCTCCCAGGCTTCGCCAATTAAAACCCTGGGAGTTTAGCCGCTTGTACCCTTTTTCCATGTTTTTTTTTTGTCAAATCAACAGTTAAGTTAATCCATTAATATCAAGAAAAGCTGATAATGCGAGGCACACTCTCACTTAAAGATAACAAGCAGACTCGTTTTTGGGTGTCATGGATGGCTCATGTCGGTCACTATTGATAGCTTGCATTAATGTTCTTGATTCGTTTTGTCAATTATCTTCTCAACCCAAACATTAGGTGTTTGCAGTTTAATTCTTGACCCAAACCCTTAACCACCTTGAATTAAGTCTTGACTTGAATCCCGAGCATCTCACACTAAGTCCTGACCCACACCTTAAACATGATCCACACTTTTTTCTGAACTTCCTAACCCAAGTCTAACCTCGAAAACTTAAGATGATAATGCATAGAACTAGTTTTGAAATATATTTTTTTAGCTTTCAAAATTTGTTGTCAAATTAATTTTCCTTTTAAAAACAAAATAACAAACAACCTTCTATCAACAATTTTTCCACACAATTCAACTAGATGCTATATAAAGTTAACTAGACCAAATTAAATGAGAACATTTTTATAAGTTGTTCGATCCAAAAATATGAATGGAAGATCAGACCCACCATAGTTAATTTCTTAGTTACAGCATAGAAAAACAGCCAAACGCACTTGATATTGACGTGATCAGCTTGTAATATCCAATCAATGTTGGATAAATTGAGTCTCTATTGGTCAAAGCCACCATATTAATCGTTTTTTCTATGGGGTTTTTTTTCAGCCTAGTAAAAAACATATGATAAAATAACATTGTGCAAAAAAAATATTTTAAAAAATAACATAGTTTAAAGAATCATAAATGCCATCACATTGCAAAATTGATAAGCATATAATTTAATAAAAATAGAGGAGAGAGATAAAAAAAAAGAAAAAAAAGAAGAAAGAGACCTCAGAGGTACACTAAAACTCCGATGATGACACCATTGGTATTGTTGGAAAGATTTTGACAAAAAGAATTCAACAACACTAAGGAAGGTCACCAACGATGACTAGACACCTTTGATCGGTTCGTGTGGTCCATTTCATTCATTGTTTGTGATCTTCTTAGGTATCATTTAATTCGTCTCATCAAGATCTTTTTAACAGTACTGGTGTCATTGTCAAAATTTCGGTGTGCCTACATGATCTTTTTATTTTTATATTTTTTTCTCTCTACTCTCTCTTCATAAATTACAAGGAGAAGAGATGAGAGAGAGAAAAAGAAAAAGAAAAAAAGGAAAATAACCTTGAAGACACACCGAAGCTTAGATGATAACACCATATGTACCATTGAAAAATATCTTAATGAGATGAATTCAATAACATGAAAGGTCATAAACGATGGATGGAGTGGGCCATATGAGATGTCCATAAATGTCAAGGCTCACCTGTCTTTGGTCCATTCGTGTGACCCACTCCATTTACCATTGGTGACCTTCCTTGATGTTTTTTAATTCATCTTGTTGAGATTTTTCCAATGATAACAGTGATGCCATCATTGAAGTTTTGGTATCTATATGGTCTTTTTCTTTCTTTCTTTTTCTTTTTATCTCTCTCCCCTTTCTTTATTAAATGTTGTGTTTTTCAATTTTGCAATTTAAAACAGTCATAGATGACACTTGTGACTCGCAAATCGCAAGTGTCGTCTACAACTCTTTAAACTATGCTATTTCTTTACATATTTTGTGCTACATATTATTTTATCAAAACAAAATTATTGTATTAGTCTAAAAATATTATATTTTCTAGAGTATTTTGTACTTTAGCACTTAAAAAAAACATATAAAATAACATAGCACAAAAAATATTTAAGAGAGGCACAATTTAGAGAGTGGTAGATTACATTTGCTTTTAAGTTACAAGTGTCATCTATAACTCCAAAATTAAAAATAGACTGATATAATTTACAAAAAGAGAAATGAGAGAGAATATAGAGAAAAACAAGGAAAGAACGAAAGAAAAGGACCTTAAAGACACAAGAAAACTCCAATAATGACATCATCAATACTATTAGAAAGATATCAATGAAACAAATCCAACAACACTAATGAATGCCATGAATAATGATCAAAATAGGTCACATAAGCTGTCCAAATATATCAGGGCTTATTTGCCTTCAAAGAACTCATGTGGCACACTTCGGTAAGCATTTGTGACCTTGGTGTCGTTAGATTTGTCTTGTCAATATCATTATAAAAATACTAGTGATGTCATCACCAGAACTTCGTTGTATCTCCAAGATTTTTTATATTTTGTTAATTTTTTCTCTCCTTTCTCTCCATAAATTACAAGGAGAGATAAGTAATTAATAGGTAAATGTGTATTTTTATCAATGTTTTATATCATCACTTTGCACTTAAAGTATTAATAACTCTTTAACTAGAGCATACTTTATAATAAGTCTGATAATATAAGATACCTTTAATTTATGATAAATGTTCATTTCAAATGCAGGCCTATCACATAAATCAAAGGATTAATGGATGAGTTTAACTACTGAAATTGAAAAGAAAAGGAAAGAACTAAGCTTAGAAAAAAAAATTAGTTCAGTTCAAATTGGAACACCATTCAGTTATTAAATCATAACTGAAGTTGTAGAACTTAGATTTAGGTATAGTTTAAATGTATGGAAAGTTAAGACATAGGTCTAAAACTTTTATGAAGAGTTCAAGATTTAAAAGTGTTATTTTTTAGTTCATATAGTAGGAACAATGGAGAATTCAGAATCTGTTCTGCAGTCTAGATACTGTTCAGTGTTCAATCTATATCTCGAGTTCTAGAAGTTCAAATGACCTCATTATTATTTTGTTGTAAAGTTGAGATAATTTCTCAGAACTTTTATGAAGGCTATTTATTTAAATTATGATGTTAGCAATGACGTTTTCTGCAGACAAGAAGATAAGGATTGTTATCAAGTTAAGAAGTGGCCACCTACTCAATAATTATTCATCAAATCAACAGTTTCAAATTTGGCCTATAAAAGAAGATATTTTTCATGCATATAGGCATCTTGGTTTTTAGATCAAGATCATATTCTTGCTCTTTTTCTTTATATTTTTGTAATGCTTAAGTTTTGCTTTCATTAATATTTTGTTTATGCTTTTCATTTCCCCTATTGTTTATTTATATTTATGTTCTTCATTATGTTTAGCTAAGTTTATTATGTTAGAGTCAAAAGGTTTTACTAATGGTGTTAGGATAAATATAATATAAACTCAATATGGAGTTCCATGATTATATTCTAAACAACTTGCTATTTAAATATCTTATCATTTTATCTTATTAATTCTTAATACCTTACTTATTAAATGGTTAATTTAAATTTATGTTGTATAACACTTGGTACAACAAATGCTTAGTACTTTTATAGCCAACTGTAAGGTATAATCTACATATGTGTTATGAAAGAAACTTGATTTATTGTTAATATAAGTTGGCATCATGAATTCTTGATAATATTTAAAAGTTTAGTGTTATTTAAATAAGATAATTAATATGATCATGTTAATAATTTATAATGAGCTATTAATGATAAATCATCCGATTGGAACCACCTTGCGTGTGGTTTCTAATTGAGTAATAAAAAAAATTTATATTATACTTATTTTAAATATCATTAGTGAATCATCTAACCTTGATAACTATTTTTATCATTGTTTAATATTCACATGAATCTTATATCTTAAAGTCCTTTTTAACTCATCATCATTATCATCATCATCATCATTATATAGTTAACCTCTGTGTTATTTGACACTGGTCTTACAAGGTTATTTATTACTTCGACAATCCAATACTTGAAAGAAGACATTACTATTTTATCGTGTCAATAAGAGATAAAAAAACAAAAAAAAAACACCTGAGGTACACTAAAGCTATAATAATAACACCATCGGTACTATTAAAAAGATCTCAATGAGACGAATCCAACGACATTAAGAAAGGTCATCAATTGTGATCAAAATGTGTTTCATAAGTCATCCAAAGAGAAATGAGCCTTGACATATTTGAACATCCAATGTGGCCCACATTAGTCACCATTCATGACCTTTCTTGGTGTCGTTAGATTTATCTCATCAATATTTTCATAATGATACCGGTGGTATCAGTATTGGAGTTTTGATTTGTTTGCGTGGTCTTTTTCTTTATTTCTTTGTTTTTCTCTTTTTTCTTTCTTTTTTGTAAATTGTTTCAAACTTTTTTTTTTAATTTTCTAAAGTTATAAATGACACTTATGACTTACAGATGTCATATGTGACTTTCTAAACTATGCTACTTTTCTAAATATTTTATGTATTGTGTTATTTTATCCATTTCTTTTAATTGCTAAAGAAAACTCCTCTTTTCCACCTCTAATTTTGGCCCTTGTTAATGTCACATTTATTACATTGTTTGCATTTAGATATGATCAATTATGCCATTTATGAATGAGGAAAATAAATTCCACCTTGCGCAAAAATATTTAACATCTTTAACTAATTAATTATTATTAGCATATATTGAAAGATTTGGCATTTCACTGTAGTAGCAATAAATAGTTATGTCTCAAGATCTTTTTCATTTTGGTTCTCAATATTTTTTAGGATTTTTTTTTTAATCTTCAACATTGAGTTTACTATGTATTTAACTTCATAATTATTATGATCTTTTTTCGATAATGTTATCATCTTATAACTCGGTCACAAGTTTTGCTAGTTAACCGTGTTGACTCCGGTTGTTTTTTATTCTTCTTTTTAATTAATTGTTTTCTCAACTTCATCCTTCAAATCTAGATTGATTGAAAATTAAGCTTCATAATTATTCTTTTATTTGCTTTCTATAAAATAAAATAAAAAAACATCATTTGAGTCACAAGTTTTGCAAGTTAGCCAAATTGACTCAAGTTTTTTTTATCCATTTTGACTATGTTTTCCATTCTATTATTTAACATGAAGTTGGTTGAGAATTAAATTTTATAATTTTAGTAGTCATCAATAAAATCAATGTTTGTGGCTTTATTTGTTGATACCTATTTACAAAAGTAATAAAATTATAGGTAGTTTCTCATATATGGGAGATAGTGTTAATTTTTTTTTAAAAAATAAGATATATTAAGAATATTGGTACCTTTTTTATGTCATATTCTTATTTTGATGACAAAAGCAACATGATTAGTGAATAATATAGATATGAGCATTGCTAGTTCTTCTAGCAACACATCTAATGACTATGAGTCACTAGATGACAATCATTAATAGGCATATAAGACACATGCACTCTTGTACTTAGTAGGCTCATCAAGTACAATGCAACATCACAAAGGAGGTATCTGTTCTAAGATAAATATATGTACTAGAAAGTACATTTCTTAATGTAAAGTTGATCACTCAATATAAGTTTGTTTTCATTACCTATTGATTAGTACTCAAAAGTGCATTTTTATCATGGTTTTATATCATCATTTTGCACTTGAAGTATCAATAACTCCTTGACTAAAGTACATTTTATAATAATCTATCTTATAATATAAGATACCTTTAATTTATGGTAAGTGTCCATTTTAAATGCAGGCTTATCACATAAATGAAAGGATTGATTGATGACTTTAAGAACTTCAATTGCAAAGGCAAAGAGATGCTCAAACTTAGAAAAGAGATGTCGGTGCAATTCAAACCAGAACACTATTTGGTATTTGAGTCATATCTGGAGCTATAGATCTCAGATTTAGGTCTACTTTATATGAATGGAAAGGTAAGACATAGGCCTACAACTTTCATATGAGCCTAAGATCTAAAAAGGCCATTTTCAAGTCCAAATTGTTGTGACAACAAAGAAGCCCGAATCTGTCCTCCAGCTCGAGCACTATTCAGTATTTTAGCCATATCTAGAGTTCTAGAAGTCGAAATGAGTTGAAGTTTTTTGCACAAGAAAGCTGAGACAATTGCCTAGAACTTTCATGTTTTCAAGTGGCTCTAATTTTGACATCATCAATGACGTTTTGGACAGTTGCCTAGAACTTTCATGTTTTCAAGCTGATGACTAATGTAATCATGTTAACAATTTATAATCTGATTGGAACCTCCTTTATGTGTGGTTTCCAATTGAATAATAAGAGTTTATACTATACTTGTTTAACATACCATTAGTGGAACCTCTAATCTTGACATTTGATATTATCACTGTTTAATCCTTACATTAATATTCTATCTCCAAGTTCTCATCATCATCATCATCATCATCATCATCTTCTTCTTCTTCTTTTTCTTTATTACTATTATTATTATTATTATTATTGTTGTTGTTGTTGTTATTATTATTGTTGTTATTGTTGTTATTTATAATTTGTATAATAACCTCCCTATGGTTCGACCCCGGTCTTGCTGGATTATTTATTACTTCGACACTCCTGCACTTGGGAGAAGACATCAATCTTTTCGTCGTGTCACCTATACAATTAAAAAATAAACAACAAAGGATAATTTTTTTTAATAATTAATTACAATGAATGTTTGGAATTTTATGTTTACAAATATGAAGGTTACTCATATGATAATATTGGCAATGAAATCATCAATGGAAGTGCCTTTGTTTCAATTTATATAGGTTTTTAACAATCTTGAATGGAAGTATATGATTGATGCATGATTCAAAAGGGAAAACAAAAATTGACTTACAAGGAAAACATTTACTAGAATTGAGCTAATAATGCTACTACCAGGAAGATTTGAGAGAATCACAAAGCAACTAGGTAATATTAAATTCAAAATATTTATTTTTTATTATCTCAAGTGATAATTTATTTCTACCTTATAAGTTGTATGATTTTTGGTATAAGGTGTAAAACAAAATGCATAAGAAAAAGGTCTTCCAGGCTAGGGAGATATGGTTGTGTGAATGGATTTCAAACCTTTACACATCCCAGAAGTTATCTGGCAAGCTTATATATATCACGTGACGTTTGAGCATCTTGTGTGGTGATTAGTATTTAAAAGTGTATTTTTATCAAGGTTTTATATCATTATTTTACACTTGAAGTATCGTTAACTCTTTAACTAGAGCATAATATAAATTCAATATGGACTTATGGCATTGTGCAATTCATGATTTATGACTCTATTTTCATAAAGAACATGATCGACTTAGTCTTAGGAATCTGACTTAAAAAGACCTTGTTTGCTAGTTTTTAAGAAAACTAGATGGGAAACCTATCCCCGACCCATAAAGGGCGTTTAAGCCGTTCTTGGATGTAAAACCATGGAAAGATGTGAGCCACAATCACAACTACCTATACATACACATGTTTTTAAATAAATAAATAAATAGAGAGAGAGAGAATATGTGTGAGACTCCAGCTGACCTACATATAGGTGGTATGATTGCCTTTTTAATTTCTCATCTATAAAATCCTCTTTTCCTTCCTATCATTTCTACTCAACCCATACATTCAATAAATATAGAAATCTGTATAAATGGCAAGTTCCTCAAGTCATCACATAAAAAATATTTGTGTTTTCGGTGGATCTAGTCCTAGGAAGGAAAATGAGTTTTTAGAATTAGCAAATCATCTTGGTCAGGAGCTAGTTGAGAGAAAGATTCATTTAATGTATGAGGGAGGTAGTCTTGGGTTAATGGAAGGTGTGTCAATAGCTGTATGTTTTGGAGGTGATCAAGTTTTCGGGGTCGTCCTCGAAGTTTTAGCATAAAGGGACATCATTGAAAAAATAATTGGAGATGAACTACAGGTCTCCATAATGTTTGCTCGAATGAATGCAATGTTTAACCATGTTGATGCCTTCATTGCCTTACTAGGTGGTCTAGGCATATTTGAAGAGATCTTTCATGTTTCCTCTTAGGCCCAACTGCACATTCACCATAAACCCATAGGTTTGTTAAATGTTAATGGTTATTATGATAAGTTGTTGTCTTTTCTTGATCATGCTGTGGAACAGAAATTTCTAATATCTTTTGCACGACAAATCATAATCTATGCTGCTAGTGCTGAACAATTGATTGACCAACTATAATCTTTCATTCATGTAATTGATCCTTCCATGAGTCGTATAAATTGATTAGCTAACGAAAGTTGTAAAAAGTTTAGATTGAATTTGAGCCTTTATTTATGAATCTTTGTGTCTTTTGGTTTTATTATTGTGTTTTATTGTTTTTTATATTTGTTTTAATGTGTTTCAAGTTTATCAACAATCACTATTTCAGGTGATGTCTTCTATACTCTATCTTTCTACTTTAGAACATTAAGGTCAATGTCTCATTTTAGTTGAGGAAAGAGGGTAATAGTTGAAATTAAAAAAAAA
>SRLM01001706.1:9201-192735 GCA_015708895.1 Populus ilicifolia | reverse complement strand
GTTCTCATTTGTTATCATAGTGACTCCAGACTTCTTGGGTATAACTTGGGTAGGACTTACCCATTTGCTGTCAGAAATAGGATAAATGATTTCATTATCTAGAAGCTTAATGACTTCATTTTTCACTACTTCTTTTATATTAGTATTTAGCCTTTGTTGCATTTCTCTACAGGGTTTAGCATTTTCCTCCAAATAAATTCTGTGTGTACAAATCAAAGGACTAATTCCTTTTATATCAGTTATGGTCCATCCTAATGTATTTTTGTGCATTTTCAGAGTTTGTAATAACTTACCTTCTTGATGTGCATTAAGTTTGGAAGAGATTATTACCGGAAAAGTTTCATTTTCTCCCAAAAATGAGTATTTAAAATTGGATGGCAAGGGCTTCAAATCAGGTTTTGGTGGTTGAACATTTGAAGGTATGGACTTAATTGATCATGGTGGCAATTCCTCAATTGTGGCCTCCAATTACTTGTTTTTTATTCTTCCTGAAAATAAATCATTTCCAAAACATCAGATTCATCAATCTCAATTTCACTAGAAGTGGTTGGTTTGATCATGAATTAATTTTTCAGTTAAGTCCACTTCCTGTAAATCATTATCATCTCTAAGTTGCTTGCAAATGTTGAAAATATTCATGTCCAATGTCATGTTTCCATAAGATAGCTTTATCAGTCTATTCCTATAATTAATCAATGCGTTAGAAGTTGTAAAAAATAGACGTCCTAAAATAACAAGTTACATATTTCAACAGGTTGTGCGTCCAAGACAATAAAATTCATAGGATAAATGAATTTATCGACTTATACTAACACATCTTTAATTATTCCTGTAGACACTTTTATAGATCTATCAGCAAGTAAAAGAGTTAAAGAAGTTGGTTTTAACTCACCTAGATTGAGACTCTAAAAAACTAAATATAGAAGTAAATTCACACTAGCACCGAGATAAAGTAAAGCTCTTTCAATTTTATGCTCTCCAATTCTTACCTGTTTGAAAGTTCCAAAAATTTTAGAGTTGTGATTGACTTTCCTTTGTTTGGTCATGGCTTAAGGAAATGGAAGTGCTGGCGGAGAATTAGTCTTTTCTTTGTAATTTTCAGATTGAACCCCTTCCTTACCCTTAGAGATTGACTCATCATCTTTCTCATAAGGTTCAAGAGAGGGTTTTTCAATAACCTTACCACTGCGAAGAATTGTGACTGAATTGACTTGGTCCATGTGTTGGCTTCCGGAACTACTTGCATTTATATTGTATTGTCCCTTGGGATTTTGTTGTGGTTGAGATGGAAACTTACCTTTCTCTTGAAAACTGAGCAGATGTTAATTTTGCAAGAATATCTTTAAAATCTGTCATGTTTTGAGCAAGTTGAGTATTGATTGTCTCTTGCTTTTCAATGAATGCATGCAATATTTCCTCAAGATTTCTTCTAGGAGGTGGAGCATAAGGAGGTGCATATTTATGAGAATTTTAGGAATTATGGTATGCTTGAAATGATGGTTGTGAAGTTTGTGCATTGTTGTTCTCACTCTTCCAACTAAAATTTAGGTGATTTCTCCAACTAGGGTTGTATGTTTGTGAGTATGGTTTGTGGTTGGCCCTTTAGAAACTGTTTAAAGTATGAGCTTGTTCATGGAGACATTCCTTAAAAGAAGGCAAGGTTGGATAGTTATTAGTTGAGTGTTCATTTGTTTCACATATTTGACACGCAATGTTTGCAATAGATTTTAATTGACCATTCTTTTTCAATTCTAGTGCCCCGACTTTTCTAGCTAAAGATGCAAACTTGGCTTGAAGGTCATAATCTTCCCTAAGGTTGTACATATCTGCACTAGATATATGAGGTTGAGTTTTACTCGGTACCTCACAAGTACCCGCGGTGTCCTAATTTTGAGCATTTTCAGCTAACAAGTCTAAGTACTCCATTGCTTCATTAGGGTCTTTATCTTCAAAAGTTCTATTCCACATCAATTCAACCATTTGTCTATCTTTAGGTGTTAACCCTTCATAAAAATATGAAACCAATCTCCATGTTTCAAAACCATGATGAGGGCAAGTATTAAGCAAGTCTCGATACCTATCCCAACATTGGTGAAATGTTTCTCCTGGTTTTTAAGTGAAAGTGGTGATTTGTCTTTTGAAAGAGTTTGTTCAATGAGATGGGAAAAACATCTTTAAAAATTGTTGTTGCATTTCATCCCAAGCATGAATGGATCCTGGTCTCAAATTTTGTAGCCATGTTTTAGCTTTATCTTTTAATGAAAAAGGAAAAAGCTTTAATCTGATGGTGTTCATGCTACAATTTAAATTATTATATATGTTGCAGACCTCCTTAAATTCCCTTAAATACAAATGTGGATTTTCCAATTCTAAGCTTGAAAAGAAGGTAAAGGTTGAATAATGTCTGCTTTAAAATTAAAACGAGATGCATCGGGAGGAAAATTATGTATGATGGTGCACTTGTTCTTGTGGGATTCATGTGGTCTCTAAGTGTTCTAATACGGTTATTCTCATTATTCTCATTATGAAGTGATTGATTATCTTCTTCAATCATATTTTCTAAAAATGATGAGGATACCCTACAAAGTCTACCACTTGATGTACGTGACCACACTCTTATGCACGTGTAGGAATAGAATAAATAAAAAAAAAAACAAAAGAAGAAGAAACAAGAGAAAAGAAACAAAGTTATATATAAGAAAAGTGAAAAGAGAAATTAAACTAAAAATTATAATTTCTATAAATTTTACCTCCCCGGCAACGGAGCCAAAAACTTGACACGATGAAAAGATTGATGTCTTCTCCCAAGTGCAAGAGTGTCGAAGTAATAAATAACTCGGCAAGACCGAGGTCAAACCATAGGGAGGTTAATTATAGAAATTATAAACAACAATAATAACAATAACAATAATGATTGATACTTAAAAGTGTGTTTTTATCAAGGTTTTATATCATCATTTTGCACTTAAAGTATCAATAACTCCTTAACTAAAGTATGTTTTATAATAATCTATCTAATAATATAAGATACCTTTAATTTATAGAAAATATTCATTTTAAATGCAGGCCTATCATATAAATAAAAGGATTGATAGATGACTTTAAGAACTTAAATTGCAAAGGATATAAAGAGATGGCCAAACTTAGAAAAGAGATGTCGGTGCAATCGAAACTAGGAACACTGTTTGGTAATTGGGTCATATCTGGAGCTATAGATTTCAGATTTAGGTCTACTTTATATGGATAGAAAGGTAAGACATAGGCCTACAACTTTTATATAGAGCCCAAGATCTGAAAAGGTCATTTTCAAGTCCAAATGGTTGCAACAATAAAGAAGCCCGAATATGTTCTCCAGCCTTAGCACTGTTCAGTATTTTGGCCATGTCTGGAGTTCTAGAAGTTGAAATGAGCTGAATGGTTTTGCATAAGAAAGATGAGATAATTTCCTACAACTTTCATATTTTAAATGGCTCCAATTTTGACGTTATCAATGACATTATGGGCAGACAAGAGAAGATAAGGATTGTCACCAAGTCAAGAGTTGGTCACCTACTCATCAATTAGTCATCAAATCAATAGTTCCTAATTTTGGCTTATAAAAGGAGGCATTTGCCATGCATTTAGGCATCTTTGTGTCCAGATCAAGATCATGCTCTTGTTTTCTCTCTTCGCATTCTTTGTAATGTTTATGCTTTGTTTTCATTAATATCAAGTTTATGCCTTTCATTTTCTTTCCTTAGTTAACTTTTATTTTATTTTATTTATGTTAATGGTTGAGTGTTTTCATTAAAAATCGAGGCACTAGAATTGAAAAAGAGTGGTCAATTAAAATTGTTGAAAACATTGCTTGTCAAATATGTGAAACGAATAAACACTCAACCAATAACTATCCAACCTTGTCTTCTTTTAAAGAATGTCTCCATGAACAAGCCCATGCTTTAAATAGTTTCCAACGGGCCAACCATAACCCATACTCACAAGCATACAACTCTAGTTAGAGAAATCACCCAAATTTTAGTTGGAAGAGTGAGAATAACAATGCAAAAACTTCACAACCATCATTTCAAACACACCACAATTCCCAAAATTCTCATGGATATGCACCTCCTTATGCTCCACCTCCTAGAAGAAATCTTGAGGAAACATTGCATGCATTCATTGAAAAGCAAAAGACAATTAATACTCAACTTGCTCAAAACGTGACAGATTTTAAAGATACTCTTGCAAAATTAAAGTAAGATCCATCAAGAGGGAAAATTATACATGAGGGTGCACTTGTTCTTATAGGGTTCATGTGGTCTCTAACTATTCTAACTTGGTTATTCTCATTATAAACCGACACCTGAGCTATGAAAGGAACTTGATTTGTTGTTAACATAAGTTATAATCATGAATGCTTGATGAAATTTACAAGTATTGGTACTAATTGAATAAGATGACTAATGTAATCATGTTAACAATCTATAATATGATTAGAACCTGCTTTGTGTGTGGTTTCCAATTGAACAACAAGAGTTTATCTATACCTGTTTGACATACCATTAGTGGATCCTCTGACCATGACGTTGTTTGTTATCATTGTTTAATCCTTACTTTAATTTTTCATCTCAAAGTTCTCATCAATTTTTCTTTATTGTTATTAGTAGTAGTAGTAATAGTAGTAGTAGTACTAGTACTACTATTGTTGTTGTTGTTTATAATTTATACAGTTAACCTCCATATGGTTCGACCCCGATCTTGTCGGATTATTTATTACTTCGACACTCTTGCACTTGGAAGAAGATATCAATCTTTTCGTCATGTCAAACAACAACAACAACAACAACAATAACAATAATGATGATGATGATGATGATGATGATGATGATAGTTGTAGTAGTAGTAGTAGTAGTAGTAACAACAACAACAACAACAATAAAGAAGAAGAAAAATTGATACGAACTTTAAGATGAAAAATTAAAGTAAGGATTGAACAATGATAACAAACATGTCAAGGTTAGAGGATCCACTAATGGTATGTCAAACAAGTATAGTATAAACTCTTATTATTCAATTGGAAACCATACACAAAGGAGGTTCCAATCAGATTATAGATTGTTAACATGATTACATTAGTCATCTTATTCAATTAATGCTAATACTTGTAAATTTCATCAAGCATTCATGATTATAACTTATGTTAACAACAAATCAAGTTCCTTTCATAGCTCAGGTGTCGGTTTATAATGAGAATAACCAAGTTAGAACAGTTAGAGACCACATGAACCCTATAAGAACAAGTGCACCCTCATGTATAATTTTCCCTCTTGATGGATCTTACTTTAATTTTAAGCCAAACATTATTCAACTTTTACCTTCTTTTCATGACTTAGATCTAGAAAATCCATACTTGCATTTGAGAGAATTTAAAGAAGTTTGTAACACCTATAATGACTTAAATTGTAGCATGAACACCATCCGATTAAAGCTTTTTCCTTTTTCATTAAAAGATAAAGCTATAACTTGGCTATAAAATCTTAGGTCAAGATCCATTCATGCTTGGGATAAAATGCAACAATAATTTTTAAAGAAGTTTTTTCCATCTCATAGAACAAACTCATTTAAAAGACAAATAACCACTTTCACTCAAAAACCAGGAGAAACATTTTACCAATGTTGGGATAGGTATCAGGACTTACTTAATACTTGCCCTCATCATGGTTTTGAAACATGGATATTGGTTTTATATTTTTATGAAGGGTTAACACCTAAAGATAGACAAATGGCAGAATTGATGTGTAATGGAACTTTTGAAAATAAAGACCTCGACCAAGCAGTGGAGTACCTAGACTTGCTAATTAACAATGCTCAAAATTAGAACACTACAAGTACTTATAAGGCACCAAGTAAGACTCAACCTCATACATCTAATGGAGGTATGTATAACCTTAGGGAAGATCATGATCTCCAAGCCAAATTTGCATTTTTAGCTAGAAAAGTTGAGGCGCTAGAATTAAAAAAGAGTGGTTAATTAAAATCTGTTCAAGATATTATGTGTCAAATCTGTGAAACCAACGACTGTCTAAATTTTCTTTTTTTTTTTAAGGAATGTCTCCATAAACAAGCTCATGCTTTAAACAGTTTTCGAATGCTTTAAACCCATACTCGCAAACATACATCCCTGGTTTGAGAAATCACCTAAATTTTATTTGGAATAGTGGTAACAATAATCCACAAACTTCACAACCATTGTTTTAAGCAAACTATAATTTTCAAAATTCTAATGGATATGCACCTCTTTATGCTCCACCTCTTAAAAGAAATCTGGAGGAAACATTGCATGCATTCATTGAAAAGCAGTTGAAAACCAATTTCTATAACTCTGTTACTTGCTAATAGATATGTAAAAGTGCCTAGAGGAATAATTGAAAATGTGTTAGTACAAGTTGATAAATTCATTTATCTTGTGGATTTTATTGTCATAGATACACAAATTGTTGAAGCATGTAACTTCATTCCTGTTATTTAAAGACATTCATTTCTTGCAACTTCTAATGCATTGATTAACTTTAGGAATAGACTGATGAAGTTATCATTTGGAAACATGACATTGGAGATTAATATTTTCAACATTTGCAAGCAACCTGGAGATAATAATGACTTATAAAAAGTGGATTTTATTGAAAAATTAGTTCATGATCAATTTGAAACTATTTCCAGTGAAATTGAATTTAATGAGTCTAAGAATTTACAAATGGTTTATTTTTAGGAAGAATCAAAGGCAAGTAATTGGAGACCATAAATTGAAGAGTTGCCACCACAATCAATCGAGTTTATACCTTCATGTGTTCAACCACCAAAACCTGATTTAAATTCATTGCAATTCAATTTTACAGTCATTTTTGGAAGAAAATAAAACTTTTCTAGTAATAATTTCTTCCAAACTTAATGCACATCAAGAAGGTAAGTAATTACAAACTCAGAAAATGCATAAAAATGCATTAGGATGGACCATAGCTGACATAAAAGGAATTAGTTCTTTGATTTGCACCCATAAGATTTATTTAGAAAAAAATGTTAAACCCTCTAGAGAAATGCAACGAAAGCTGAATCCTAATATGAAAGAAGTAATGAGGAATGAAGTCATTAAGCTTCTAGATAATGGAATCATTTATCCTATTTTGATAGCAAATGGATAAGTCCTACCTAAGTTGTACCCAAAAAGTCTATAGTCATTGTGATAACAAATGAGAAAAATGAGTTAATTTCAACTAGGACTGTTATTTGTTGGCGCATGTGCATTGATTATAGAAAACTTAATTCAATGACTAGAAAAGATCATTTTCCCTTACCTTTCATCGATCAAATCCTAGAAAGAGTTATAGGTCATGAATTTTATTATTTTCTAGATGGATATTGAGGTTATAATCAAATTGAAATTGCATTGGAAGATCAAGAGAAGACCACTTTCACATGTGCATTTGGTACTTTTGCATATCGAAGCATGCCTTTTGCATTATGTAATGCACTAGCCATATTTCAAAGATGCATGCTTAACATATTCAGTGATATGGTTGAATGTTTTCTTGAAATTTTTATGGATAATTTTTCTGTTTTTGGCGATTCATTTGATGATTGTTTGACTAACATAGAAAAGGTTTTAAACAGGTCTGAAGAGAAGAATCTTGTGTTGAATTGGGAAAAATATCATTTTATGGTAACAAACAACATTGTATTTAGTCATAATATTTCATCAAAAGGAATTGAAGTTGACAAAGCTAAAATTCAATTAATTACCAACTTGCCAACACTAAAATCTATTAAAGATGTTAGATCATTCTTAGGACATGTTGGTTTTTATAGAAGGTTCATCAAAGATTTTAGTGTTATATCTAAGTCATTGTGTAACCTTCTGACAAAGAAAAATATTTTTGAATGAACTAAACAATGTGAAAAAACCTTTATTAAACTTAAAAACTTACTTACTTCTACTCCTGTCATTTAACCTCCTGATTGGTCATTACCTTTTGAAATAATATGTGACGCTAGTGATTATGTCGTGGGTGCTGTTTTGGGACAAAGAAAAGATAAGAAACCTTATGTGATTTACTATGCAAGTAAAACTTTAACTAGTGCTCAAATGAATTACACCACCACTGAAAAAGAATTACTTGCAATAGTATTTGCATGTGAAAAATTTAGGACTCATCTTGTGGACTCACCTGTTTTTGTTTTTAATGATCATGCAACTTTGAAATATTTTCTTTCAAAAAAAGATTTTAAGGTTAGACTGGTATGATGGATTTTGTTACTTCAAGAATTTGATATCATAATTAAAGGCACCAAAAATGTTGTCGTGGATCATTTGTCAAAATTGACAACAGATTCGAGATCTAACATGACACCAATCGATGACTACTTTCCTGATGAATTGTTATTTTCTATCTCTACAATACCTTGGTTTGCTAATATTGTTAATTTTCTTGTTTTAGGACATTTCCCAGCTCATTAAAGTACCCAAAACAAAAGAAAGTTCTTGAACGAAGTGAAGAACTTTTATTGGGATGACCCTTATTTATTCAAATATTGTTCTGATCATATATTTCAAAGATGCATTCTTGACAATGAGGTAAGTAGTGTCATTAAATTTTATCATTCAAAGGCATGTGGGGGTCATTTCTCATCAAGAAAGACAACTGCAACAATCTTATAAAATGAATTTTATTAGCCCACCATGTTCAAGGACTCACACGTATTCTGTAAGACTTATGAAAATTGTTAAAAGTTCGGATCTATTTCAAAACATCACATGATGCTTTTAAATTCTATTCTTGTCATTAAGATCTTTGATTGTTAGGGTATAGATTTCATAACTCCATTTCCTTCATCATTTGGTTTCTTGTACATATTAGTTGCAGTAGATTATGTTTCAAAATGGATAGAGGCAATTCCAAGTCAAAGCAATGATCACAAAACAGTGATAAAATTTTTGAAAGAAAATATTTTAAGTCAATTTGGAATCCCTCGAGCCATGATAAGTGATGGTAGAACATATTTCTGCAACAAATCATTTGAGTCTTTAATGAGGAAATATGAAATCACACACAAAGTTGACACCCCTTATCACCCCCAGACAAGTGGACAAGTAGAACTTGCTAATAGGGAGATCAAACAGATCTTGGAGAAAACAGTGAACCCTAATAGGAAAGACTGGTATTTAAGACTTATTGATGCACATTGGGCTTATCGAACTGCTTATAAAACATCATTAGGTATGTCACCTTATAGACTAGTCTATGGAAAACCTTGCCACTTGCTTGTGGAACTTGAACATGAAGCGTATTAGGCTATTAAAGCTTTCAATTCAAATCTTAATGATGCAACTCAGTTGCAGAAATTACAAATAAATGAGCTTAAGGAAATAAGAAATGATGCATATGAAAATGCAAGAATTTATAAAGCAAGAATTAAAGAGTTTCATGACAAGAAAATACTAAGAAAAACATTTGATTTTGGTTAAAAAGTCTTACTTTATAATTCTCGACTCCATTTATTTCCTGAAAAACTAAGATCAAGATGGAGCGGTCCTTTTATTGTGAAACATATGCATCCATATGGGGCCTATGATATCAAGAATCCAAAGAATGGTAATGTTTTTAAGATAAATGGACATCGTTTGAAAGCTTACTTTGACAACTTTTCAATTGAAAATGATTCTATTAAATTGGGTAATCCTTTATATAAAGATTAATATTTGTTTTCTTCTCTCTCACATTGATTTTATGTTTTCTTTTGGTGTGACCTTTGTTTTGCTAATTTTTTTTCCACCCTGGTCAAATGGCGGATAACGATACTCTGTAACTTCAATTTGTTCTTTTAGTTTTCTATAATAATTGATATCTATGTATATATTTGTTCAATTATTTACTCTTTTTCCCTTCTTTACATCTCTTTTTATTTGAAAATGGACAACACTCTTGAAAAATTAAAAAGGTATTTTCCTACCCTACCTCAGAATACGATTACAAAAATTTACCGTACTAGACATGCAAGATTGAGATTGTTAATGAACCATGGAATTCTTGAAGATATTCACTGGCTAATTGAAGCAAAAGTTTGATTATCATGTAAGTCCTCAAATTCTTTCATTTCATACATGTCAGAAATAGGTAAAAGCACTTTTGCAAAGAAAAAATACAGTTAGAGCAAAACGAATGCAAGTCTGTCACAGATGTGCTAAATGGACTTTTAATACAAAATGTCGTTCTTTAGAAATGGTATCTATAAATCATAAAGATAAAATACAGTTCATTAAGAATGACCTGAGTAAAAAGTCTTTAGATAATCTTATATTGACTCTTGAGACGCATCTTAGTAGAGATGTGCATCGTGTAATTTATGATTTATGACCATAATTTTATAAAGAACATGCTCGATATAGTCTTGGGAATCTAACTAAAAAAGATCTTATTTGCCACTTTTTAAGAAAACTGGATGGGAAGCCTATTTCCAACCCATAGAAGGCGTTTAAGCCATTCTTGGACGTAAAACCAAGGAAAAATATGAGTCACAATCACAACTACTTGTACATACATATGTTAACTATTTGTACATATATATATATATAATGAAAGAGAGAGAGAGACTCTAGCTAGCCTACATATAGGTAATATGATTGCATTTTTACTCTCTCGTCTATAAATTATTCTCTTCATTTTCTTCATTTCTACTCAACCCATATATTTCACAGATATCAAAGTGTATAGAAATGGGAAGTTCCTTAAGTCATCAAATATAAAATATTTGTGTTTTTTGTGGATCTAGTCCCAGGAAAGAAAAAGATTTTTTAAAATCAGCAAATCATCTTAATCAGGTATTAGCTGCAAGAAAGATTCATTTGGTGTATGGAGAAGGCAACCTTGTGATTAGTACTTAAAAATACATTTTTTATCAAGGTTTTATATCATCATTTTGCACTTGAAGTATCAATAACTCCTTAACTAAAGCATGTTTTATAATAATATATCTAATAATATAAGATACCTTTAATTTATGGTAAATGTTCATTTTAAATATAGACCTATCACATAAACAAAAGGATTGATTGAAGAATTTAAAAATTGAAATTGAAAGGACAAAGAGATGGTCAAACTTAGAAAAGAGATGTCGGTGCAATCCAAACCAGAACACTGTTCAGTAATTGGGTCATATCTGGAGTTATAGATCTCATATTTAGGTCTATTTTATATTGTAACAACAACAAAGAAGCCTGAATCTATCTTTCAGCCTGAGCACTATTCAATTTTTGGCCCATATTTGGCGTTCTAGAAGTTCAAATGACCTAAATTATTTACACAAGAAACTTGAGATAATTTTTATAACTTTTATGTTTTCAAGTGGCTCCAATTTTGATGTTATCAATGACGTTTTGGGCAGACAAGAGAAGATAAGGATTGTCACCAAGTCAAGAGTTGGTCACCCACTCATCAATTAGTCATAAAATCAATAGTTCCCAATATTTCAAAGATTCATTCCTAACAATGAGGTAAGTAGTGTCATTAAACTTTGTCATTCTAAAGCATATGGGAGTTATTTTTCATCAAAAAAGATAGTTATAAAAATATTTTAAAATGGATTTTTTTGTCTTACCATGTTCAAGGACACGCATGTATTTTGCAAAACTTGTGAAAATTATCAAAAAGTTGATACTCGTCAAAAAATTTTATTTTATAATTCTCTACTCTATTCATTCCCTAGAGAGCTAAGATCAAGATGGGACAATCCATTTATTAAGAAACATGTATATCCTTATGAGACCTTTGATATTGAGAATCCAAAGAATGACAATGTTTTTAAGAAAAATGGATATCTTTTAAAAGCTTACTTTGATAATTTTCCTATTGAAAATGAATCAACTGGTTTGAATGATCTTATAGATAAAGATTGATTTTTTTTTCTCACATTATTTTTGTGTTTCTCTTTTAGTGATTTTTGTTAGCTTCTTTCACCCCGGTCAAATGGTGAACAACGATACTCCATGACTTAAGTTGATTCTTTTAGTTTCCCATAATAATTGATATCTATGTATATATTTGAGCAATTCTATGAATCTCTCTTCCAATTCTTATTTGAAAATGGACACTAATCTTGAAAAATTAAAAAATTATTTTCCTGTTTTGCCTCAAAATACAATTACAAAAATTTACCGTGCTAGATGTGCAAGATTGAGAATGTTAATAAATCATGGAATTCCTGAAGATATTTACTAGTTGATTGAAGCAAATGTCCGATTATCAGGTAAGTCCTCTAATTCCTTCATTTCACACATGTCTGGAACAGGTAAAAGTACTTTTGTAAAGAAACGTTGTGCGAAACGACTGAAAGTCTATCATCGATGTACCAGATGGACTTATAATTCACAATGTCATTCTTTAGGAATGGTGTCTATAAATCATGAAGATAAAATACAATTCATTAAGAATGTTTTACCAGGTGGTCTAAGCACAGTAGAAGAGATCTTTCATATTTCCTCTTGGGCCCAACTGCACATTCACCATAAACCTATAGGTTTGTTAAATGTTAATGGTTATTATGATAAGTTGTTGTCTTTTCTTGATTATGTTATGGAACAGGAATTTCTAACATCTTCTGCACCACAAATCATAATCTTTGCTGCTACTGTTGAATAATTGATTAACCAACTATAATATTTCATTCTTGTAATTGATCCCTCCATGAGTCGCATAAATTGATCATTTAAAGAAAGTCGTAAAAAGATTATATTAGATTTAAGTCTTCATTTATGAATCTTTGTGTCTTTTGGTTTTATTATTGTGTTTTATTATTTTTTATATTTATTTTGGTGTGTTTTAGGTTCGTCAGTGTTTGTTATTTTAGGTGATATCTTCTATGCTCTATCTTTCTACCTTAGAACATTGAGGACAATGTCTCGTTTTGGTTGGGGGGAGGGTAATAGCTAAAAAAAACTATATTTTCTATTTCATAAAGTATGTGCAAAATTATTGTTACTATGATGGTGGAGTAAAAGAGATATTTTTATGACTTTCGAGACGCATCTTAGTAACCATTCTTAATAAGATCTATCATAATACTTCTTGAAATATTTAGATTTACAAACTCTCGTATTACTATCACTTAATTCTGCTCATATACTCATTTAACATGCATTTTTAAACCTTAATTTACACACACATAGTTTAACATATGATTGTAGGTTACATATTGGATTATTACATTATTTATGTTCTTTTGTTAAAGGTAACAACTAAGGGAAAAGGGATAGTATATAATTAAAAAAAACAAAAACATAAAAAAAAACCAAAAAAATTATGATAATAAAAATATAGATAAGTTTGGTTTCGTAACCTCTCTAACCTAAGCAATTAAGCCCGAATGGGTGTTTTAACACCTTATACCCTAAAGTCAACTAACTTGTAAGCTATTGGCCCAACGTTTGTTACATGGGTTGAGGAGAAAAGCTTAAGAGAATCAAACATTGCACTTTCTACATATCAGTATCTATGACCCGAGTTACTAAGCTTATAGGGGTGTCTTAACACTTAATGCCTTAAGATCAACTGGTTTCGAAGTTATTAGCAAAAAGTTTGTTACATGGATTAAAGATGCATGGTGTTTTAAGTTATATGTATATATATTTAAAAAATAAAGAAAATAATAATAATAATAATCCCAACTCAAGAAAATTAACCTTAAATATTAGAACAACAATTTTGTTTTCTTTCAAAAAAAAGCCACATAATTATGTGTTGATATATTGAGCACAAAAGAAAGGTTTATTAATATTTTGTTAAGAAGTATTGAGCAGATATATAAATTTAATGAGAGTTTATTTATCTGGATAGATTAATGGAAGTTGAATGATAAATACCTTGCTTTATGGAATTTGCATATTGTTTTTCTATTTTAATGCTTTGATTACTATAGCCTAGTAATGAGCTGGTTGGGGGGTGTGATTAGTACTTAGTACTTAAAAGTGCATTTTTTATTAAGATTTTATGTCATCATTTTACACTTGAAGTATCAATAACTCCTTAACTAAAGCATGTTTTATAATAATATATCTAATAATATAAGATACCTTTAATTTATGGTAAATGTTTATTTTAAATACAGGCCTATCATATAAATAAAAGGATTGATTGATGAATTTAAGAACTGAAATTGAAAGGACAAAGAGATGGCCAAACTTAAAAAAGAGATATCAATGCAATCCAAACCAGAACACTGTTTGATTTAACATGCATTTTTAAACCTTAATTTACACACACATAGTTTAACATATGATTGTGGGTTACATATTGGATTATTACATTATTTATGTTCTTTTGTTAAAGGTAACAACTAAGGGAAAAGGGATAGTATATAATTAAAAAAAACAAAAACATAAAAAAAAACCAAAAAAATTATGATAATAAAAATATAGATAAGTTTGGTTTCGTAACCTCTCTAACCTAAGCAATTAAGCCCGAATGGGTGTTTTAACACCTTATACCCTAAAGTCAACTAACTTGTAAGCTATTGGCCCAACGTTTGTTACATGGGTTGAGGAGAAAAGCTTAAGAGAATCAAACATTGCACTTTCTACATATCAGTATCTATGACCCGAGTTACTAAGCTTATAGGGGTGTCTTAACACTTAATGCCTTAAGACCAACTGGTTTGGAAGTTATTAGCAAAAAGCTTGTTACATGGATTAAAGATGCATGGTGTTTTAAGTTATATGTATATATATTTAAAAAATAAAGAAAATAATAATAATAATAATCCCAACTCAAGAAAATTAACCTTAAATATTAGAACAACAATTTTGTTTTCTTTCAAAAAAAAGCCACATAATTATGTGTTGATATATTGAGCACAAAAGAAAGGTTTATTAATATTTTGTTAAGAAGTATTGAGCAGATATATAAATTTAATGAGAGTTTATTTATCTGGATAGATTAATGGAAGTTGAATGATAAATACCTTGCTTTATGGAATTTGCATATTGTTTTTCTATTTTAACGCTTTGATTACTATAGCCTAGTAATAAGCTGGTTGGGGGGTGTGATTAGTACTTAGTACTTAAAAGTGCATTTTTTATTAAGATTTTATGTCATCATTTTACACTTGAAGTATCAATAACTCCTTAACTAAAGCATGTTTTATAATAATATATCTAATAATATAAGATACCTTTAATTTATGGTAAATGTTTATTTTAAATACAGGCCTATCATATAAATAAAAGGATTGATTGATGAATTTAAGAACTGAAATTGAAAGGACAAAGAGATGGTCAAACTTAAAAAAGAGATATCAATGCAATCCAAACCAGAACACTGTTTGATAATTAAGTCATATATGGAGTTGTAGATCTCAGATTTAGGTCTATTTTATATGGATGTAAAGGTAAGACATAAGCCTACAACTTTTATATGGAGCCCAAGACTTAAAAGGGCTATTTTCAAGTCCAAATTATAGCAACAATAAAAAAGTCTGAATCTGTCTTCCAGCTTGAGCACTCTTCAATGTTTAGCCTATATCTAGAGTTCTAAAAATCCAAATGACTTGACTTTTTTACATAAAAAAGCTAAGACAATTTCCTACAACTTTTATTTTTCAAGTGGCTCCAATTTTGATGTTATCAATCACATTTTGAGTAGACAAAAGAAGATAAGGATTGTTACCAAGTCAAGAGTTGGTCACCCACTCATCAATTAGTCATCAAATCAATAGTTTCCAATTTTGGCCTATAAAAAGAGGCGTTTGCCTTATATTTAGGCATCTTGGTTTCCAAATCAAGATCATGTTCTCGCTTTCTCTCTTGTATTTTTTTGTATTGCTTATGCTTTGTTTTTATTAATATCAAGTTTATGCCTTTCATTTCCTTTTCTTTATTTAGTTAACTTTTATCTCATTTATGTTCTTATTTTATTTATCTATTTTTCTTTCTTTCATTATGCCTAACTAAGTTTATTATGTCAAAGTGAAAAGGCTACACTAATGGTGTAAGAATAAGTATAGTGTAAACTTAATATGGACTTTAATGTTTAATACTAACATGTTTTGTATTTGTTATCTTGTTCACTCTTTAATACTTTGCTTGTTAAATGACTAATCTTGATTTATGTTGTATAACACTTAGTATAATAAATGCTTGGCACTTTCATAGTTCATACTATATGGTATAACTAAAACCTGAGCTATGAAAGGAGCTTAATTTGTTGTTAACATAAGTTATAATCATGAATGTTTGACAACATTTACAAGTATTAGCATTAATCGAATAAGATCAGTAATGTAGTTATGTTAACAATCTATAATATGATTGGAACCTCCCTTGTGTGTGGGTTCCAATTGAATAATAAGAGTTTATATTATACTTATTTATTTGACATACCATTATTGGAATATCTAACCTTGATATTTGTTATTATCATTATTTAATCCTTACATTAATATTCCATCTTAAAGTTCTCATCTTTTTCTTCTCCTTCTCTTTTTTTTTATTATTATTACTACTACTACTACTAATATTATTGTTATTGTTATTATTGTTACTATTGTTGTTGTTTATAATTTGTACAATTAACCTCCCTATAGTTCGACCCCGGTTTTGCCTAGTTATTTATTACTTTGACACTCCTGCACTTGGGAGAAGACATCAATCTTTTAGTCATGTCACCTTGGGTTAATGGGGGGTGTGTCAATAGCTGTACTTTTAGGAGGTAGTCACGTTTTAGGGGTTGTCTCCAAAGCTTTAGCACATGGTGATATTATTGGAACAACAATTGGAGAGGAACTACAGGTCTTCACAATATTTGATCAAATGAATACAATATTTAAACATGTTGATGCCTTCATTGCCTTGTGATTGATACATAAAAGTGTATTTTTATCAAGGTTTTATATCATCATTTTGCACTTGAAGTATCAATAACTCCTTAACTAAAACATACTTTAAAATAATATATCTAATAATATAAGATACCTTTAATTTATGGTAAATGTTCATTTTAAATTCAGGCCTATCACATAAATGAAAGGATTGATTGATGAATTTAAGAACTAAAATTGAAAGGATAAAGAGATGACCAAAGTTAGAAAAGAGATGTCAGTGCAATCCAAACCGGAATACTGTTCGGTAATTAGGTCATATCTAGAGCTATAGATCTTATATTTAGTTCTACTTTATATGGATGGAAAGGTAAGACATAGGCCTACAACTTTCATATAGAGCTCAAGATCTAAAAAGGCCATTTTCAAGTCCAAATTATTACAAGAACAAAGAGGCCTAAATTTATCCTCTAGCCCGAGCACTATTCAGTATTTTGGCCATATCTGGAGTTCTAGAAGTCAAAATGAGCTAAATGTTTTACACAAGAAAGCTGAGACAATTTCCTGCAACTTTCATGTTTTCAAGTGGCTCCAATTTTGACGTTATCAATGACGTTTTGGGCAGACAAGAAAAGATAAGAATTGTTACCAAGTCAAGAGTTCGTCACCCACTCATTAATTAGTCATCAAATCAATGGTTCCCAATTTTAGCCTATAAAAAGAGGCATTTGCCATGCATTTAGGCATCTTGGTGTCCAGATCAAGATCATGCTCTCGCTTTCTCTCTTGTATTTTTTTGTATTGCTTATGCTTTGCTTTTATTAATATCAAGTTTATGCCTTTCATTTCCTTTTCTTTATTTAGTTAACTTTTATCTTATTTATGTTCTTATTTTGTTTATCTATTTTTCTTTCTTTCATTATGTCTAGATAAGTTTATTATGTCAAGGTAAAAAGGTTACACTAATGGTGTAAAAATAAGTATAGTGTAAACTTAATATGGACTTTAATGTTTGATACTAACATGTTTTATATTTGTTATCTTGTTCACTCTTTAATACTTTGCTTGTTAAATGACTAATCTTGATTTATGTTGTATAACAATTAGTACAACAAATACTTGACACTTTCATAGCCCATACTGTATGGTATAACCGATACCTAAACTATGAAAGGAACTTTATTTGTTGTTAACATAAGTTATAATCATGAATACTTGATGAAATTTACAAGTATTAGCATTAATTAAATAAGATGACTAATGTAATCATGTTAACAACCTATAATCTGATTGGAACCTCCTTTGTGCGTGGTTTCCAATTGAATAATAAGATTTTATACTATACTTGTTTGACATATCATTAGTGGATCCTCTAACCTTGACATTATTTGTTATCATTGTTTAATCCTTACATTAATTTTTCATCTCAAAGTTCTCATCAATTTTTCTTCTTTTTTTTCTTTATTATTATTGTTGTTGTTGTTGTTGTTGTTCTTATTATTATTATTATTATTATTATTATTATTATTAGTAGTAGTAGTAGTAGTAGTAGTAGTAGTAGTAGTAGTAGTAGTAGTAGTAGTAGTATTAGTATTGCTATTATTATTATTGTTGTTGTTATTATTTATAATTATTGTTTATAATTTGTACAATTAACCTCCATGTGGTTCGACCCCGGTCTTACCGGGTTATTTATTACTTCGACACTCCTGCACATGGGAGAAGACATCAATCTTTTAGTCGTGTCACCTTGCCAGGTGGTCTGGGTACATTGGAAGAGATCTTTAATATTTTCTCTTCGGCCCAACTTCATATTCACCATAAACCATCGGTTTGTTAAATGTTAATAGTTATTATGATAAGTTGTTGTCTTTTGTTAATCATGCTGTGGAACAAGAATTTTTATCGTCTTTAGCACGTTAAATCATAATCTCTGTTATTGCTGCTGAACAATTGATTGACCAACTACAATCTTTAACTCCTAGAATTGATCCTTCCATGAGTCGCATAAATTAGTCAACTAAGGACAGTCGTAAAAAGCTTAAATTGGATTTGAGCCTTCGTTTGTGAAACCTTGTATTTTATTATTTTATTTTGTTATTTCTTATATTTGTTTAAGTGTGTTTCAGGTTTGTTAGTGTTCGTTGTTTCAGGTAATATCTTCTACCTTCTATCTTTCTACCTTAGAAGATTGAGAATAATATTTTGTTTTAGTTGAGGGGAAGGGGTAGAAGTTGATATTTAAAAAAAAAAAACTTTACTAGTAAAACTTTTCTAATTATGTTTTCTATTTGCAAAACCATTGTTACTATGATGGCAGAGTCAATGAGTTCTTTTGTTAAAGTGACTCTTGAGATGTATCCTAGTAAACATTCTTAATAAGATCTATTATAATACTTCTTGAAATATTCAGGTTTACAAACTCTCGCATTATTATTTATTACTTCTGCTTATATACTCATTAAAACAAGTATTTTTAAACCTTCATTTTCACACACATACTTTAACATATAATTATGGGTTGCATATTGGATTATTACATTATTTATATTCTTCTGTTAAAGGTAACAACTAAAGAAAAGGGGTAGCATATAATTTGTAAAAAAAACACAAAGAAAAAAAAGAAAAATAATGATTATAAATGTAATAAAAAAATCAAATAAATAAAAACATAGATACGTTTGGTTTCGTAGCCTCTCTAACTTGAGTTATTAAGCCCAAATGAGTGTTTTAACACCTAATATCCTAAAGTCAACTAACTTGGGAGCTATTGACCCAATGCTTGTTAAATAGGTTGAGAAGAAAAGCTTAAGTGAATTAAACATTGCACTACCTACGTATCAGTTTCTGCAACCCGAGTTATTAAGCTCGAAGGAGTGTTTCAACACCTAATTCCCTAAGACCAACTGGTCTGAGAGTCATTAGCCGAAAGCTCATTATATAGGTTATAGATGCATTGTATTTTAAGTTAAATGTATATATAAAAAAAATAAATAATCTCAATTCAAGAACATTAACCTTAAATATTAGAACACAATATTGTTTTCTTCTAATAAAAGCCCCATCATCTATGTTTTCATACATTAAGCACGTAAAAAAAAGGTTCATTAATATCTTGTTTCAACAATATGAAGCAGAGATATATAAATTTAATGAGAGTTTATATATTGACCCAATGCTTGTTAAATAGGTTGAGAAGAAAAGCTTAAGTGAATTAAACATTGCACTACCTACGTATCAGTTTCTGCAACCCGAGTTATTAAGCTCGAAGGAGTGTTTCAACACCTAATTCCCTAAGACCAACTGGTCTGAGAGTCATTAGCCGAAAGCTCATTATATAGGTTATAGATGCATTGTATTTTAAGTTAAATGTATATATAAAAAAAATAAATAATCTCAATTCAAGAACATTAACCTTAAATATTAGAACACAATATTGTTTTCTTCTAATAAAAGCCCCATCATCTATGTTTTCATACATTAAGCACATAAAAAAAAAGGTTCATTAATATCTTGTTTCAACAATATGAAGCAGAGATATATAAATTTAATGAGAGTTTATATATTGACCCAATGCTTGTTAAATAGGTTGAGAAGAAAAGCTTAAGTGAATTAAACATTGCACTACCTACGTATCAGTTTCTGCAACCCGAGTTATTAAGCTCGAAGGAGTGTTTCAACACCTAATTCCCTAAGACCAACTGGTCTGAGAGTCATTAGCCGAAAGCTCATTATATAGGTTATAGATGCATTGTATTTTAAGTTAAATGTATATATAAAAAAAATAAATAATCTCAATTCAAGAACATTAACCTTAAATATTAGAACACAATATTGTTTTCTTCTAATAAAAGCCCCATCATCTATGTTTTCATACATTAAGCACATAAAAAAAAGGTTCATTAATATCTTGTTTCAACAATATGAAGCAGAGATATATAAATTTAATGAGAGTTTGTTTACTTGGATAGAGTAATAGAAGTTAAATGATGAATACCTTGCTTTGGGGAACTTGCAAATTATTTTTCTATTATAACACTTTGATTACTAGGGACTAGTAAAGAGCTGATTGAGGGGTGTGATTCATACTTAAAAGTGTATTTTTATCAAGGCTTTATATCATCATTTTTGCACTTGAAGTATCAATAACTCTTTAACTAGAGCATGTTTTACAATAACAAGTCTGATAATATAAGATGTCTTTAATTTATGGTAAATTCTCATTTCAAATACAGGTATTCTCAAATTCAAAGGATTGATTGTTATAATTAACTATTGGAAGTGAAAGGACAAAGAAAAAGCTAAGCTTACAAAGGAGATGTCAATTCACTTCAAATTCGAACACTGTTCGGTCATTAGATCATATCTAGAGCTATAGATATTGGATTTCATATTAATTTATATGGCTGAAAAGAAAAAAAAAAAAAAAAAAAACTAGGCCTACAACTTTCATGGTATGGAAAAACCTAAATTTTCCATTTTCAAATTCAAATTTTGGCCACAAAAGAGAAGTTTGAATCTGTTTTACAATCCAGCCCAAACACTACTTAGTGTTTTACCTATAACTAGAGTGCTAGGAGTCTAAATGATCTAAAATTTGATAGGTGGAAGGAAAAGACAATTTCTAACAACTTTCATGAAGAACACTTTGCCAAATTCTGATTGCATCAATGTCAATTCAATCATCCAAAGTGCTTGAGTGATGCTGTTCACCAAGTCCACTAATCAATAGTTAGCTACTACATCAATTATCAATTACCACATGAATAGTTTTAAATTTTAGCCTATAAAAGGAGGTATTTTCCATTCATTTGGGCATCTTGTTTTCCATATCAAGATCATATTCTTGCTCTTTCTCTTTATATTTTTATAAAGCTTAAGTTTTGCTTTCATTAATCTCTTGTTCATGCTTTTCATTTCCTTTACCATACTTAGTTAACTTATTTCATGTTTATGTTCTTGTATTGTTTCTTTAATTTTTTTTTCTTTATAATTTCTAACTAAGTTAATTATGTCAAGGTGAAAAAGTTTCACTAATAGTGTTGGGATAAGTATAATATAAAGTCAATATGGACTTCAATGCTTATATCCTAAACAATTTGCTATTAACATATCTTATCATTTTTTTCATTATTAATTCTTAATACCTTACTTATTAAATGATTAATCTAGATTTATGTTATATAACACTTGGTACATCAAATATTTAATCCTTTATAGTCTTCGACCGACATCGTTATTAAGAAAGGAACTTGATTTGTCGTCAATATAAGTTAGCATCATGAATACTTGATAAAATTTATAAGTATGGTGTTATGTAAATAAAATAATTAATATGATCATGTTGATAATTAATAAAGAATTTATATCTTACTTATCTCTAAAACTATTAGTGTATCATCTAACCTTGATATTTTTTTTATCATTGTATAATCTTCACATTAATCTTACATCTCAAAGTCCTCTTTAACTCATCTTCACTACCATCATCATTGTTGTTGTTATTGTTGTTGTTTATATTTATAATTTATATAGTTAACCTCCTTGTGGTTCGACCCTAGTCTTGCCAGGTTATTTATTACTTTGACACTCCTGCACTTAGAATAAGACATCAACTCTTTGATCGTGTCAGTTTTCTTCCAAGTAAAACCCCATAACTATGTGTTGATATATTGAGTATAAAAAAAAGATTTATTAATATCTTGTTTTAAGAAGTATTGAGCAAATGTATAAATTGAATTAGAGTTTTTTAATCTAGATATATTAACAGAAGTTGATTGATAAATGTCTTGCTTTGAGGACTTTGAAAATTGTTTCTTTATTTTAACATTTTGATTATTGGGGACCAGTAATAAGCTAGTTGGGGGGTGTGATTAGTACTTAAAAGTGCATTTTTATCATGGTTTTATATAATTATGTTGCACTTGAAGTATCAATAACTCTTTAACTAAAACATGTTTTATAATAACAAGTCTGATACCATAAAATATCTTTAATTTATAGTAAATATTCATCTTAAATACAGGCCTATCACATAAATAAAATGATTGATTGATGAGTTTAAGTACTAAAATTGAAAGGACAAAAAGAGGGTCAAACTTAGAAAAGAGATGATGGTTCAACCCAAACTGGAATATTGTTTAGTCATTGGGTCATATTTGGAGCTATAGATCTTGGATTTAGGTTTGCTCTACATAGATGGAAAGCTAAGATATAGGCCTAAAATATTCATACAGAAGGCAAGACTCAATTCTGTTATTTGGAAGTCTAAATTTTAGTAACAACAAACAAGTCCAAATTTATCTTACAGCCTAAAGACTGTTCAATGTTTAGCCCATATCTTGAGTTCTAGAAGTTCAAATGACCTTAATTTTTTTATAAAAAAAAACTGAGACAATTTCTTAAGACTTTTATGGTTTAAGTTTGTTTGAATTCTAACGTTAGCAATGATGTTTTATTCAAATAAGAAGATAAGGATTGTTACCAAATTAAGAGTTGGTCACCCAATCAACAATTAGTTAACACATCAATAGTTTCTAATTTTAGCCAATAAAAGGAGGCATTTTCCATATATTTAGGCATCTTGGTTTATAGTTCAAGATCATGCTCATATTTTCTCTCTTTGTATTTATTTAATGCTTAAGTTTTGCTTTCATTAATATCTTGTTTATGTCTTTCATTTCCTTTCCTTTACTTAGTTAAGTTTTATCTTATTTATGTTCTTATCTTGTTTATTTATGTTTCTCTTTTTTATTATGCTTAGCTAAGTTTATTATGTCAAGATAAAAAGGTTATACTAATAGTTTAAGAATAAGTATAATGTAAACTTAACATGGACTTTAATGTTTCATACTAACATGTTTTGTATTTATTATCTTGTTCATTTTTAATACTTTGCTTGTTAAATGGTTAATGTAGATTTATGTTGTATAACTCTTGGTACAACAAATATTTGATACTTTCATAGCCCAAATCATATGATATAACCAATACTTGTGTTATGAAAAGAACTTGATTTATTGTTAACATAAGTTATAATCATGAATGTCTGACAATATTTATAAGTATTAGCATTATTCGAATAAAATAACTAATGTAATCATGTTAACAATTTATAATCCAATTAGAACCTCCTTTACGTGTGATTTCTAGTTGACTAATAAGAGTTTATACTATATTTATCTGAAATATCATTATTGGATCCTTTAATATTGACATTTATTTTTATCATTGTTTGATATCTCATCTCAAAGTTTTCATCAACTTCTTTATTATTATTATTATTATTATTATTATTATTATAACTATAATCATCATCATCATCATCATCATCATCATCGTAGTCATCGTTGTCATCATCATTATTGTTGTTGTTGTTGTATCGTTGTTGTTGTTTATAATTTATATAATTGACCTCCTTGTGGTTTGATCCCGGTCTTGCTGAATTATTTATTACTTCGACACTCCTGCATTTAGAAGAAAATATCAATCTTTTGGTCGTGTTATTTATCACCCTCAATCTAATGGTTAGATTGAATAGTTAATAAAATCTTAAAAGGGTATCTACGATGTTTCATATGTGATAATCCTAAAGACTAGTTAAAGTGATTGCCCTTTTTAGGATAGTGGTATTAAAATGATTCCTTTTCAAGTAATGTATGGTTATTCCTCTCACATATAAACGTAATGAATACCTAAACTTACATTAAATTAATTAGTAGAAGAGCAGCTTATATATTAGGAGCAATTGTTATAAATAATTAAGAAAAATCTTAACAAAGTATAAGATAGATAAAAATTACAAGGAGACCATAAATGTAAAGAGAAGTAATCCCATGTGAGGGATTGATTTTATGATAATTTGTAGTTGTATCGATAATTGAGTATGAAACAAAGGAGAAGTTAAAAGCTAACCTTTAAATATCATGGGTTATTTAGAATTATAAAAAAAAAACTAGAAAGGTAATTTGTTGATTAGAGCTACCAATAGATTCTTAGGTCCACCCTATTTTTCATGTAATATTGTTAAAGAATAGCTTAAGAAAAATAAAAAATAAAATCATTTATAAGCTCCCTTTTTCACTAGGAAGGTAAGCCAAAATCAAATAAGGTTTTGGATATGCTTAAATAGAGCATTCATCATAGCCATAAAATAGAACTTTTAACTTAGTGGGAAGGATAGAACAATATGTGGTTTGGGTATTGTGACAATGGTTATAAAAGACCTAGCCTCACCTTTAGAGCAAGATTATTTTTATTTTTTATCTATAAGGAGTGCAATGATGCTTATGTATAGATGTCTACCATAGATGTTGTTTAAATATTAAATGATGGATTTATGGTATAAAGAAGAAGGAAACAAGTGGGGATTCAAACGTGGAGTAAACAAGGAAGTTAAGGGTGAGAAGTATAATTATATACTCAAGAACTTATAAGCCATTAAATGTTGACTTGTAGCCCAAAGGCCAACTAGATAATATACACCCAAGTAACATTCTTCTGATTTATCTAAATTAAATTAATGTTTAGTACTTAAAAGTACATTTTATCAAGGTTTTATATTATTTTACACTTAAAGTATCAATAACTCCTTAATTATAGCATGTTTTATAATATCATATCTAATACTACAAGATATCTTTAATTTATGGTAAATGTTCATCTTAAATGCAAGCCTATCACATAAATAAAAAGATTGATTAATGAGTTTAACTTCTCAAATTTAGAAAACAAGGAAAGGGTCAAGTTTAGAAAAAAAAAATTCTAGTTCAATCCAAACTAGAATACTATTTAGTCATTGGATCATAACTAAAGCTCCAAAACTTGGATTTAGGTCTGCTCTATATGGATGAAAAGTTAAGACATAGGTCTAAAACTTTCATGGGGAGTCTAAAATTCAAAAAGGTTGTTTTCAAATTCAAATTATAGCAACAACAAAGAAATCTAAATCTATTCTACAACTCAAATATTGTTCAGTATTCAGCCCATATCTTAATTTCTAGAAGTCCAAATGATCTTCTTCTTCTTTTTTATTAGAAAGCTAACATAATTTCCCAGACCTTTCATGCAGACAGTCTAATCAAATTCTGATGTTAGCAATGATGTTTTGTTCAGATAAAAAGATAAGAATTATCACTAAGTCAAGATATGGTCACTCACTTAACAATTAGTCAATAAATCAATAGTTCCAAATTTTAGCCTATAAAAGGAGGCATTTGCCATGTATTTAGGCATTTTGGTTTTCAGATCAAGATCATGCTCTCTTTCTTTATATTTTTATAATGCTTAAGTTTTTCTTTCATTAATCTCTTATTTATGTCTTTCATTTCTTTTCCTTTACTTAGTTAACTTATATCTTATTTATTTATATTTTTCTCTTTTATTATGTTTAATTATGTTTATTATTATACACCACATTACCAACACATATTAAGCCTAAAAGAAAACCATTTTGAACTATTAATTATATGGTGTTTAATTTGAGGTTGGTCCATATATTCTGGTCGATCGTTAGAATCATCAAAATATCATTATGACTTAATTATCACACAAAAAATATAAATTTATAGTATGATCATGAAAATCGGGTCAAACCTAAGAAGAATTTTGTTTAATCTTCCTACAATATACTGAAATGAGAAAGAACAAGGGATTTAAATGAAAAATTCAAGAAACAATAATTCTGGAAATAATAAATTGACATGTTGTTAAATCAATTTAAAGGTCCACATATCCATTTTTAGAAATTTATTAATTATCAAAGTAAAATAAACATTCTTTTACGTCAAGCAAATAAATATAATATTCCTTAAAATTAAGAAAATCAATGAGATTATGAATATATTAATTAGGAAAAACTCTCTAATCAATTTTTTAACATCAAATGAATATAATATTGAAAGCAATTTTCATTCATTCAGTAGTAATCTTAGGAATAAAGTCTGTGTATTTATTCTAAGTAAAAATTCAAAAGCTTGACAATTTAAATTAGTTTATTTTTCTATGAAAGTTACAACAATTAAATTAATTCCTTTGCTTCTTATTATAGTCCCTAACAACAATTATAAATTGAAATAAACTAGAAAGTATACATGTCATAATAAAACAATTCAATAATTTTGAATAATAATTAATAACATAATTATGAATAAGGAAAAATAATTACTTAAATCTAAAAGAATTACAATGATAACGTTACTTCTCACAACTTGTTAATAGAGATAGTGTGTATTCCTTTTGAACCGAATTTAGGATTTTAATTCATAGTTGCTAAAAATTTGACATAAGCAGAGAAGAAATGAATGTTTTTTCGAACCTATTTTAGCTGCGTTCTACTTTATTTATCCTCTTTATTTGCTGCCAAATTTATTAAGGATTATTAGGCTAACTAAAAGTCTTTATTATATTAAAAAAAATTATCTTGTCTTTAAAATTGGATAAATTTCTTAGAATTTATGTTAAATAGACTCTATTGCTATCATAACTTTGTTGTAATTCCAACTCTACTGTAAACTTAGACTTTGTTTCTGACTTGATTTTTTGTTATATCCTATCATCCTAGATGTATTCATTTATTCATAGCATGCTAGAGGCTTGATCTGTATTTTTTGGGGGTTCTAAAGCCCATCATTTTTATATCTGACTTTTAGTCATGATAAGATGCTCGACACCATCATTTTCCTGATCAAATCAAGAGACCCATCTCGTCCTTCAGATTATGTTCGGAGTTTGATCTTCAAAAATATTTAATCTAACTTAAAGTTCTTCATGAAAGCTGCAGTCCTCAATGTATAAATAAATTTAAGCTTTTGAATTGCCTCATTTCAACATTGAAAGCTTAAAATATTCTCATTTGAATATTTAGTGTGAAAGAAAAACATTCTACTGTGAGTAACATTTTGAATCAAGTTCGAATATCTGATTAAAGATTCAAATGATATTAATTTTTCTTTCATAATACTTTTCTAGAAAACTTGATATCTATACTTCGATTTAGATTAGACACACATTCTCGTTCTGGAACTCTAACTTAGCAGAAAACATGTAATAAAAAACTAAGTCTAAAATATAAATCGCAGAATTTCTTATCTTTAACAATTACTTTACAAAGTTTATGAGACATGTCAAACTTATAAAAATAATTTTCAATAACCTTAAAAAAATTTAAAATATATTAAAAAACAGGAGTGTGTGTCTATATATATATATATATATATTACACTTATCAGATTCCCCCCACGCTTAGAAAATAACAAATCAATGTTAGTTTTATTTGTTAACGAATGCTGAAGTTTTGCTTTATCACAATTCTTTATTTTTATGTTTTTTGAAATTTGTTGTATCACAATAGCGACGGGTTGCCAACTATTGTCTCTTTGGTAATGACATTTTAGACTTCCAAGGGATACAACGTGAAAATGTTATTATAAAATGCCAAAATAATAGGAAATAATAGAATATTTAATTAGAAAATATGCGATACGTTAAGTGGGGCATACAATTTTTTTGGGACTTTCTTTTAAATTGAATTATTTTAATTTTATCTTTTATTACTTGATTTATTAAAAATTATTTTTAATAGTTTTTTATTTTTATGTTTTTATTGGATTATCCTTGTATTTCTTTTTTTTTACAATTTTTTTTTCTATATTTTTTTTATCAAATTTTATATTTATTTTTTTACAATTATCATTTTTCTTTTGAAAAATTTTTTAAATAGATTTATTTNTTCCAATATTTTCTAGTGATTTTCTCTCTTCTCCACAAATATTTTAAGGACTAAAAAAATTAAACTTCAAAATGGGGTATGTTTTGTTGGTTAGAATTAGTATATATTTTTTTAATTTTTATTTTTAAAAAATTAAGTTTCATGATTTTTTTTGAGTTATTATATTCTCATTTAATTTATTAAAAATTAATGTTTGAATTATTTTTTTCTATAATTTTTTACTTTTTGAGTTATTATATTCTCATTTAATTTATTAAAAATTAATGTTTGAATGATTTTTTTTCTATAATTTTTTACTATATTATTCTAATTATATATACGTGATTACAAAGTTTTCTTATAAACCTAGTTTAACTAAGTATTTTTTGTTGGTTTTTTAATTTTTTTTATTAAGTTGTTTTATAATCTATGTTAGACTTGTTTTTTGAATAATTTTTTGTTGTTATTTTTATTAATTTATTTATTTATATTTTTTAATTCATATTATTTAAATCATCAATTAAATTTGGGTCTCAAATATTTTTTTTAATAATTTTTATGTTGAAAAAAAATGCAGGTCCAGCTCACAGTAAGGCAGCAGAATAATCTGACTTGAGCATATCTGTTTTGGACCCACTATGGGCTAAAATTGAATCTGCTCAAATTAATCCAATTTGTCATTTTGAAATTTTTGTCATAAATCCTGTTTCTTCACTTCTAAATTTGAAACTTTTCAAGTCGCAACGGTACTTCTTTCCTAAAGAGCCCTAAATTGCACCGTTGCAAACTCATATGTGCACTCGTACTTTCTTCACGTCTATAAAATCCAATCTCCAAATTCTTGAAGATGTCCCTTCTCTCTCTCTCAACTGGGATTGTACCTTTTATCATAAATCCTGTTTCTTGAATCTTTTCTCTTTTGTCAAGCAAGAGGGGCTCTTTTTTCAGTGCTACGGAGCCGACTGACCTATGGAGAACATACTCGATTCAGTGGAGAATATGCAAGAAACGCCTTTTAAGAGTCTAATGCAATCCAAACCCACCGTGTTGGATTGCATAACGCTAGCAAAGGAAGATCAAGAGATGGATCAAGAATCTGAGAATATGCAAGAAAAGCCTTTTAAGGGTTTAATGCAATCCAAACCCACCATGTTGGATCACATAACGCCAGCAAAGGAAGATCAAGAGATGGATCGAGAATCTGAGAACTCAGGCAATGATTTGCGCAAAAGTAGCGCTCCATATCGTCTCCAAGTTCCCAAGGCATTCAAGTTCCCTGAAAGGTATAGAAGCCCAACTGATCTTATGATCTCACCCATTACAAAAGGCCTTCTTGCAAGAAACAGAAAGGATGGTACTCTCTTGCCACCAAGTTTGAATCAGCCCAAGGTTTGACCAAATTCCTTAATTGGTTTCTTGATTAGATTTTTAATCAGGGCATAGTATAAACTTTGTGGTAATAGATACCAATTCTTAGTGTAGGAAATTCTTTTATTTTCTGTGTCCATTGTTTTCTCCGTATTTTTTATTTTGTGGGTGCATGAATTAAATCTTTTATTTTGTCATCGTAGCAGGTTCAAGATGTAGAAGTTCAGGGTGTGGTGGCGGCTTTCAAAATTGAGATATAAATGTTGGCAGACAAAAAGCTAAATCAGATAGATGGATTGGTTTCTTGTAATCAGATGGGTTCTTGAACTTCATGAATTCGTCTGGATAAATAGTCTTGTTTTCCTGTCACCATAATATTTCATGAGATGAGATGTGTAGTCATGGAAAAGAAACCATCGTGCCCTTCCCATTTCAGAGAATTATTAAATAGGCAAGATGAGGTTCGATTCAAGATGACTTGCTTCTTTTAGGAAAGTGAAAAAGACGTTCTGAAACATAGATTCTTCTCTCTGTATGTAAAACAGCTTGGCAGAGGAATTTTCACAGCCAAAGAAACCATCAATTGCAGCACAGCAAGGAAGATTATGTGACAAGCCAGCATCCTATATATTGTCCACCAAGATAACAAACTACTAGAGTATTTTGAGCTCTTCTCTCACTCCAAACGAACTTCATACCATATTTTGAGCTCTTCTCTCACTCCAAACGAACTTCATACCATTGGACTGAACCAACATCTCCATCAATTTCAAGTTCACAAACAGAACTTACCAGGAAAGAAGCAGCATCATCGACGGTTTCAAATTTTGCTAGGTCTAGCGGCAAGGTCGGTCTTGGCCAATTCTCAAGATAGCCTTTAAGTACAGCCTTTAATTCTTCTTCAGAAACAAATTTCTCATCTTCTCCAGGTTCTAATAGGACATAAGTTCCCGTTTTCTGATGTATCCTTCTCCTCCTCACCCCAAAAACCTGACTCAAATAACAAAGTCAGTGAATCAAAAAACAGGCTTGCACCTATGCTAAAATGTATGTTGGTGCTAGGCAGCATAACAAAAGGCTCGTAGCCCATGCTAACTGCAGCCGCAACTACACGAATCAGAGTCCTTTTCGTGCTTCACTGCGCGATGCACGTATCATCATTCAAGGACAGTTTGCTAGAACATCATGTCCTAGTTTCCATTTGGTTAAGATGTTACCAATGTCAATAAAGGAAAAATATAAGCTCAACTTATTTTGTTGCTAAAGATTTTCATTAGTACTCAACAAACTCGGTGCTCAAGAAAAAGGAGAAGTACTTGAGCAGGAAGAAGAAGAAGAAGAAAACAAGATTAGATCTCCCGCAGAAAATCAACCAGATGCAATGATCAAAAGGCTTTTCATTTAAGACCAAGTCATGATTAGTAAAAAGATTAGCGTTGGATGCAGAAAGCATGGTCAAAAGAGAAGAACGGTTACCTTCACAGAATTGCCACGTCGGTTCATCAAATTGGGGAGTTTGAGATGGATAGAAGAACTGTCAGCAATGTCTGCTGAACTCGCTTGGACAAATGGTGCAGAACTTCTCTTTCTCGTTATATTGTCACCTACAATTAATCAGAATGGATGAAACTGCCAGTAATATGTCAGAGCAATTTCTGTTTACATTGCGACTTGTTTCAGTACTGTGATTGAAAAGTTCTGTATGCTTGGCTGCTATATTTGAACAAAACATAGACTGGAAGTCTTTAATGCCAACGTACGTAGGCTTTGCCTTAACCATAAATTTGAAGTTATAGATGCCATCAAATCAAACTGGTTAAGAAATCCAGATCAAAAGGAGACCAAACGGAATTTAAGACAGAAGGAGAGATCAAAGTAATGGGCGATTGATTCACGGGGAATCAAGCGGTGCGCCTCTTGGACCAAGGTGGTGAAGATGTTAAAGGCAGCCTCATTAGCCATCATCGAGCTACACGAGAGTCAAGGTGCGTACCACTACGATGCAACTAAAGGAGTAGATGGTAGAGGTGGATATGAGCCAAGGCGATTGGGAGCTTCGTTGCATGATCATGCAAGAATGCCCTGATGGCAACGTTGATTTACATGCTCTTTTTCCTATTTTGATTACATTATTTAGAGATGCAAGGTCGGATAAACTATATCAAAAAGCATCAAGTGATGGCTGTGAGTGGCAAACAGTGTTCTCTTCACCTAATTTCTCCAGTATAATTCAACCTAATACAAGGAAAAGCGTAGATCAATTATTATTTAATATAGCTTCCTGCTCCATGATGAAACACAAAATCTCCTTCTCGTAGTACTCAGGAATCAACACTATACAGTCCAAGTTTCAGAATCGAACAAACATTTTACAGATTTCAATGATTACACAAACCTCATGAGCTCATATTAGAGATAGTGAGATGATTGGCAGGCATAGAGGGTTGAACTAGCAATCAAACAGAACCCAACTCAGTAAAATCCTCGAACATTGCTTATAATCAACTACATGTACAGTGATTATACAAGCATGAAGAACCATGTGAAACAAAGCCAGAAATACCAATGATTGTCTTCCATATAAACAAAACAAACTCCTAACATGTTTAATCACAATTAAAGGCTCAAGCAGCTAGCATATGAATGAAGTTGCAGTTTGAGAAGAAAGGAGAGTAAAGCTTACAGTCAAGACTGTCAACTTTAGTGATCAGTAGCTGCTTGTGGAAGGCTATCTCCATTGACAAAGCACTGCCCGGCACTCTCAGCATTAGTTTTTTTTCCCCTGATAGTAAGAGATTGTCAGGTTGTGGAGATGACATGCTAAGTTGAACCTCTACTTCCCTACGTTACCTTATCCTCGATTTTTCATCATATTTACGTAAGTACCCTCTCTCTATACATTTATTTATTTGTGTGAAATTGTCAATTTGAACATTAGAGGGCATTAAAGGGGAGTTTGATTGGGGTAAAATTGAGTAACGTGTAAGTTAAATATTTGTAAGTAATTAACAATCACATTAAAATTCATATATATTCTATATGATTAAAAAAATGACATATAAATATAAAAATAAAAATATCAACTATTATACTTTATTATTCATCATTATACATAGTTTAATTTAAATAGATAAAGGATGGAGTATTAAAATTATTCTTGTGTTTCTAGCATGTAAATATTATCCTCCTCCGAGCAATATTATCTTTCTCTCCTCTCTTACTTTTTTTTTTGTCTTTGAAAATCACATCAAATTATTTTTTAATTATCTTTTAATAATAATTAATTACTCTTTTTACTAATACTTAACCTCTCAGTTCATGCAATAAACATTTCAAAAAATTATTTTTATTATAATAACTCATGAATGTAACAATTCACTTCTATGTTTTTTAATCTTCTACTAAACAATCAAGAATCACTTCCTTACTAATGATCATAAATCATGTTTTTCACCTTTATTATCATAACAATATGTTGTTATTATTTATTATTATATTTTTAAATTATTAATTAACAAACATGGTAAAAAAAATTCATGTAAGATATTTTACATATTCATTTATAAAATATTTAACATAGAATAAAATATTACCCTTTAATCATCAAAATAAAATTGTGTTTTCTATCCATTACTCCATATCAATATTAATAATTAAGTTTTAATATCACAATAAAATAAAATTTTAAATGATAAAAAGGTTTTTTTTATTTCATCATATGAAATATCTCTTAATAAGCTTGTACATCAATAAAAATTAAATCTCCTCCATGAACAATACAAAGAACAAACACACCTATATCAATATTTATATAGAAATTTAATAAATTTGCAACGACAATATAATATAATATAGGCAGAAAAAGGTTGTAAGGTACAAGTTGTAATAACTAGCTTCTGATTTCCCGCATATACAGTTAGTTAGAGCCTCCAAGTACACGTCGTCATAACGAACTAGCCAGATGAAAATGACAACTAATTAGTTAATAAATAAATAAATAAAACAAAAGACACCAGAATGTCAGTTAAGCACCTGTGATTACTACAGAACACCACCGAGATTTTCTCTCAGCCTTCCTTTTTGTCCTTTCCAACACGTAAACCCCAGGCCTCTCTCTCGTTTCCCTGTATCAATTTTGTCTTCCTTTTCTTCATTAATTAAATTCCCACCCTGAATTCCTTTTATCAATTTTTTTTTTTTTTGGGGGGGGTGTACGAATTTGTATAGCCAAAGCTTGTGGGGGTTAATTTTGTTTCACATTCTTCGAGACATTGAGAAGGGCTTGCATTCAACATTGTCATCGATAGATTCAAGTTAGGTTTTTTTCCCTCTTTGAGTTTGATGCATATATTTGTATTTGTTAATTTGGGTTTTTTTCAACGACTTTTTTGTACATAATCTAGTTGTCCAAAATGAAAAGAAAAGGAAACTGTATATGCTCCAGATTATCTGCACTGAAAACAGCATTTTTTCAAGGAAGTTTCAGAAAAAAGAAGAAAGAAATATTTCCTTTTCTTCTGTGGTTGACAAAGCTAAAACTGACAACTATTTAGAGTGATTAAGAATTTGCGTGTTGTTGATGCTGCAAAGTTTTATAAAGATGGCCCGTTTACTGTTTTGTGTAAAAGTTCGTAGGATTCTACTGACGTTCTCCGTGCCTTGGGTAATATGGCCCTTGCATAATCTGGCTGATTATGCAACACAAAGCGACTTGTTTTGGGACATTCATTCTGTAAAATGTGCTAGATATGCTGTAAATTTGATATAGATGTTTCCCTTCTCGATTTGCAGCTTGAATTCCTATTCCAAGGCAGCACAGGGAGCTTAATTTCAATAAGTTGGGTCGAACCAGCAAGCGTTTAATATATTCTGAGGGAAGTAGCAACCATTTAGAAAGTTACGAGGTTATGGCTGACGAAAATGCTACTCCTGCTCTCAAAAGTACGAGTTCTTCCGCATCATCAGAATCTTCAGCAAGATCTGGTGGGGTCGAAAAGGATGATCCTGCCAATCCCTTTGTCGAACCAAACCAAGCAGATGTTGAATCATCACGAGGACCCTTATTTCCAGCAGAAGTTTCCAGCCACAATCTGGTTATTAGCACACAGCTGTTGCCCCCGCCATTGCCTCAAAGTAATGTGACGCCAGGCTATGATCCAAATCGGCTCTCATCATCCATTTTTGCCAAGCCTAGCAATCCTGCCGAGTGGAGCGGCACTTCAAATGAATCGTTGTTCAGCATTTACATGGGAAATTGTAGCTTCTCAAGAGATAATGCTTTCATGTTGTATAAATCTGGAGAACTTCCCAAGTTTGAAGAGACAAGCAATGCTTCACCCAGCTTGAGTCCTGTCATTGAAGTAGAGAGCAATTATAGAAAGAATAAAAATATAGCAACAGAAGTGAAAGAAAAGGAATCATCTGATTCTCAAGAACTGGAATCTAAATCAACAGCTGATATCAATACCAAAAAGGAGGTTCTGGTTGCAACAGAGAAAATTAGCTGTCAGGAAAAGATGCCTCCTGTCGAGGAGGTTCAAGTCTCCTTCTCCAGTAGTAACAGATCATTTCAATTCCCACTGTAAGTTACCTGACAGTGTATCCATGCAGAATAAAATGGTTTTTGTTTCCAGCATCCCTCGATGCTGGAATGGGTACCCAAACCAAAATGCTTCCATCTCACCTTTCTGTCCTTGCTTTTCCACTTTGATTTTTGATTTTGCGCAAGAAACTGAACTTATAAGAAACGTTATTTTTTAAAAACATATATTTGGGACTCCGGATTTCTTAGTTCTGCTAAGTACTAAGTCTGCCCATGTTTGCCTGTCCTGTGTTGGCTAGATACCTGAAGCTAATGTTTAACTTCATTTCAGATTGGATGCTACCTCAGGAAGGACAACTTCTTTCCATGAGGTGACAGGGAAGCATCCCTCGGAGAAGCACTCGCAACAGGAGCCACCAAATCCTGCAGAAACCACCCCTGGAACAAACCCTAAGGCTGCAGGAAATAGTTGGTTTTCTTGCTTCTCCTGCTGCTCACTTGGATGTTAAAAGAGAATTCTTCATAGCTATTTTAACACCAACCTCTGTACATCTCCCTCTTCATCGAAAATTACTGCCCTGTCCATCGGATCTAAATATGAACCATGTTTTCTGCAATTGTTGTTTCTTGTATTGGTGATTCTTCTTCCAATGCAAAACCTTAGAGCTTATACAGTTAAGGTATAGAAATCACCATCAAAACTAATTAAGTTGTAGAACCTATATAGTCTTCATTCAATCCTGTGGGAGAAGTTTGGCTTTCGGATTTTGAAAAAGGAAGTCAACGTAAGAATCATGTACAAAGATCTATTGATTTAGAAATTCCAGAGGGAAAATCATGGGTTGGATTCTTACATTAGATTCTTCATTCTTCATAACTATTTTATCTTGACATCATTTCTTAGTTTGTTTCTCTTTTTTATTGAGAATACTAGTGCCAGTCTTAATAAATTAAAAAATACGAGTGTTTTGTATTTCTTGGTTTGATCTCTAGTTAATCCAAAATTAGCTTCGCTAACAAATCTGCAGCAGCATCCCCTTCTCCATATGCGTGCAGCGCTTTGACTGTCCATTCTCTATACAGTCATTCCTGAGCCTTGGTGACCATAGCATAACTGGCATCTCCTGCTTCGTGATAAGATTCACCACCAGAAGACGAATTCCAAGCGATAAAGGCAGCTCCAAACCTATGATGACTGGCCGGAGTTCCGCTCTTACAGAAGAATAAACTCCAGTATTTATATCAAAACCCTGAACCCAGGAGTCCATGCTATCTCTGATAAGACCCCCAGCTTCTGCATGCTTCCCCTGGATTACCTGTGGTACAACCATACGTTCAACCATCTCATGACACTTGCATCTGCTGCCAATCCTGTGCTTTCAATAGTACTACTAATTAGCCATGCTCTTGATCGCCTCTACTGGATTGCTACACGCCATGTCCGCCGCCTCAGAAATTCTTAGGTTTCTCTCTTCCATTTCCGTATCAGATGTCGAGTTTGTAATAAGCCACATGTGCATCTCCACATAAAAGAAATGTCACACCTCACTAGCTTCGTGACAATTTCTTAACACATGCAGAGTCAACTCCAGCACTGCCGGGCAGTGGTGGCAACAAGGGTCGTTCACCATGTGTCTTTTATTTCTTCGCTCATTAGTCATCAGCCTATTATGCAAAAGTAGCCAAATAAAAATCTTAACCCTCACGCACACAAGCTTCCATGGTGTGCCACACAAGCTTCCATGGTGTGCCAGAATAAGAAATCGAGATGAAAATATAATTTAAAAAGAAAAAAAAAGACCAAAATTATATCATTAAAAAAGCATTAAAAAATATTCAAGTAAACTCAGATTAACTTGACTAATTTGTACCAACAATAATCCTATAAAATAAAATATAGCTAAATTATAAAATTGAAAAGACAATAATTTAATGTAATAGAATAAAAGTTAAAAAAAGATCAATTTCATGAAAAAACATCATGAAAAGAAAAACTAAGTCAACTTGAATTAACTCAAATAACTCACTATTTGATATATAAAATTGAGATAATTTTATAAAACAAAGTGTGACAATTCACCAAGCTCTTGTGTGTTTGGATAGGAGATAGTTATTGCTTATTTTGAATAAAACATATATTTTTATAATTTTTGAAGGTGTGGTTTGTACTTGTAAAAAAAGTCCTCACATCTCAAAGATATCAAATGATGAAATTTAAAAAATAATATAAAAAGACCCTAATAAAACCAAACTTAAAGCAAGCTAATATTCAAAACTAATTACTTAAGTTATAGGACTAAAGTTACCCTATAAAAGGAAGAAATATAAGAATAATGAAGCAAAATTCTCAATCATAAAAAAATAAAAAATAAAACAAATAGCAATTTAAACAATAAGAACCAAATTTGGTATAATAATTAAATGAAAGAAAATGATTAGGACTCAATTGAAAAACAAAATAAATTAAGGATACAAAAAAAAAGAAAAAAAATGAAGACTAAAATTGGATACAAAAATTAAATGAAATAAAATATTGAGAAATAAAATTAAAAAAATCAAGAAATGGATAAAAAATAGCAATAAAAAAATAATAAAAAATTTTGATGCAAATATTAAATAAAATAAAATATTTGTAGGTGAAATTAAAAAAAATAAAAATCATTAAAATCAACACAAATAGCAATTGGAATAATAAGGATCAAAATTGGATTAAATACAAGTTGGAGGACACAATTAAATTTTAGAAGATTCAATGTGAATCCCAAGGTAAGGAGAAAGAGAAAAAAGAAGAGAAAAAAAATTAATCATCATATCATCATGAATCTCACCACATGCAATATATATAAGTTGCGTCACCACTAGATGTTTTGAATTCCATAATAGTTGATTTTTTACCATCACGCATCATTCGAAGGACATAGGCTATGTCTACTCATTAATAAATGCAACCACTTTTTAATTTTTATAATATTTTTTATTTGTTAAAAAAGTGGTTTGCCTCTCATTCAAATTGAGTATTAAAAAAATCATGATAAAAATACTAAAAAAAAAACCCTTACACTAAGTTTAGTATTTTTTTTTCCTTTAAGGGATAATTTAATTTTTTAATTGTTTTGAAAAAAAAGTGAAAAACCAAGAAGCCTCTGTAAACCAGGTTTTTTTATCATAAGAGTGAATTAGTAATTTCAATGTGAAACAAAAAAAATGAATAGATCAATTTATGAAGGGAAAACCCCAAATTTATATTTCTATAGGTTATATTATGAAGGGAAAAAATATCATTATATTGTAACAATTAATAGTAAATTGAGTCTTGCTCTATAATGTTTTGCCGAGCACTCTTATTATTATTATTTTTAATGGTAATTTTGAAGCAAATATTCTATATAGCAACTTGTCTCTCCCTTTCTCTTCTTCTTGTTCCAAATGGATGGACCATGGATTGGTAATTTTCAAGCAAATATTATATGTGTAGCACTCTTGGCATGAATTGATGAATACCCATATAATAATACTAAGAGACATTCCTCTAGTTGAAAATCAAAGATTTTGCTCTCATTCGATGCTATATATCGTTTCTATTTAACTATCTTTCCTCTTTTTAACATGATTCTATGACATAAATCATTACTAATTGATTTCTTTCTTTCTTTTTCCTAAATATTTTCCTTCCTTTAAACGGATTATGTCATCATGCTTAATAAATTTAGTGTTGAAAAAAAAATGAACTTTCTTTAATCTATATCAATTTATTTTTATCAAGAATTATTCTTAACTAATAAAAAAAGAGAGAGAGAGAGAATTAAGAAATGATGGTAAATAGCTTAAAATAAAATCAACTCAGAATTTTATTTGGCAAGAAAAAAAATATAATTCATGCGATACATACCTAGTGGCTGCCATATTTATTTTATTCCATAAAAAATGTTAACAATATTGAGATTTATTTATTAATAATGGGTGACTAAATGTATAATAAAAAAAATCCAAATAAGTTATATAATAATTGTTTTAAATTTAAATTAACTATTGAAAGATAATTTCTATAGGATATCTTAATTGGCTAAATTTAAATATTAATTCATAGTTGCTTCTTTCAAAAAGTCTTGAAACAATTATTAATTTCACTGATATTTAAGTGTTAATTTATGCCCTAATCTTAATTCATTTAAACTTTGTGATTGACTGCTCAGGACATCATTTGATGCTTTTCCAATAAAACATATTAAAGAAAACAGTAAATAAAAAAATATTTGAGAGTAAGGGAAAAACGTTAATGCTTTTCCATGAAAATTCATTGAAGAATAAGGAAAAAAAGTTTATAATGATTTAACGATAATAATTAGAGATCAAATCGTAGATCGAAAAAGAAAAAGAAGAGAACAAATCTTACCTAGTAAAGCAAATAGAAAATATTTTTGTATTCTATCAACCATTAAATCTTATGTTTATACATCTCTTAGTAGATCATTCTGATACTTATTTTAGTTTTAAACTATAAATAGAGATATATTTTAGGATATCCTAGCTATAAAAGTTCTTTAGAAAATTCTAAAACTTTTAACAATTTAATTTCTTATTATATCCAAATTAATGCATCATTTGCTATTCCACTTGGTTAAATTAGTAGATTTTAACCACAAATTCAAAATTAGATGCATATTGAACTATATTTTTATTGAACATTAAAAGAGAAAAAATGCATTGAAATTATTAAGATCAATCCAAATGTAACAACTATATATATATATATATATATATATATATATATATATATTCATGTTTATTCACACTATTTTTTTAATATATTGAAATTTGACAGAATTTCTTCTATACCAAGAGATTTCAAGTTATTGACTATACTCTAAATTCATTTTTATATATATTTTTTTAATTTCAATCCAATCATCATCTCACCACAAATCAATTATTCTCATCATTCTATATCAAGAATTTATATTTATGTCTAAAATTCATAATATAATCTAAGTAAAAATGCAATTCAAAACATTCATATATGAGTCATAATAATATCATATTAATAATTTTTTTTGTTTATAATCAAGCATCAAAATAGAGTTTAAACTTCATGGGAAACTATTCTTGACGCAAAATAAAAACGCTATTGTAAATAAATATAGTTATTATAAAAATTAAATAATTATATCATATTTAATATTTTAAATTATGAACTACCCATATTTATCATTTCTTATCAATGTTTTTGAATCAAGTGTAATCATATTATTACACTATTTTTAATATCTAATTAACCTTATTTCTTATGAAAAAGCATGCTCTCCTAGTCAATTATACCTTTTACTGATGCTAGTGATATTACTAGCATTATTAGTCTATCTTACCCGAAACTAACCAATCAAAACTAGTAATTAACATTTATATCAATATGACTCATTAATATTATTAGTTATCCTAACTTAGATAAGTAATCAATTTTTTTGCAGGTATCTTAAATTCATTGTTTAGAAATGATGATATGAAGAAAACTCTTGACATCATTAACCTATTATTAGTTATCCTAACTTAGATAAGTAATCAACCTTTTTACAGGTATCTTAAATTCATTGTTTAGAAATGATGATATGATGAAAACTCTTGACATCATTAACCTTCCTTTAGGAGTAACTAATCAAATTTTTCACATGTCTACTCTCTTTTCTTTCATAATTCACTTATTTGCTTACTTTTACATTAATATCAGAACAAATTATTGAATTTCTATATTAACAATATTAAATTGATATAATAAAATTATAAGCATGATACACCTATCTATAGTGTTAGAAGCTCCTTATTCGACTCGAGTTAATAGCATGACTACTAAAGTATCCCTTGCAAATCAATTCTCTCATTGATTAGTATTACCCTTAATGGACTCAAAATAAAAGTCATTATTATATTTTAGTTTCCCTTATCAATGTTTTGCTTTGTTCTTTTATAGAAATATAACTTCATCATCAAATTTCTTATTAACTATTCTTAATAAAGGTTATAAAAACATACATAGCCTTTCATCATACTTTAATCTTTATCTACTCATGCTTGGTTGTATTTTAACTACATTATATATCATCTTTGATAGAATTTCCATACTAATATAAGCATGATTTATTATACCCTCATATTATAACTATATAAAATAACACCAGATACCCAAACACTTATCATTCATATTATTTATAATACAATTATAACATAATTTGCACAAACTAGCAAAAAAAATCACTATTCAACCATCTACACAAGCGGACCACTCAAGACTCACCAATCCTTCAAACTTTTTTCATCATTTCATCATAATTTCATTAATTCCATAACCTATAATGATCATACGGACCTAATTTCAGGATAATTTATCCTTTTTTTCTAAATTTTCACTTGGAATCATAGTTTTTAAATCTGATTAGTAGTCAACCCGATGTAATGATTGAGTCATAGGTTAGATGGGTTGACTTGGGTCAACCCAAAAAAAAAGGCCTAGTTTGTGCTCTTTAGTTCCTAGGTAGTTTTGTTTATGTTTTTTTTTAGCAAATTGAATAATAAAGTTTTTCTAATTTTTTCTTAGAGTGAAACTTGAATTCACCTTAAATCCTCCTCTTTTTCCTTCCTTCCCCGTCCTTATTTCCCTTTCTTTTACTCTCTCCCTTTTTCTTCTAAAGCCAGACTTAATGACCTTTAACATAAAAACCTTTTAAACCATAATCCCTTCTCATTTCCTCTTTTTCACAATCCCAAACCCCGTACTCTCAACTCACCTTTTTCGAGTTGCAGTCCTTGACTCTTTAATCCAACTTATCGTGTCTCCTCAAGTTACAGCTCTTTTTGTCCCTTAAACCCGTGAACTAGACTGGATTTTCTTAACCGAGTCAAGTCACCTCCAGCTCCTTTTATCCTCTCTTGGAATCTCAAGACTCATATTGATCAGCAGCAATTGAATCAATAGCTCTGATTCATCTCCATTAACTTACCACAAAAGGGATGATGTCCAGTATGTAAAATGTCTTGAAAATAGTTTAAAGTCTTTGTTTTTTGCTTTATCTCCTAAAGTTAATGTTAAAGATGAGATTTTTTACGGCTTTGTTTTAGACAATGCTCTGATTAATCTTCATTAAAGATAATTTGATTCATAGTATGGTTTTAATCGTAAACGATATCATTACACACATATGTGTATGTGTTACGAAAACACTGTAAACTATTTTTCCAAACACACACTTAATAATGGATCAACTAACTTAATAGCTCAAGGTTTGAAAAAAAAATTATCATAAATTTTCTTTTATATATAGGTTTATTAATTTATATTCGAACAATTTATCTTTTATCTATTTTCGCCCATCTATATTAACAAAAATAACCGAAAATACTCTTTATCATGTATATATTTTTTCTCTCCAAAATTATAGATTGCTTATCAATTAATTTGTTTTAAAAAAATCTAAAGTGATGATGAAGCTATGAAAAAACTTTTAATAAATTTAGTTAATTCTAAGTTTTTTATATACAAAAAAACTACCCTTTTTCTTATATAAACAAGGAGTAGCCATTAAGAATAGGAGTAACTTTTTAGATACAGCCATATTATATAGACTCAAGATATCAATGTAGTTTATAATGTAGTTTATAGTATCGACATGAATAATAATAAACTTCAAAGAAAGATGAAAAGGATAAAGAGACCGTTCAAAAAAAACAAGCTTAAGGTAGGCTTGATTAGTTTTGGTTTAACTGAGGTTAAACTGAATATAAAAAATATTAACCCAAATTTAAAATGATTTTGCTTAGGTTTGATCTAATTGAATAAACTTGAAAATAAAAAACCAAAACTAAAAATAAATTTAGTATTACCTGGTCAAATTAAACCCAAGAAGAATTTAGAAGAATTTATAGGCTTAGTTTGACCATGGTCAAAAAGACCCAACATCTTTAAACCAAGCCTCCAAATGAGTTTAGTTTGGTTTGACCTGGTAAAACTATCATCTTATCATATTATTATTATTATTTAATTTGAATTATTTTCTTGGAAAAAATAAAAAAAATTATATATACTTTAAAAATTACAATTAAATTAACCCCAGAAAATACTATAACTAGTGAAGAAGAAGAAACATATAAGATATTATCGTTTAATTGTTAACTTGAGTTGTAAATAGTTTGCAGAAGTGGCAATCCTCTGCTTATGTTCACATGTAAGACAGAGGATAATATTTTTTTTAAAAAAAAAAAAACTGGAACCAAGTTCAGAACCACTTGTTGACAGAATTAATCCAATCTTCTGCTCGTCATCGAATAAAAAATACTGACACTAAATAATTACACACACACACACTCGTATGGAGGAAGCAGTGTTAAGCATGGTGAGGTCACTCCTTCATCGCTTTGTCGTCATTGATTGACAGAAGATCTGTGTACTTGAAAATTATAGGTAAAATAGCCTACGTAATTAATAAGTTCTGTTATATATATATTACTTGAAAAATATTAAATTGATTATTATTTTTTTATTTTTTTAAATTCTTTTAATATGTTAATATTAAAAATATTTTAAAAAAATTACGAAAACATCATGCCGGTACTATTATAATAATTGTAAGCTTTTCTAATAAAGTATGTTTCTTGTTGGCACAATAAAGATAGTTGGTGCCTTTGCTTCAAGCCTTTTTAGCGGTATGAAAGAATACTGTACCCTTAATTGGTCCCCCACTACACTTTCACCGCAGTTAATTTTATGTGTCTTTTTTATATTGTAATAATAATTATAGTTTAAAGTATTTTTATTTAGAAACATATTGAAATAATTTATTTTTATTTTTTAAAATTTATTTTTAAATAAAAAACAGTTGCATCCGTTCCCTAATTATCCTTGTTTAGAGGGTTTATTTATTTACTCTTTTTTTCCCCAATTTCCAATCTATTTTTCATTTCAATTAAGCTCCTAGTGTATTAATGAAATCTCAATTAAATCCTTCCTTCTTTTTCAATGAAAAAAACTATTAAATAGTCATGCTAAATCCACAAGCTTCCCTTTTTTCATAGAAAAAAACATTAAATTATCTAAAATCTTCACTTTAGTATATTCTTTTGATTGGAGAAATTTTAGTAAATTCATGAACTTTTAAAGGGAAAAAAAAGGAGAGAAAGTATGTGAGTTTCACAATATTTCTTAATAATTTTGTTAGTTGAAACTAACAGAAAAATTTAATTCAGAATCCATTGATTTGTTAAGTATCTAATAAATAATAAAAAGTAATGGTTAATGGTTTTTTTTTAAATTACCACTGTTAAAATTATTTTCTCAAACTCTAGCACAAACAAAAAAATATTTTAAAAAATATAAACTTAATGAGTTTTTATCTCAATGATGCAGTGAGTGTATGATGATGGAGGTGGTTGGTTTTCTCTCCTTTTCCTTTCAAATTATAGGTTTTTTTTATATTTTATTTTTATTTTTTATTTTTAACCTTTCATAAAAAAATTTTGTTTTTTATTTTAATTTTTCATATGTTATCTTTTCTAATTTGATTTTTATATTTTATATTTTTAATTTATTTTCTTTGTCCAGTTTTATTGATTTTCAATTTTATTATTTAATCTAAATCCATGGTATATTATTTTTTTAATTTGATTCTAATTCTGTTATTTTTTTTTTTATCTTTTTGTTAAAATTATTTTTCTTTCCAATTTAACCCTCAAATAAAAGATTTTTGATTGCCTAATTTATTTTTTTATTTTGAATCATTTTGTGTAATTTCTTTATCAGTTTTATCTTTTAATATTTAATTTACTAGGAATTAAAATTTTGTGATTTTTTCATATATGGTATTTTTAGTTTTCTAATTTAAATCACAAGTTTGAAAAGTTAATTGCAATCGACATCTTTTTTTATTTATTTATTTTCTCTTTTGATTTCATTGTTCAACATTATTTTTTAAAAAAAAATAATTTTGTGATTTTCTTGATTTTTTTATTAGGTTGTCTTGAACTCACGATTTAGGATACAAGTTTAGAGGATTAACATAAACTAACTCACATTTTATTACTTAAATTAAATATTTATCATGTTAACTCTAGTTAACTTGGACTAGTTTTTTACTATATTTTTTTATCTAATTTTTTTATTTCATTTTAATTGGATGAAAATTAATTATTTTTTCACTATTAGATTATTATTTTATAAGTTATTGTTATTGGTTTTTTTTTTTAAGTTTTTGTACTTATCATTGTGTTTATTTTTCTTGTTTAATTTTAATAAAATTATTTTATTTAATTGGTCAAAACTATAATTGAATCATTAATTTTTTTATTGAAAGAATTTGTTGAGGTTTATTTCCAATAACAATGAATTTAATATCTTTAAAAATTATTTTTTAGTATTTTTTTATTTTAAAAAATTTATTTTTAATATCATTATTAAAAATAATTTAAAATTACTAAAAAAAACTAATTTTAAATTAAAAAAATTATTTAAAAACATGTTGAATCCACAATACCAATCGTATCTTATTAAACGACTAATCATGTTATTGAGGACCCCAAGTCCTTGAACTAAACAAGAAAAGAGAAAGGTGGTCCCATCCTTACCTTCTGGAAGGGCACCCCACGTGGAGTCCTTTATCCTCAGCCACGTTTTCTATTGTAAGGATTATTATTATTATTATTATTTTCTTAGTCTTTTATGATTTCATGGTATTTCTTTTATAATAACCCCACTAATAATACATGTTATGTGAGAGCCCAACCCAACCATGAATTGACAGGGCTGACGCATTTATTGACCGTTTGTGGACCCCATTCCTCCACCTCACGACAAACCTCCCTCCATACCTAAGAAAAATCCAATAAAAATTGTTTTTAACAAATCTAGCAACAAGAAAAGCCTCAATTCAGTCCTCTGAACATCTATTAATTCTTTATATGGTTCCTAAAGAACTTTGTTTTTCAATTAGGTCTTCAATAAATTTCCTAAAGAAGTTCCGTTACCAATAGAATTAAAGAATCCATCAAAGTTCAGTGAGAGTCTCGACCTCGTGGACATCTTTTCACTGATTTAGAATTGTTTTCAATAATCTGTTTATTTGGAGTTTATTAGGCAAAAACAATTAAAACAAATAAGTGAAAAGTGAGATGGAGGAGCTAATTTGATAAAGATTCTAAGAAATAGAGGGTTTAATTGAGAAACTAGTTTGTTAGGAAATGAAGTTGAGAATTACTTGATAATTGGGGGACTATATTGGGTTTGGCCCCAAGAAAAAGAAAAGGAAAGAAATTTATGATACAAGAAGGAAGGATATCCATCAAAATATATTGAATTTAATTAAGATTTTTTTAATAAAAATTTATATTTGAAATTTTTTAAAGTGTTAAAAAATAAATTTTATTATGAAAAATATTATAGTAATTATTATATTTTAAAATGTGTCTTGTTCAGAAAATATATTAGAATAATATTTTAATTTTTTTAATTTCAGCCTATTAAAATAATAAAAAATTAATTTTAAATGAGAATTTTTTAAATTGTTTTTAAAAGTGTAGTGCTACTGCAAAAACACATCGTTTTACAATTTAAAAAGAAAAAAAATACAGATTTTTTAAAATATTTATCTACTTCTGTTTTTTAACAAGGTGAAGGGAATAAAAATAATATATAAAATGAAATGAATTCAATCTTCAGAAGTGGGATTAGCTTCAAATAACTGTTAAGGAAAGTGAAAAGGAAAGAAAAGAAAAACGCGTCCTCTAAAGATCACAAACACTGTTGAATCTTCTCTCTCTCTCTCGCTCTCTCTCTCTCTCTCTCAGAGTGAAAAGACCCTAAATTAGGGTTAGGGTTTTCAAAAACAGAAAAAACAAAACCCTCTCCATTCATTCACTACAACAACTGAGAGGGGTTTTCATTGTTTTAGAGACCCTTTTGAGGGTTCTGAAATGGGTTCCTCTTGTTTTCCTTCTTCAGTTATCAAGTGGCAATCTTTCACAAAACTGAAACTTTTCTTTCTCTTCTGCTCTTTCTCGCTTTCGCTAAACTGTGCCGCTTCTTTTGATTCTGACAAATCTGTGCTGTTACAGTTCAAGAACTCAGTCTCTGACCCTTCAGGGCTTCTCTCTGGCTGGAATCTGATTAGCACCAACCATTGTCACTGGAACGGCGTCTCGTGTGATGCTAATTCGCGCGTTGTTTCGATTAATATCACTGGAAATGGCAACTATAGAGGTAAGGACAGTAGAAATGGAAGTGCTTTTTTGTGCTCTGGTGATTCTATTGAGCTTTCACTGTATGGGTTTGGGATTAGGAGAGATTGTAAGGGTAGTAAGGGGGTTTTAGTGGGAAAGCTGTTGCCTTTTATTGCCAAGTTAAGTGAACTTAGGGTTTTATCATTGCCCTTTAATGGCTTTCGGGGTTTGATACCTGGTGAAATATGGTGCATGGAGAAGTTAGAGGTTCTTGATCTTGAGGGTAATTTGGTGTCTGGGTCGTTGCCGGTTTCATTTTGTGGGTTAAGGAACTTGAGGGTTTTGAATTTTGGGTTTAACAGGATAGAAGGAGAGATACCGGGTTCACTTTCTTACTGTGAAGGTTTGGAGATCTTGAATTTAGCTGGAAATCGTATCAATGGGACAATTCCGGGGTTTGTTGGCAGGTTAAGGGGTGTGTATCTGTCATTGAATCAGCTTGGTGGTTCTCTACCTGAGGAGTTTGGTGATAATTGTGAGAAACTTGAGCATTTGGATTTGTCTGGGAATTTTTTCGTTGGAGGAATTCCTAGTAATTTAGGGAAATGTGGGAATCTGAGGACACTGTTGTTGTATTCAAATCTGTTTGAAGAAATTATTCCACATGAACTCGGTAAGCTTGGGAAGCTAGAAGTGTTGGATGTGTCAAGGAATAGTCTTAGTGGGCCAGTGCCCCCTGAGCTTGGAAATTGCTCTGCATTGTCTGTGCTTGTGCTTTCGAATATGTTTGATCCATATCAGGATTTTAATGGTACGAGAGGGGACATTTTGTTGGATAATTCAATTTCTGTGAATGAAGATTTCAACTTTTTTCAAGGGGATATGCCTGCAGATGTGCTGACTCTTCCAAAACTGAGGATGTTGTGGGCACCAAGTGCAATGCTTGAGGGCATGTTGAAGAGCAACTGGGATCCCTGTGATAGCTTGGAAATGATCAATTTGTCTCATAACTTCTTAACAGGAGAAATCCCTCATGGGATTAATCACTGCAATAAGCTGTGGTATCTGGATTTGAGCTTCAATAAGCTTAATGGGGAGCTTCTTGCAGACTTTCCAGTTCCTTGCATGACTGTTTTTGATGTTAGTAAAAACACACTGTCAGGTTCCATCCCCAGTTTTTATAGCAGCAGTTGCCCTCGTGTTCCTTATGTGAATGATAATCCCTTGAATGCTTATGATCCATCATCTGCCTATGTATCATTTTTTGCATATAAAGCTCAGACTGGAAGTCTTGCTATGTCACTTGGAGGAAGTGGTGGAATCACAGTTTTTCATAACTTTGGGAGCAATAACTTTACTGGTACTCTCCAGTCCATTCCAATTGCACCTGGAAGATCAGGAAAGCAAACTGCTTACACATTTTTGGCTGGAGATAACAAGCTCAGCGGGCCATTCCCAGGTATTCTTTTTGAGAAGTGTCATGGATTGAACACGATGATTGTTAATGTTAGTAGCAATAGAATGTCTGGTCAGATTCCGGCAAATATGGGTCCAATGTGCAGATCTCTCAAGCTTCTGGATGCATCTAAGAATCAGATTATGGGGACCATCCCCCCAAGTGTTGGTGATTTGGTTTCTCTCGTTTCTCTTGACATGAGTTGGAACCTTTTGCATGGCCCAATACCATCTAGTTTGAGCCAAATAAGGGGTTTGAAGTACCTGTCTTTGGCTGGTAATGGAATAAATGGTTCCATTCCTTCTAGCTTAGGGAAGCTGCAAACTTTAAAGGTTCTGGATCTCTCTTCGAACTTGCTTTCAGGAGAGATACCGAGTGATCTTGTGAAGTTGAGAAACCTGACTGCTCTTCTTCTCAATAACAATAAACTCTCTGGGCAGATACCCTCTGGTTTAGCAAGTATGACTTTGCTCTCAATGTTTAACGTCTCCTTCAATAACTTGTCTGGGCCACTGCCATTAAGTAACAGCTTGATGCAATGTAGCAGTGTTCTTGGAAACCCATATCTACACCCTTGCCGTGTTTTCTCCCTAGCAGTGCCATCTCCGGATTCTCAAGGAAGGGCTTCTGAGGCACAAGGCTATGCTTCTCTCTCAGGTCAAACCCAGGAGAGGCAGGGTGGTGGCTTCACTTCAATTGAGATAGCATCAATAGCCTCTGCATCAGCCATTTTTTCAGTTCTCCTAGCTCTCATTTTCCTATTCATCTACACCAGAAAATGGAGTCTGAAATCCAAAATAGTGGGATCTGCCAGAAAGGAAGTAACAATCTTCACAGACATTGGGGTAACCCTGACATTTGAGAATGTGGTGCGGGCCACTGGGAGTTTCAATGCAAGCAATTGCATTGGCAATGGAGGTTTTGGGGCCACATACAAGGCAGAGATCTCTCCAGGAGTTCTGGTGGCAATTAAAAGGCTTGCAGTTGGACGGTTCCAGGGCATTCAACAGTTTCATGCAGAGATCAAAACCCTTGGAAGGCTCCACCATCCAAATCTTGTCACTTTGATTGGTTATCATGCAAGTGAAACAGAAATGTTTCTCATATATAATTATTTGCCAGGTGGTAATTTGGAAAGGTTCATTCAGGAGAGGTCCACAAGGGCAGTGGATTGGAGGATACTTCACAAAATTGCTCTGGACATAGCTCGTGCACTTGCCTACCTGCATGATCAGTGTGTACCACGTGTACTCCATCGGGATGTTAAGCCCAGCAACATTCTTTTAGATGATGATTTCAATGCCTATTTATCCGACTTTGGTTTGGCCAGGCTATTGGGAACTTCGGAAACCCATGCTACTACAGGAGTGGCTGGAACTTTTGGGTATGTTGCCCCAGAGTATGCAATGACTTGCCGTGTATCAGATAAGGCTGATGTTTATAGTTACGGGGTTGTGCTTCTTGAGTTACTTTCAGACAAGAAAGCTCTGGATCCTTCATTTTCCCCGTACGGAAATGGTTTTAACATTGTTGCTTGGGCATGCATGCTCCTTCGGCAGGGCAGAGCTAAGGAGTTCTTCACAGGAGGGTTATGGGATGCTGGGCCACATGATGATTTGGTAGAAATCTTACACCTGGCAGTTGTGTGTACGGTGGACACGCTATCGACCAGGCCTACGATGAAGCAGGTTGTACGACGGTTAAAACAACTGCAACCGCCATCATGCTAGTTGCTTGATAGGGTCATGCTTGAATTAACATAGTGATTTGTAGTGGTGGGTAAGCCCGTTTAATTTATGCTTTCTTGGTCCTCGTTGGGCTGCCCATAGGAGCTAAACTTTTAGTTATTTACCCACTTGTAAATGGTGTTATAGTTTTGCCCCCATTTTTCTAAGCTGTTCTCCCGCTTGGGGGTCTCATTGATGAATCTGCAAAAGAATGCAGATATTCATTTGCCACGGTGTATAAATGAATCGCAGTTTCCATTTGCTTAATAAAGCCATCGAATCGAGATATTTTCTGGGAATCTGTTCGTGCGTCTGCTAAGATCATGCCAATTTTTATAAGCAAGCTGTACAAATGGCTATTGCTGTTCAAATAAATCGAGGGATGGTCTTGGTTTAGTTGCTTGCAGGTCGCATGTGAAGTTCAATTGAACAGGACTGCGGCCATAAAGTCCTCGCCATACATTAATCAAATCATGACATGAGCCCTGCAGTGACGAGGTAGTTCTGCAAGTGGCTATGGTGGGGTTGTTTCCCTTTGCAATCATGTTTTTTGGTGGCTCTCTTTTCCTCGTCATTTCACTTCTGTTGGTTCACGAGGAACCGCAACGATCATGATATCGAATTTTACTTCTTTCCAACTTACCTGCAACCAAATTTGGTATGTTTTAAAGAGGACAAATGCCAATTCGTGGTTTACCTACTTTGCATTCCATTTTGTTAACGTCAATCCCAGGAAGACCAACTTTTCGAGTACTTGCTGGTTTTCTGAAATCAAAACTTGGATCTCGGCTGCATTAAATTTTATTCTGCGCATCTAATTCCTGAACCAAAGGTTTTAGGCCCTTCAAAGTAGGTTGAAGCTTGCAAGATGTGGAACGTGGTTTTCACTTCTCCAATGCCCCAGTTTTTAAGCATTCAGCAATAGTCCCATATTTTGTTAGTGCTCGATTGGGCTTGGACGAATTCACCTGCTTGTAAAAATTGAAAGAAATAGGCAAGCCAGCATATACACACCCTTCATCAGCTGGCCTGCTTTACATCAGTAAAAACAATCTTGCATCCTGCTATAAGGCCGAAATAGAGCAACTGATTTAGCTTTGCAGCAACAGCCATCAGGCATGATCATTGAGAACAAATTGAAACTGAAAAGAAAACAGAAATTTCATAAGCCTTAAACCTTTTTGGTTCTTTTTTCTCGCTGTCTGTTTTGCACGAGATTAACATTACAAAAAGGGGGGAGGGTTAACAACTATATGCTTTAGGGGTTGCTCTACATCACCATCACCAGCATGCTTGACAAACTCCGCAGCTGAGAGAAAGCTTCCATGGCAAATACATACAATCCTCACCTCCTCTCCTTTACGATACTGGTAGAGAAAACCTTCTATTCGTTTCCTGTTGGGACCATCTCCTTTTGTGGACACACATGGCATATCCTCCAACACATTTCTCACTGCCTCCTTAGTTCCATTCTCAGCGACTATAAGTTTGTTAGATCCGTTCTTTTCCATTGCAACTCCTGCAGGGAAACCTATTTTTTCAGCTAGTGCTAATCTAGGCGTTATGTTCGATTGCTGCTCACACTCTGACAAAGACTGCACACTGACAGGGCTTCTTGACTCAACACATTTGTTCATTCCTATATTGAAACAAACAGAATATAGGAATAAGAGGTTGGATTAAGGAAAATAAGTTGTTCAAATACAACCAGAAATTATGGAAGGTTAATACTCTCCACGAAGATGCTCTCTGCACTGACATGGAGTGAGATAAACTGGAGCATAAACTATTGTTGAAAGAGCGACACTATCTCATATATAGATACGCTAAAAAATAAAATAAGAAAGAGTCAGAATCTTTAGGTGTATCATACAAGGCTGGCACTCACAGCATATGAGCTTTGCTAGCATGAGCATGTTCATCAGCATTATCTGATATTCAATGGAAACGTTCAATTCGAAAGCTAAAGAAGACTAGCCAAATGCATCCCCCCTGCATAGCTTCAAAGAGAGTTCTGCTTTAGCCTGGTGTGTCGCTATGCTTGGAGAAGTTACGCAAGCTTACATTAAAAGGATATCTTGCCCAAGTACTTTGGGCATGAAGATCCCAGCTACAGCGGGTTTTAAGAAAAATATCATATTATCAACAAGACAACAAAACAGAAGCTCAAATAACCATTCTGAGGAACTCAAAATGAATCAGAAGCATGAGCTTTAGAGAGTCAACGATTTGTTTTTTTCTTTCCAGAAATCTAAGCAATTTAAGATTGCTGGAGTCTTTTATTTTTGCATGCGGAATAAGGTAGCCAGGAAGCTTTCGCCTTTGTAGTCGTCCAAAAATTAGCACAAATGCTATGTATTGAGAGAAGCCTCACGAGAAGATACCGTATAAATTGCATACAAAATTTCAGCACATACATGTCAGGCTCACTCTGTTGTGCACTTCTTTCAGGAAATGACTTATACCACCAAAATAAATTGAGAGGTGAACAATCAGCAACATAACAAGCCAAGAAATTGGTCGCTTTACTATTACCTATGCTATCACCACAAACCAAAAGATTCCTAGTAATTCATCTGCATATTTATATCATAAAAATATGGCCAAGTGAAATTAGCAAACTGGAGCTCTCATACCTTTCGCTATACTGTTTTGCACTGACCAAAGTTTGAAGACAACGAAACATAGAAACATCTTATGCATACTTGAATACGGCTGAGAAAAATGTGAAAAGAAATCTATTCTAAACTCAACTAAAATTGAAAATAGAAAACGGATAAGAAACACAGAAGAGCTCCATTGGAAAAGGGTTTGTAAATGCAAAGGCCTTTACGAGTTCTAACACTTCAGAACAGATTTCCCACTGCAGAACATCCCCACATCGAACAACAAAGCATTCATAGATTTCTCACAGAACTAGACAGCCAATATTAAAACATTCACAGACTACTGAACTTGGATCAAGCTTGAATGATATACAAAGAAACACATGGTCCAAAAAGCCCAGCTTGTTGCATGCTGGAAAGGCTGAGGAAAATAATCACAAAAACATAAATAGTATAATTTTTTTCAACCATGCAGACAAAATAATAACTAAAAAGATGCCGACAAGTTTCCAATTGGTCTACTTCCATAGATTATAACCTGACGAAAAATAGGAACAGGCCAGTGTCAGGCTAAAATAGCATCCAACCATTGGCACAGCATCTTAATAACAATAATAGCTATCAAATTTCAAATAAGAATCAAAGCAACCACACATGCACCAAATGTTTTAAGGAAAGAAAAGAAATAAAAAAAGAATGTTTGTTACCTTTAACTGGATGGCTTTCAAATTCTGTTATCCCAGAAGATGTAGTCCCTTGTGATGTTAGTAATAATGGTGGTGGTGCTACTTCGGCTTGTGTTAACAGCCCTTCTATAGCAACACCAAACAAACCATTGAAGCTCTTAAGAAACTCTTTTTGATGGTGATTACCAGTTGTGCCTTTTTCTCTCTGTTCATCTTCCTCACCCCTATTGTTATCCTTCACTGCTTTGAAATTTTGCTTCCCTGATCTCTTCCTTTTAGCCTCCATTCTCCTAAGTGTCTGCATCTCTTTCCTCTTCCTCCACTCCTCCTCTGTCTCTGCTGGCAAAGAACAAGTCCTTGAAAGATTATTACTCTCCATATTAGATACCACAAAAGAACTTCCATTTCCACTTGCATTTCCATTCTCTCTTAATGGGTTAACAAAATCTGCTGCTATAGAAGATGGTCTAGATCTAGTAATCTTCTTCGCTTTTGGGTCCACACCGAATCTGCCATTCAATGAAAGTCCAAGACTTAGCTCAACATCTTCTTCTCCGTTGAGTTTGTGATTACAATGATTCGCAGATATGAACCTTGGCAACATATCATTGGGAAAATTGTTGAACATAGAGATGTTATTATGTTGCTGCTGAGTTTCAATGTTCTGAAGTTTCTCTGTTTGGTGCCATTTCATATCTTGATAGAAAACTTGCAGAACAATCCAGATTTTGAAATTTGATTAGGAACAGAAATCCCATCACCAAGAATATTGTCAAGAACCAACAACTTCAAATTCCACCATGAAGAAAAACCAAAATCCTCATTTTCTCCATTTCCCAGAAAATAAAAAAAGTTATATAAACAATCTACTCTTGAAACAATCACTGCAATTATTTTTTATTTAAAAATATATTAAAATAATATTTTTTTTATTTTTTAAAAATTAATTTTGATATTAATACATTAAAATTATTTAAAAATATTAATTTAAAATAATTAAAATAAAATTTTTCAAAACTATTTTAAACTATAAGTAAAAATTTCTGTACTGCATAACCCAAAACTTTTCAAGCAACCAAATTAAAATCTTTTATACAAGAAAAATTTAAAGGGCAAGAAGCATGAAGACTGAGGGTCTGTTCTGAAAGTATTGTTGTGCATCTTTTTAATAGATTGATGTTAAAAAATAAAATTTTAAAAATAAAAAATAATATTATATTAATATATCTAAAAAAATCATTTTAAAATACAATATTTATCGTAATTTTAAATAAATCCTTATAAAAAATAAAGATATTAATTATAGATAAAAAAGAACTAAAACCTTTTATGAAATCACTGTATCTGTATAATAAAAAAATATTATTTATTAGAACAGTGAAATGAAAGTTTTGAATCATAACCTCGTAGGGTTCATCTAGTTATAAAGGTCTTGGGTTTAAGAGGTATATTCCCTTTTAGGTTTAGGGTTTGAATAGATGCTAAGTCCCCTAGTTTTATCGCATTCTTGTGCGGGAAATTTCTGTGGGCACGGGAACATGGTACAGGGATTCAGTCAAATTGCGTAGAAATCGACTCGAATATGTCGATTATCAAAAGAAAAAGTTTTTGCTCATTCACTCCATAAACTTAATAATAGTTTCAAAGATATTAAAATATTTTTACATGATTTATTTATTATTTTTAAATAAAATGAAGAAAAAAAATATTTTTTTATTTTAATTACATAGTTAAATAATTAAAACACATTAAAAACAAAAAATCTAAATTTGGTGGTAAAAGATTTTTTTTATTTTTAATGGTTTTTTCATTAATATAATTTAAGCTAAGAGATAATTTGGTATTTAATTAAATATAAAAAATATTAAACAATTAAAAAAATATCTTTAAAATAATAATAAAAACTTAGATATGATATCAAGCGATATTTTTGTTTTTTCACGATAATTTTTTCTATATAACTATAAAGTAAGCTTTAAAAAAAAATTATATTTGACTAATTAAAAAAAAATAGGTATATGTAGTACCTCCCGATATCCAAATATATCTTCTTCTTCTTGTCTTGTCATTTAAAACATTAACATGTTTTTATTTTATTTGTGTTATGCGAATTGGTATTGGTGTTGGTAGTTTGTTTTGTAATTAATAAGTTTTTTTTTGTTTTTTCTCTCTCTTTTTTTCTTGAAAATTACAATTTAATTCTTTTTATTGGTGATATTTTAACTTCAGTCCCTATTCTTATAATTTTTAATTTTTAGTCTTGTTTATTTTGTAGAAATTTTATTTGTTTTCAAATTAACTATTCCATCCCAATTTATCAAATACTACATTCTTCAATTTGATCATCATGCTTTGGATTTCTAATTTGTTTTTTGGTCTTTTTCGTAAAAGTTTTAATTATCTTTAATTTATTTTTCAACTCAAATTGATGATATTATATTTTTTAATTTGATTTTTTTTTCTTTTTTTCTTTTTCAATTTCACTCTTTAATTAAAAATATTGTTTTTATTTTTTATATCAATTTTGATATTCATTTCTTTAATTTTTTTTTACTGAATTAATTTTTTTAATTTCACCCTTCAATTAAATATTTTTTAAAATTTTGATTATTATTGCTGTTTTTTTAATTCTTTTGTATAATTAAAATTATTTTTTTAATTTTTTAATTTAATTTTTATCAATTAATAATTTAATTTTATATTTTTAAATTATTATTTTAAGTCTAATAATCAAAGTCATAAATTTAAAAAGTTAATATAGATTTAATAAAATATCTTAAATGAACTTAATTTTAATTATTAAAATTATAAATTTATTATTTTAATTTGGTATTGATCATGACTATTTTTTATATTATTTTTAATTATAATATTTTTTTATTTAATAGATTGTTTAGTATATTTTTTTATTTTGTCTAATTGAATTAAAATTTCGTTCTATTCGGATATATGACAGCTTCAGAAACCAAGACTTGTCGGCCTTTTGAATGATTGTATCGGGTTGTGAGGGGACAAAATCATATAGCACTCTTGAGATGATTAAAATGTGACACGTGGGGGGCATGAAGGAGGGTGTGCAGAAAGAAGCGACCACGTGGGTGGAAAGAAGAAGCAGCAGATTCCGAGGAGATACCAAAGGAGCGTCACCAGCTAGCTCTTTGGTTGCGTTTGTGTCCTTTGGATTACTATTCATGGCACATGCGAAGCTGTAGATCCATATTTTCTCTGAAAAAATGATATTAAATAAAGTAAATAATCCCTATTTTATTTATGAAAAACTATGTTTAGTAATGTAAATAAATTTTAAAAAATAAAATAAATTAAAATTTTGAATTATAATATAAATTAACATTAACAAGTTGGTTTTATTTTAATTAGATAGTAAAGGAAAAGATAATAATATTAATCAGATTTTATACCTTGAAAAAAAATAATAGTGGAAGCACAAAATTAAATAAAAAATAAAAAAATTGGATTGGATCAATAAATATGGAAGAATATAATGAAGAAAAAAATAACTACTTTGAAAGATCTAAAAAAAATAATAATTAAAAGAATNAAATTAAATAAAAAATAAAAAAATTGGATTGGATCAATAAATATGGAAGAATATAATGAAGAAAAAAATAACTACTTTGAAAGATCTAAAAAAAAATAATAATTAAAAGAATGAAGATAAAAATAAAAAATAAAAAATAAATTAAAGAACAACTATTTTTTTTCAATTGGAGGGTTTAATTAAAAATAGAAATAACTCAAGCAAAAAGAAAAAAAAAGAATGAGGAAAAATTTGAAAAAAATAGTAGACTGTAAACCTAGATTAAAGGGCGAGATAAAAAAATCAATAAAAAATTTATAAAAGGATTAAAAAAATTCAAATAACAAGGATCAAATAAAAAAATACATGAAAAATTGAAATTGAAAATCTAAATTGAAAAGAAATAACACTTATTCAATAAGACAATGGATAAAAAAATTATATAAAAAAATAAAGATTTTCATCGGAAGGGTTAAATTGAAGAAAAAAATAATTAATATACCAAAACATATTATTCCAAGGTTATTTTGATTATTATCACTATCGTTATCATAATTATTACTGTAAAGAAAAAGAATTTCACATTCTTTTGTTTTGAAAAAGAAGGATTAGCAAAATCTTATTAATTGAAGCTTTCTCGGAACATCTAAAAAAAGCATGAAAAACAAAAGACTTGAATGGTACGATACCTCTATCACCCTAAAAAGAAAAGAACAATCTTATAATTCTTGGTCCATGAAGATATGTTTTTAGGTGATACATTTTTTTTTTCTATTAAGATAAAACCTAAAGCTATACTCAATAGATAATTATTCATGGATGCATGGATTTTCAAGAAGAAAGGAATTATAATCACTCCTAAACCACCAATATCTCGTAAGCAAATAAAAAGTTGGATCTATATTGAATCTCACCTGAATCACTCTATTTATTCTCCTAAGGAAAAGTTTGGTTTCAAACCTTGGTTACTTTTGGGTCCCAATCCCAATATAATCCTCCCATTTTTATTAGCCCAAACTGCTCTTAATAGAATACATATAGTTTAAAACATAAATTGTATTCTAAAAATATGAAAACTTCAATGATCTAATTATTAAATCAATTGAAATATGTAATAATTTTTTTTATTATTATTACTATAATTATTGTAATTATTATTATTGTTGCTGTTGTTGTTACTATTACTATTGCTACCATCAATGTTACTACTACTATCATGATTAGCACTATTATTAATATTATTATAACAATTATCATTACTATTATTATTATTATAATTATTAATATTATTATTATAATTATTAATATTATTGATACCATTATAATCATTATTGTCTCACATCAAAATCCACGCAACATCCAATTAACATTTTTTCTTTAATTATGTTTGATTTATTAACATTTTTTTTCTTTAATTATGTTTGATTTGATTTTATTGAATTCGTTAGAATCACCATCTAATATTTAATTAAAAATTATTAAAAAACTTAGGATACTAATATTTAATTAAAAATTATTAAAAAATTTAATTATATTGATCTTGTCAGACATTATTTAATTAAAAATTATTAAAAAACTTAGGATACTAATATTTAATTAAAAGTTATTAAAAAATTTAATTATACTGATCTTGTCAGACATCCACAAATAAAGAACTCGTTGTGAACAGAAAAAATATTAACACCACTAAGATATCTCTATTTGAGAAAATTATTTGATAGACTTAATATATTAAAAATTTTTAAAAATTTTATCTTTTCATCAAACTTTAAAAATTTAACTTCCATATAAATTATTTATAATTCTACACCGTAATCCAATCAAAATTCAAAATATCAAATCCTTTTTTATTCTTTGCAGTTTTATCATGCACAGAAAAGAAACACTTATAAATCATCAAGCAGACACACACTTTCCCTATATTTTTGTTTCTTTTCTTTTTCTTCTTTTTGTTTTTTTATCTTCTCTTCAAAATACAAATTCAAAACAATTAAATAAAAATTACATTACATAATTGTTAAATTACAAAACAGCCCTTAAAAACCCCAGAAATCGCAGGGAAGGCCTTCTGGACAGCGTGAATAGTGCAACGCGCCGCCGCTGATGAAGATGACAAAATCCAGTGCATTGGGAACCTCTTCCTCTTCTCTGTCTCCCTACGCCGCCGGTGAGGGTCACTGTCACCTGCAACAATAAGAAAAACGCACAAAAAGCAGTTGGTTTTAGTTTTTCATTTGTTTTTGAAATCTGCTTTGGCTTTTTTCTTCTTTTTTTTGGATCTATCTGCTCTCCCTTCTCCTTCTTCGGATCTGCTTCACTGCAGATCGGTCTCCTTCGATCTTCTTCGTCTGTTTGCTTTTCTTCTTTGGTTGGGAGGGAGCTGTTTAGTTGTAGATCTGGCGGTGGCTGGCTTCGTTTGTCGGGTAGAGAAGCTAGGAGAGGCGGCGATCAGGTCTCTAGGGGGCCCATCGAGGACAGCGCTGCTGCGCCTAACACCAAAGACCATGGATCTGTGGTGGTCGAAGTTGGGTCGGCCAAGAGAAGGTCTTGGCTAGGCATTGATGACTAGAGACTGGAGCTGCGGGTGCAGCCGTGCGTGGTGGAGGAGAAGAGGCTAGATTTGCAGGGGCCACCGGAGGGAGAAGGAGGACTGCTCCGTGCCTGTGGGCGATGCTGCTGCTGCCACTGGGGGAGGAACTGGAGACGGCGTCGCTGTGATGAGGAGACGCTGCTGCTGAGGCGAAGTGAGGGGGGAGCTGATGGATGAGGAAGGGGACGACGTCTGTGGGTGCCGCTGTTATAGGCCGCCGGTGGGAGGAGGCTGTGAACAGGACTTCTGCTGCTGCCGTGTGGCTATTCGGCCAGGAAAAGGGAGAAAAATTGACAACGGGCAGGAGAGGGGGGCGGCGGGTCCAGCTGAGGAAGAAGGAAATTTTAATTTTTTTAATTAAGTTCAAATTAGACTTTGAAAATGACTAATTAAACTTCTAAAATAAAATAATTTGATTTATTTAAAATATAATTAAATTTTTACATTTAATTAAATTCTTTAATTAAAGCTAAATTAATTCTTGAATATAATTAAAATTTAATTTTACTTATAATTAAATTAAATTAACCCATTAAAAATTTAATTATATTATTGGACTTAATTATTATTAGACTTAATTTTTATGCAAATTCGTTCGATGCTTATTTAATTTGACATTTGAATTTGTATTTTTTTTATTTTTAGACATAATAGGGTACAATTAAGTCTTGAAATTCCTCCGAAAATTATAGCTTGATTTTTGCAGTCTTTCAACATTAGCTTTCTCCATATTATCAACCTTTATTTTATTTTTTGATTTTAATTTTAAAAAATAAATTTTAGGGAATAATCCATAATTGGATTATGACAATTACTATCATTACTACTATTAATATCATTATCATTTTCATTACTAATATTATTATTTTTATTACTATCATTATTATTTCTCCAATTACTACTATAATTACCATTATTATCATCATTACCACTACTAACATTACTATCATTATTATTATAATTATTATTGCTCCAACCACTACTATAATTATCATTACTATTATTGTTGTTATTGTTATTGGAATAAAAAAAATCATAAACTTGTTTTGAATAATAAAATTATTAATATTACTACTAGTAGTAATTATTATTATTGTTGCTGTTGTTGTGATGATGATGATCACAATTATTAATATTATCATTACAATCATTACTGACATGACCAAAAGATTGATAACTTGGCATGATTGAGGTCGAACCATAAGAAAATTAATTGTATAAATTATAAACAACAACAACAACAATACTAATAGTAGTAGAAATAATAATAATAGAAGAAGAAAAAAAGTTGATAAAAGCTTTGAGATGAAAGATCAATGTGAGGATTAAATAATAATAATAATAACAAATGTTAAGGTTAGAGGATCTACTACTAGTATTTCAAACAAGTATAATATAAACTCTTATTATTCAGTTGGAAATCACACACAAAGGAGGTTTTAGTTGGATCATAAATTGTTAACATGATTACATTAGTTATCTTATTCGAATAATGTTAATACTTGTAATGTGGTCAAACATTCATGATTATAACTTATGTTAACAATAAATCAAGTTTTGTTCATAGCACAGGTGTAGGTTTATACTATATAATTAAACTATGAAAGTACTAAGTATTTGTTGTACCAAGTATTATACAACATAAATCTAGATTAACTATTTAACAAGCAAAGTATTAAGAGTGAATAAGATAACACATACAAAATATATTACTATCAAACATTAAAGTTCATGTTGAGTTTACACTATACTTAATCTTACACCATTAATATAACCTTTTTCACCTTAACATAATAAACTTAATTAAACATAAGAAAAGAGAGAAATATAAATAAATAAGATAAGAACATAAATAAGATAAAAGTTAACTAAGTAAAGCAAGGGAAATGAGAATTATAAATAAGAGATTAATATAAATAAAACTTAAGCATTACAGTAAAGAGAGAAAATAGGAGCATGATCTTAATCTAGAAACCAAGATGTCTAAATGTATGGAAAATGCCTTCTTTTATGGGTCTAGATTAGGAACTATTGATTTGTTGACTAATTATTGAGTGAGTGACCAACTCTTGACTTGATAACACTCCTTACTTTTTACTATGAATAAAACGTCATTGATAAGGTCAGAATTTGAACCAACCTTATCCATAAAAGTTCTAGAAAATTGTCTCAACTTTCTAGAAAAAAACAATTGAGGTCATTTGAACTCTTAAAACTCGAAATATAGGCTGAACACTGAACAATATTTGGGCTGTAGGATAGATTCAAACTTCTACGTTGTTGCTAAGATTTAGACTTCTAAACAGTAGAATTGAGTCTTGCCTTACGCATGATAGTTTTAGGGCTATATCTTAGCTTTTCATCCATATAAAATAGACCTAAATCCGAAATCTACAGCTCCATATATGACCTAATTACCAAATAATGTTCCAGTTTGGACTACACAAGCATCTCTTTTCTAAGTTTGGCCTTCTCTTTGTCTTTTCAATTTCAATACTTTAACTAATCAATCAATCCTTTTATTTATATGATAGGCTTATATTTAGGATAAACATATACTATAAATTAAAGATATCTTATAATATCAGACTTATTATTATAAAACATACTTTAGTTAAGGAGTTATTGATACTTTAGGTGCAAAATAATAATATAAAACCTTGATAAAAATGCACTTTTAAGTATTAATCACACCCCCTAATGAGCTTATTACTACTCCCTAGTAATCAAAACATTAAAATAAAAAAATAATCTGCAAATTTCACAAAGCAAGACATTCATTATTCACCTTTTATTAATCTATCCAAATAAATAAAATCTTATTAAATTTATATATTTGCTTAATAAATCTTAAATAAGATATTAATAAATCTTTCTTTTATACTCAATATATCAACATATAATTATGGAACTTTACTTAGAAGAAAATAAAATTTTTGTTCTAATATTTAAGGTTAATTTTCTTGGGTTGATACACACACACACACACACACACCCACCCACCTATGTAACGAGCTTTAGGCTAATGATTCCCAGACTAGTTGATCTTAGAGCATTAGGTGTTAAGACATCTTTATGAGCTTAGTAACTCGAATTGTAGATACTGATACGTAAATAGTGCAATGTTTGATTCCCTTAAACGTTTCTATTTAACTTATGTAACAAGCGTTAGGTCAATAGTTTCCAAGTCAGTTGACTTTAGGACATTAGGTGTTAAAACACCCCTTCAAACTTAATTACTTAAGTTAGGAAGGCTACGAAACCAAACTTATCTATATTTTTATTATCATCATTTTTTTTGTTTTTTTCAATTTATATACTATTTATTTCCCTTAGTTATTACCTTTAATAAAAAATAATAATATAATAATTCAATGTATAACCCATAAGCATATGTTAAAGTATGTGTGAAAATGAAGGTTTAAGAATACTTGTTAAATGAGTATATAAGCAGAATTAAGTGATAACAATATAAGAGTTTGTAAACCTGAATATTTCAATAAGTATTCTGATAGACCTTGTTATAATATTGCAAATAATCATTGGAAAATATTTATCAACATACATCTCAAGAGTCAATAAAATTCCTCCTTATTCTGCTATCTTAATAACAATAGTTTTGCAAATAGTTTATGAAATAGAAAACCTAGTTAGTTTTTTTTTTTAATATCAACTACTATGTTTTTCCTCTAACCAACATGAGACATTGTTCTTAATATTCTAAGGTAGAAAGATAGAGTATAAAAGACATCATTTGAAATAACAACTACTAACAAACCTAAAACATATTTAAACAAATATAAAAAACAACAAAACATAAATATTATGCTCTATTAATAAAACTAAAAGATAAATTTTTATAAACTAAAACTTAAATCGTAGTTGTGATTGTGGCTCACATCTTTCCTTAATTTTACATCCAAGTAGGGCTTAAACGCCCTTTTATGGGCTAGGGATAAGCTTCCTATTTAGTTTTCTTAAAAACTGACAAACAAGGTCTTTTTTAGTCAGATTTTCAAGACTAAGTCGATCATGTTCTTTATAAAATAGGGCCATAAATCATGAATTGCATGATACGCATCTCTACTAGGATACGTCTCAAGAGTTAATAGAAGATTATCTAAAGACTCCTTACTCATGCCATCTTAATGAATTGCATTTTATCTTTATGGTTTATAAATACTATTTATAAATAATGACATTATGCATTACAAGTTCATCTAGCACATTGATGACAGACTTTCAGTTGTTTTGTAAGACGTTTCTTTGCAAAAGTGCTTTTACATGTCCTAGACATGTATGAAATGAAAGAATTGAAAGACTTATCTATTAATTGAACCTTTGCTTCAATTAGCCAAGGAATTTCTTCAAGAATTCCATGATTCATTAACAACCTCAATCTTGCACACCTAGCTCGGCAACTTTTTATAATTGTATTGTAAGGCGAAGCAGGAAAATATTTTGGTAATTTTTCAAGAATGGTGTCAATTTCTTAAGATGAGAAGTGGAAAAGAGATGCAAAGAAAAGAGAAGGAATAAGAAATTGAACAAATATATACACAAATATCAGTTATTATAGGAAACTGAAACAACTGACTTAAGAGTTATAGAGTACTGTTATCCACCATTTAACTGGGATAAGAGAGACTAGCAAACTAAGAGTCATAAAAAAAAAACAAAAAAATAATGTGAGAAAAACAAAATAATCAACCTTTATCTATAGAATCATTTAAACCAATGGATTCATTTTCACTAGGAAAATTTCAAAGTAAGCTTTCAAACAATGTCTATTTACCTTAAAAACATTGTCATTCTTTAGTTTCTTAATATCAATGGTCCCATAAGGATACACATATTTCTCAATAAATGGACTGTTCCATCTTGATATTAGCTTTTTAGGGAATAAATAACGTCGAGAATTATTAAGCAAAACTTTTTAACTAGTATCAACTTTTTAACAATTTCTATAAATTTTGCAGAATGCATGCGTGTCTTTGAACATGGTGATCCAATTAAATCCATTTTGAAAGATTTTTATAGTTATCTTTTTTAACAAGAAATAACTCTCATATGTTATAATGATAAAGTTTAATGACACTACTTATCTTATTGTCAGAAATACATCTTTGAAATATTTGATCAAGATAATATTTGAATAAGTTAGGGTCATCTCAATAAAGTTCTTCATTTTGTTAAAAAACTTTCCTTTATCTTGGGTACTTTAATGAGTTGACAAATCTTCTAAAGGAAGAAAATTGATATTTTTAGCAAACCAAGGCATTGAACTAAGAGAAAGTAAGGATCTGTTAGGAAAGTAATCATCTATTGGTGTGATGTTGGATGTTAAATCTGTTGTCACTTTTGATAAAAGATCCGCATCAATATTTTCGATGTCTTTTTTAGATGTGATTTCTTTATGAGAATAAATTATTTGAAAATTTTTAGATTCATCCAACTTAATTTTACTTAAAGTAGATTCAAGTTGATCATAAACTAATTCTTCAATATGATCTACTTCTTGTAAATCATTATCATCTCCATGTTGCTTACAAATGTTGAAAATATTCATCTCCAATGTCATGTTTCCAAATGATACCTTCATCAGTCCATTCCTATAATTAATCAATGTATTAGAATTTGTAAGAAATGGACATCCTAAAATAATAAAAAATAAATTACAGGGTTCAACAGGTTGTGTGTCCAAGACAATAAAATCTACAAGATAAATGAATTTATCAACTTGTAGTATCACAACTTTAACTATTCCTCTAGACACTTTCATATATCTATCAATAAGTAAGAGTGCTATAGAAGTTGGTTTAACTCACCTGAATTGAGACAATAAAAGACTGAATATGAAAGTAAATTCACACTAGCTCTAAAATCAAGTAAAACACTTTTAATTTTATATTCTCCAATAAAATAAGAAATTATAGGACAACCAATGTCTTTATATTTTAAAGCTTTATTGTTTTGAAGAATGATACTTACTTGTTCGGTTAAAAAGACTTTTTTTTCACATTTAGTTTTCTCTTCATAGTACATAAATCTTTCAAAAATTTAGCATAAGAAGGAACCTTTTTAGTAGCATCTAGCAAAAGTATATTGATCTTTACCTGTTTTAAAGTTTTAAAGATTTCAGAGTTGTGATTGACTTTTTTTTATTTGGTCATGACATGAGAAAATGGAAGTACTAGCAGGGAATCAATCTTTTCTTTATAATATTCAGATTTAACCCTTTCCTTACCTTTAGAGATTGACTTATCATTTTTCTCACAATGTTTAAGAGTGGGTTTTTCAATAACCTTACCACTGTGAAGAGTGATGACTGATTTGATTTGATCTAAGTGTTGGTTTCAAGAACTATTTGCATTTGCATTGTATTGCCTCTTAGGATTTTGTTGTGGCTAAGATGGAAACTTACCTTTCTATTGAAAACTAAGAGCAGGTGTCAATTTTGCAAAAATATCTTTAAAATCTATCATGTTTTAAGCAAGTTGAGTATTGATTGTCGTTTTCTTTTCAAAGAATGCATGCAATGTTTCCTTAATATTTCTTCTAGAAGGTGGAACATAAGGAGGTGCATATTCATGAGAATTTTAGAAATTATGATATGGTTGAAATGATGGCTGTGAAGTTTGTGCATTATTATTATCACTCTTTCAACTGAAATTTTAGTGATTTCTCCGAAGGGTTGTATTTTTGCGAGTATGAGTTGTGATTGGGCTTTTGAAAGTTGTTTAAAACATGGGCTTATGCATGGAGATATTCTATAAAATAAGGCGAAATTGGACGATCATTGATTGAATGTTTATTGGTTTCATAAATTTGACATTAATATCTTGAATAAATTTTAATTGATCACTCTTTTTTAATTCTAGTGGCTCGAATTTCTAGTTAAAGATGCAAACTTGACTTAAGGTCATTATCTTCTCTAAGGTTGTATGACACAACGAAAAGATTGATGTCTTCTCCCAAGTGCAGGAGTGTCGAAGTAATAAATAACCCGGCAAGACCGGGGTCGAACCACAGGGAGGTTATTGTACAAATTATAAATAACAATAATACAACAACAACAATAACAACAACAATAGTAACAACAACAACAACAACAACAACAACAACAACAACAATAATAATAGTAGTAGTAGTAGTAATAATAATAATAATAAAGAAAGAGAAGAAGAAGATGATGATGATGAGAACTTGGAGATAGAATATTAATGTAAGAATTAAGCAGTGATAATATCAAATGTCAAGGTTAGAGGTTCCACTAATGTAATAACATGATTACATTAGTCATCTTATTCAATTAATGCTAATACTTGTAAATTTCATCAAGCATTCATGATTATAACTTATGTTAACAACAAATCAAGTTCCTTTCATAGCTCAGGTGTCGGTTATACCATACAGTATGGGCTATGAAAGTGCCAAGCATTTGTTGTACCAATTGTTATACAACATAAATCAAGATTAATCATTTAACAAGCAAAGTATTAAAGAGTGAACAAGATAACAAATATAAAACATGTTAGTATTAAACATTAAAGTCCATATTAAGTTTATACCATACTTATTCTTACACCATTAGTGTAACCTTTTCACCTTGACATAATTAACTTAGCTAGACATAATGGAAGAAAGAAAAATAGATAAACAAAATAAGAACATAAATAAGATAAGAGTTAACAAAGCAAAGGAAAGGAAATGAAAGGCATAAACTTGATATTAATGAAAACAAAGCATAAAGAATACAAAGAGAGAAAACAAGAGCATGATCTTGATCTGGACACCAAGATGCCTAAATGCATGGCAAGTGCCTCCTTTTATAGGCCAAAATTGGGAACTATTGATGTGATGACTAATTGATGAGTAGATGGCCAACCCTTAACTTGGTGACATTCCTTATCTTTTCTTGTCTGCCCACAACATCATTGATGACGTCAAAATTGGAGCCACTTGAAAACATGAAAGTTCTAGGCAATTGTCTCAGCTTTCTTGTGTAAAAAATTCAACTCATTTCGACTTCTAGAACTTCAGATATGACCAAACTACTAAACAGTGCTCGGGCTGGAGGACAGATTCGGGCTTCTTTGTTGTTGCAACAATTTGGACTTGAAAATGGCCTTTTTAGATCTTGGGCTCTATAGGAAAGTTGTAGGCCTATGTCTTACCTTTCCATCCATATAAAGTAGGCTTAAATCTGAGATCTATAGCTCCAGATATGACTTAATTACTGAACAGTGCTCCAGTTTGGATTGCACCGACATCTCTTTTCTAAATTTTATCATCTCTTTGCCTTTGCAATTGAAGTACTTAAAGTCATTAATCAATCCTTTCATTTATGTTATAGGCCTGCATTTAAAATGGACATTTACCACAAATTAAAGATATCTTATATTATTAGATAGATTATTATAAAACATACTTGAGTTAAGGAGTTATTGATACTTCAAGTGCAAAATGATGATATAAAACCATGATAAAAATGCACTTTTGAGTACTAATCATTGTACATACCTCTACTAGATATATAAGGTTGAGTTTTACCTGGTGCCTTATAATTACTTGTGGTGTCCCAATTTTGAGCATTTTCAGCTAACAAATCTAAGTACTCAATTGCTTCATTAGAGATTTTATCTTTAAAAGTTTTATTGTATATCAATTCCACCATTTATCTATCTTTAGGTGTTAAGCTTTTATAAAAATATAAAACCAATCTTCATGTTTTAAAATCATGATGAGGGCAAATATTAAGTCTTGATATCTATCCTAACATTGGTAAAATGTTTCTCTTGGTTTTTGAGTGAAAGTTGTGATTTGTCTTTTAAAAGAGTTTGTTTTGTGAAAAGGGAAAAATTTCTTTAAAAACTATTATTGCATTTCATCCCAGACACAAATGGATCCTAGTCTTAAATTTTGAAGCGATGTTTGAGCTTTATTTTTTAATGAAAAAGGAAACAACTTTAACCTGATGGTATTTATACTACAATTTGAGTCATTATACGTATTGCAGACCTCCTCAAATTCTCTTAAATGCAAGTATGAATTTTCTAAATCTAAGCCATTGAAAGAAGGTAAAAGTTGAATAATGTCTAACTTAAAATTAAAATGAGATGCATCAGGGGGGAAACTATGCATGATGGTGCACTTGTTCTTGTAGGATTCATGTGGTCTCTAAGTGTTCTAATATAGTTATTCTCATTATTCTTATTATGAAGCGACTGGTTATTTTCTTCAGTTATATTTTCTAAAAATGATGAGGATACCCTACAAAATCTACTACTGGATGTACGTGACCACATTTTCATACGAGTTAGGAAGAGAATAAAAGGAAGAAAAAAAATAAAAGAAGAAGAAACAAAACAAAAAAAAACAAAGTTAGATATAAGAAAAGTGAAAAGAGAAAATAAAATAAATACTATAATTTATATAAGAATTTACCTCCCAAGCAACGGTGCCAAAAACTTGACACAACTAAGAAATTGGTGTCTTCTTCCAAGTGAAGGAATGTCAAAATAATAAATAACCCAGCAAGACCGAGGTCAAATTATAGAGAGGTTAACTATATAACAACAACAACAACAACAATGAAAATGATGATGAGTTAAAGATAACTTTGAGATGTAAGATTAATGTGGAGATTATACAATGATAAAAACAAATGTCAAGGCTAGAGGATCCACTAATAGTATTAGAGATAAGTAAAGTATAAACTCTTTATAAATTATTAACATGATCATATTAATTATCTTATTTATATAACACCATACTTATAGATTTTATCAGGTGTTCATAATGCTAACTTATGTTGATAACAAATCAAGTTCCTCTCATAAGAACGATGTTGGCTGAAGACTATGAAAGATCAAGTATTTGATGTACTAAATGTTATGCAACACAAATCTAGATTAACCATTAAATAAATAAGGTATTAAGAATTAATAAGAGAAAAATAATAAGACATGTTAATAGCAAGTTGTTTAGGATATAAATATTGAAGTCTATATTAAGTTTATATTATACTTATCCTAATACCATTAGTGAAACCTTTTCACCTTGATATAATTAACTTAGCTAGACATTATGAAGAATAAGAACATAAATAAACAATATAAGGAAATAAGCATGATATAAGTTAACTAAGTATACTAAAGGAAATGAAAAGCATGAACAAGAGATTAATGAAAGCAAAACTTAAGCATTAGAATATATAAAGAGAGAGCAAGAACATGATCTTGATATGAAAAAACAAGATGCTTAAATGAATGACAAATAGCTCCTTTTATAGGCTAAAATTAGGAACTATTCATTTGGTAATTGATTATTGATATAGTGGCCAACTATTGATTTAATGGACTTGATGAACAACAGCACTTAAACATTTTGGTTAGATGAAATGTCATTACTACTATTAGAATTTGAGCAGGTTTTCTTCATGAAAGTTGTTGTAAATTGTCTTTTCCTTCCACCCATCAAATTTCATATCATTTAGCCTTCTAGGACTCCAGTTATGGGTAAAATTCTGAGCAGTATTTGGGCTGAATTGTAGGATAAATTCTGACTTCTCTTTTATAGCCAAATTTAAAAATGGTAGATTTAGGTTTTTTCCTATCATAAAAGTTGTAGGCCTATTTCTTATCTTTCCAGCCATATAAACCAAACTGAAATCCAAGATATATAGCTCCAGATATGATCCAATAACTTAACAATGTTTGAATTTGAATTTGAATTTGAATTGAATCGACATCTTTTTTTTCTAAATTTAACATTTTCTTTGTTCTTTCACTTGCAATAATTAATCATAATAATTAATCCTTTGAATTATAAGATATATTTACATTTAACATGAGCATTTATCATAAATAAAAAATATCTTATATTATCATGCTTGTTATTATAAAATATGTTCTAGTTAAGGAGTTATTGATATAAAATCTTGATAAAAATACACTTTTAAGTACTAATCATCAATATATCATCAAAGAAAACCAAGATGAATTTTCTAAAATGAGGAAGGAAGATAGAATTCATAATATTTTGGAATGCAGATGGTATATTACATAAGCCAAAAGCATAACCAAGTACTCATAATTCCATTATGTGTCTTGAATGCAAATTTGAGGATATCATGAGGACTTAAACTTTATGGCACCTAACCTTTAAATCAAGCTTGGTAAAATAAGATGCACTGTAGAGTTCATCCAACATGTCTTCAATTAGAAATTTATCTTTAATTATGGTAGCATTGAGTACACAGTAGTCTGTGTAAAAGCACTAGTTACCATCTTTTTTCTTTACCAACAGTACCGGTGATGAGAAAGGACTAATGCTAGGCTGAACAAGTCCAGAATTTAACATCTCTTTGACCTATTTCTCAATCTCCTCCTTTTAATAATGTGCATAACGATATGGGCATCTTTTTTCAAGGGAATATAGTGATCAATCTGTCTAGAAGGTTGCAAACTGAAAGGCTTTATAAATACATTAGAAAATTCCTGCAACACCTCATGCATGCTTGGTTCTACGATAGCTTGTGTATCCTACATGGTTAATTGTAGGCAAAAAGCATATATAACACTACCTGAACAAATCTCTTTAGATATCTCCTTAAATGAAGCTGCTTGAATATCGCAGCCATCGATCCTTTCGAATCTTCTGGCTTTATTTGCCCAATAAAATTCCATGGTTAACTGTTTCTAATTGTAAACCATATAATCGAGTAACTTGAGCTATTGAATTCCCAGCACCAAATCTAGCTTTGTAAGTGGTAGAGAATATAGTGTTAAGGAAAAAAATAGAACCTTATAAATCTACCTAGACCTCATTAAACTTTTCTTGACATGTAAGATTCTCCCCAATGGTTACTCTTAGTGTGAAAGCATTAGTTAACACCACTGGTAATCATAGTAAGTTAACCATATGTTCATTGATAAAATTATGAGTGTACTTGTTGTTAATTAATGTGAATATCATTAAAACCAATTCTAGCAGTAACTTGCATGGTTTTGGATGGAGCCCATCCTTTTAACGCATGCAGTGTCATCTCTGGTTTTACAAATTCATCATGGTTGGCTTCAACATGTTGTTTGTCAATGATGTTGTCACAGACAACTTCATCGCCATTATCATGTCCTTCTAGCATAAGCAATTTTGATTCTAGATATTTATGCCCTCCTATAAAGTGTTCATTATAATTAAAACATAATCTTTAAAGTCATCTCTACTGCATTGCATCCCAACTCATATGTTGTATAAGTGCAATATATGTTGTTGATGTTGTTGGTGAAAAAGTTAGAGAAGCTCGTACTAGTGGTGTAGGACGTATGAACTTCCTCTGCCTCATGAGCTGATAGCATCTTTTAATGTTTATAGTTTAAACATACGAATTTCATCAGATATGTTTGTTTTTAAACCACCTATAAAAGTTCACACTAAAGCCTTTTATGTCCAACCTCTGATCCGATTGCCCAACCATTAAAATTCTTGTTGGTTCTCATGTAGTGATCATTTTATCTGATTCTTGAAAGAGCTTCATCAAAAGTTTTGTACTCTGATGGTCCAAAACAAGCCCAAAGTTCATCTTTGAAATTTACCCATACAATAGCACGTCCTTCCTCTTGTAAATTTTCGCGAATCCATTATCACCATTAATTTGCCTTCCTTTCCAAATGGAAGGATGCCAAAGAAACTTTTTGTGTTTCAAAAGTTTTCTAAAACTCAGAAAATTAATTTACACGATTGAACCATTCTATCGAGTCATTTCCTGAAAATTTAAAAAACTCAAGCTTTGCTGTTTTAGAGGATACATTCTGTCACCCTTCATCATGGCCTTCATGATATTGATTACCATGGTTTGTAGGCAAGGACGAAGCTAGAAAATTTTCTTTTCTTGGACTATTAAATAAATATATAATTTTTTTAAAATTAATTATTAATTCATGTATTTGAATTTTTAAAGTTAACAGTAAAGTTTTAATTCAAATACATTACCCAAAATATTAAAAAATAAATTTGAAAATACATCAAATTGAAGTAAAAAGTAAAAATAAACATACTATTGAAGTTATATCCTTTGATATTTTATAGAATATAATTTATCTATAACTAAATATGAATTGATATTGTAACAACCTCTCAATTAGGATAAAATAACAATCAACAAAGTAATTAGTTTTTTTTCTCTTTCAATTCCTCCTTCCCTCACTTGATTCTTTTCTAGATTAGTGTTTTATAAGTTAGACTTTGTAAGTTTACAAGGTTATTCTCACTTTTTTTATATATATTTTTTCCTTACTTTTCTCTCTCTCTCTCTCTTACCTTTTCTTTTTTTTTCCTTTTCTATTATGCTTCTACCCAGTCAACAATATATAAAAGGAAGGAAAAGGTGATTTGTTTTATTTTTTAATGATAAATAATCATTTTACCTTTAATGAGTTGTTTTGCTTTTATTTGATATTTTTTTAATTACTACTACCAAGCTTCATTTATCCTAAAATTTTAACTAGATTTTATTCAATATATTTTAAGATTCCTTATAAAATTTCAACTTAATCTTGTAGTCGGATTGAGAATTACTTACAATAATATAAAACTAGTTAAATTGTGATTTTTTTTATCAAATTTTTGAATTTCTCCAAAACTTCTAAAATTTTAACCTAAGCTAAAGTATTATATCATAAGGCTCTATGTAAATTTTTAAATTTTTTTAATAACTCAATGAAAAATTATGAATTTTTTATGTAAAATTAATCAAAAAATATTGATAAAATCTTAACTTGGGCTACAACCCACCCTAGCCCTTGGCATTCCTCCGCCCATGTTTGTAGGTTCTAGTTGGCAAGCAATACATAAAAAAAATGATTTAGGATTTCCTTCAAATGACAATATCTATCAACCATGTCGATCTTCATTTTATGTAGTCCATCTTGGACTTCACCCAATGTAGTTTCTAAATGCTCAATTTGTTTTTTTTATTGACTTTCATAATTAGGCTTTGATAGTAGTGTTAGGTTTCAATAATTATTTTATGATGTTTTCTCTTATGATAAGTCCTAATAATTATTTTATGATGTTTTCTCTTAGGATAAGAATAAACTGCAGATTGAATAAAACTTCCTCCTTTTTATTAATAATACCTGACTACTTAAATAACAAAACCAATTAACAAACTCATGTACTTAAAACTGACAAAACAAAGGATAATGTCAAACATTCGTATTAACAAAAATACATATAAATAAATAAATAAATAACACATGTAATTGTAAGAGATTCATTCTAGTATCCATTCTTGCACTGCCCATATGCACAATGCATATCTTCTAACTACCCACCTGTAAGCTCGTTTGCCCACATGCGTGTCTACATGTTCTTGCTGTCCGCATGGGACATGCATATCCTATGTCCTTTTATTCTTAAAAATATTTGGGATTTGGTTTGAGGCCCCGTATTGAACATCATTATGACCTAACAAAGTAACCTATAACAAGAACCTAAATTTACAATCTCCCAATTCTTCAAGAAACAAAAAGCTTTGTGGAAAATTAAATGATCAGAATAGTAATAATTTAGATATTTTACATCAATTTTAACAACAATATTATTCACAAGAATTGTCATATAGCAAATGACCTAAATAAATAAATAAATACATAATCATGATAATTAGCAAATTATCTCTTGGTCTTCGTATAACATAATATAATAAGAGAAATGATAAATAATTGTATATCTATTACTATAACTATATTTTTAAATTATTTTTGTAGCTGGTCCTATAAATAACAACATTATCTAGTAAAATAATCTAACTGACTTTGTCTATTAAATCTTTATAATTATTACAAATATTTTTTTTTGAATTGTTGTCATTTTTTATTCAATAAAACTATACTTCTAAAAGATTTTTTTTTTGTTGTCAGAACATCAAAAACTTATATGAATTAAAAAGAAGAAAAAGGTTTGTATTTGAGGGTTGTGGCCTAGCAGACCTACTAGGAAATTCTCTGCCTCTGTATCTAGATTCAACTCTTTATGTGCATGCTTATTATTCTTATGGTGCCTTACTTGGCTATTGAGCTTGCAAGGTGTTAGTAACTCAAGGCTATCAGAGGCTAGACCAAACCAACACACCTTGGATCTGGTATGGTTTGCTAGAGATGTTAATTAGTACTTAAAAATAAATTTTTATCAAGATTTTATTTCAGTATTTTATATTTGAAGTATTAGTAATTCTTTAACTAAGACTTTGTTTGTTTGCAAGAAAGTTGTTTTCTTTTGAAAAGTGAATTTCAGGGAAAATGAATTCCTAGAAAATGAATTATTTTTCGATGTTTGGTAGTGTTATGAAAAATAAATTGAAAAACACTTTCCAATGTTTGGTTATGTTATGAAAAATGAACTGAAAAATAATTTATTAATGTTTTATTTTTCTCAAGTTTATTAAAATAATAAGAAACAAATCTTACAAATTAAAAAGTTGAATAAGAATGAAATTAAAAAATAATATACTTTCATAAATTATCTCAAATAAAATAAATAATAATCAAAATAATAAAGATCTAATCTAAAAAAAAGATGAAGAAATTAAAATAATAATAATTAGCATTTCATAAAGTATTTCAAATAAAATAAGTAACAATCAAAAGAATGAGGATCAAATTTGAGAAATAAAAAATTTCAATAAAAAATAATAGGAGAAACGCAAATAATAATTATAAAAATGAGGATTAAAGTTAATATAAAAATTAAATTTTGAGAAATAAAATTAAAAAATAAATATTCAAAACAAAATATGTATAGCAATAAAAAATTTGAAGATCAAATTTGATAGCGTCAGCAAAAAATAACATTTCTAAATTTTTCACAATTTTCAAAAAGTGTTTTCCGCCTAAATTTTTCAGAAAAATACTTTCCTGAAAATCAAGCTAAATTTTCTTTTGACTAGAAAGTGTTTTTTGTTGACCAACTTTCCTAACAGCAAACAAACACAAGAAAGTTTGGAAAGTGATTTCCTGAAAACCACTTTTCGAAAAACAAACACAGCAAAAAAGAAAAAAATTTTCTTGAAAACAAAGCCAAATTTTTTTTTGACTGAAAAGTATTTTTCGTTGACCGGAAAGTGTTTTTTGTTGACCGGAAAGTATTTTTTGTTAACCAACTTTCCTAATAGCAAACAAATATAGAAAAATTTAGAAAATAGTTTCCCAAAAACTTCTTTATATCAATTTTATATCAATTTTAACAATAATACTATTCACAAGAATTGTCATATAGCAAACGGCCTAAATAAATAAATAAATACATAATCATGATAATTAGCAAATTATCTCTTAGTCTTCGTACAACACAATATGGTAAGAGAAATGATAAATAATTCTATATCTATTACTATAACTATATTTTTTAAATTATTTTTGTAGCTGGTTTTATAAATAACAACATTATTTAGTAAAATAATCTAACTAACTTTGTTTATTAAATCTTTATAATTATCACAAATATATATATTTTTTGAATTGTTGTCATTTTTTATTCAATAAAACTATACTTCTAAAAGATTTTTTTTGTTGTTGTCAAAACATCAAAAACTTATATGAATTAAAAAAAAAAGAAAAAGGTTTGTGCTTGAGGATTGTGGCCTAGTGGACCTACCAGGAAATTTTCTGCCTCTGTATCCAGATTCAACTTTTTATATGCATGCTTGTTATTCTTGCGATATCTTACCTGTCTATTGAGCTTGCAAGGTGTTTAATGATTTCAGGAATTAGCCATGATACGCATAAGCTGGTCCAGATCCCCTAGATCATAAAAAAAAGGCTTTGATGAAAAATATATTGTTTCTCTTTATTTTTTTTACTATCATATAATTGATTCAAAAATAGAATTATTTGTTACAAAACTTGAGTAATATATTTGAGTTAAAATTATCATAACATATGTTTTTTTCTCATTTTCTTATTATATTTTGCTTTTGTGGTCTTGATAAGCTATTATTTAAAAAATAATTATTCTAGTTAAAAAAAAGTATAAAAAGTAGCGTATTAATAAAATGAAGGAGTTTTAATTAAATAGATGCCAATTTATCTTAATTTTAAATCATTCAATTTTATTTTGATGATTACTTTAATTTTTTTAATTTTTAATTACATTAGTAAAAAGAAAGAGGATTTATACTAGAAAAGTTTTTTTTTCAATATAAGTTAAAATTATTAATCTTATTATAAAAAAATAATTTTAATATAATTAAATAAAAATAAATTAAAAAGCTCAATACAACATAATATTAAATATCTTAATCCATATTTATTTCTCAACCATTCAACATAGTTTTTAGTTAGCATTAATAATTCTTTTTAATAATTATTGACATATTTAATTCTTAATTTATTTTATTAAACACATTCATCATCCTTTAGATTCACAATTAAAATTTGTCTTGGTTCCATAAAATGTGTAGATGATGCCTGCATATTCTTATTTAGCGTTATTTTTTTTTAATCTAGTCCATTATGGGTTTCAAGACTCTACATAAATAAGAGTTTTTGTAATAAATCATTTAATAGTTAATAATTAATACACAAGGAACAACTTGTTTAAAAAATAAGTTTTACATGGTTGGTAAAAAATAAAAGAACAATAAATATATTTATACATATTGGGTTCGGATTCGAGTTTTCTTGATAGGAGGAAAATATTCCTCGGTACCCGTCTTCGTTGAGAGCAAATACTATCTCTTATATGGCAAAATTAATGTTCATATATAGGCTGTTTAAATCATATGATTTAAATTTAATTTAGAAGTTTTGATAATATTTTAAATTGAGAATCATTTTGGGTGTCAAAAAAATAGAATTTAATTTACTATACTTAAAAATAACTTCTTCAAAAATTTCCAACCAAATTGAGTGCCGGGTTTCCGCACCAGTGCCCGTGTCGTGTCGTTTCAACATGGACATGGCTAGGTGGTTTCAGTTCACCGGTCCGAGCAACAAAGCCTTAAATAACACCATCAGCAAACAGAGACTTAAATTTCTCCATTTCATGCCTCTCCAAAACTAAAGCAAACTCGACTCCTCTTCCATGCTTGCACTTTGTCATAGAAATTGCTGCGGTCTGATCTATGGAGGTAATCTCCACCTTTTCTGGCCTCCCCCACCCAAGATCAGTTCCATAAACATCATAGTGAGTTGACCCAGCAACACCAAGAAGTAATGCAGCGCCTGGCCTTGCTGTCTTGTTATACGTTGCCAATGCCTCCTTTACTCCATCAAGAACTCCTTTCTCTAAGTTTCTGATAGTATCACTCAGTCTTTCTACTGCCCAGGCAAACCCATTCTCCTCTAGCAGAGCTTCTGCTTCTGTATCTACAGCGAAGGGATAAAGACAGTTACCAAAATATTTGTCATGTATTGGAGGGTCTAAACGAGCTCTACAGTCTGCAAGGAACCCAAAAACAACCTTTCTATTTTTCTCGAACCCCTTTGACTTAACCATACAAATCACCACATATGCGTAGATGAGAACAAAACTGGACATGTGGACGAGCTTTGTTTCATTTGGATCTTCTTCGTGGATCTTTTCGAATTGCGTGCGAACCCTTTCCCTAAGATTGTTTATTTGCTCACGAGATACCTCGACCACTGCTCGTACTAAGCTAGACTGAGGCGTTGTAACTGGCAAAAGCTTCAAACTTCTAGAGCAACTAGGATCCTGACCAGGAACTTTTACTCTTAACCAGGCGTTCAAGAACCTCTTTTCAAACCCTGCAGGATCTTGAATACCTGTTCGATCAAGAACCGGTATTAATTCTGGCAACAAAGTTGGATATTGCTGCTTCTCTTTATCGCTAAGTGTGCTTATGTAGGACCATGCTTTGATAAACATGGAGTAGCTTGTGCCATCAAGGATAGAATGGTGTGAAGACATTCCAATGCAAAAGCCTTGATTGGGAAACAATGTTATTTGCATGGTCATAGCTGTAGCTTTTGCGTCAGTGACAGGCAACTCAGGTAGATAATGATGTGACTTGATAGCTTCACGGATGTTATTGCCTGAGAGATGATCAAAATCAGCATTAGACTCCGCAACCGTGAGTTGAATACCATCATTTGGAGTGTATAGAATTATGGGTTTGGTGGCCTGTGGAGGCCAAGTGATGTTGCCAGCAAGGGGGAGGAAGTGAATGAGAGCACGAGAGAGAGAATGTTTGAGTTTGGGAAGGATTACTGAATTGAAGAAAGCTGGTGTTGACTCGGTGAGTTTATAAAAGAATATGTATCCAACTGGTTGGAGTTTCAACCACATAATATCAAAGAAGGTGAGTGGGACTGATAACTCCGTCGCCAACTCGGGTGGCGTAAAGAATGGGGTGACATGGTTGACGTCCCGGATCTTTACTTGGTGGGCAGAAGTCATAACGATACAGAGATAGAGGCTAGAAAATAATCTTTAATTTTTAATTTTTTTAGGTCTTTAAATTCTTTTACATCAGTTTGTAAATCCCATGCGCTTTTAATTTGCATTAATTACAATTTATCACAATATTAATACTAATTTAATCACAGACACGTAGAAGAAGTTTCTGAAGTTTCTTTAGTTTCGGTTTTTGTTTCCTTTATTTTTTTTTATTAAGTTGTTTGGGAAAATAGCATATCTGTTAAATAATAATAATAATAATGTAAACAATAAAATATCTTTCTAATAACTCTCTTATTTCAACTTTTTTCTTCTACTTTGTTTTTTGTTTTTGTAATTATCAACTTATAGTCACCTTATACTAATTGATATTGTGTGTATAAGGTTAGGTTTTTATACCTATTGAAACATCTTAAATCTACCAATTCATTTGATTAACATAATATATAGTTGTTGGGCTTTTTTTACTCTTAAATTTATTACCCTGAGAGACAAATATATTAGAAGAAATATAAGTTTGATATATAATAAAAAAATAATAATACAAATTCAAAACTCAAGAATAAAAAGAAGATTGAGAGGAAAATATACTTTTATTAAGTGTTTATCTTTAAACTCTCATAACTATTCTTTTTTTTTGTGTTACTCAATAATACTGAATTACAAGCTTTTTTTTATTAGCATAAAGTCTTAAATAATAAAAAAATTAGATTAATACAAAAAAAATTATAATTTGAATACAAATTGTATTTTGCTTATTAAATCAGTTAACTATTTCTCAACTAGTTGACTGTTTTAACTTGTTCCACTTGGTTATTCAGTCTCAACTGCCAACTAATTTAACTAATTTTTAAAAATTAGTTTACTTTCAGCATCCTTTTAAAACTTGATTTCCTTATAACTTCCAATATATTTCTCATCTTGATAATTTTTTTTAATGGTTTTATGAAGATATTCATAACTTGGTCTTATGTCTTCACATACTTGATTTCAACTTCCTTGTTTGTAATGCAATCTCATAAGTAATGAATTCTCGTGTCAATATGCTTACTTTTATAATGAAATGCTAAATTCTTTGCTAATATAATGGCTTATCCGTATAAATTTCAATGGGCTTCTATGTAGCATTCACAATTCTTTTAATTATCTCTTTAGCCATATGGAATGACAAGCACATGTTCAACTTCACATATTGATAAAGTGACTATAAATTGCTTTTTTGAACTCCATATAAATATTGTGTCTTCTATATGGAAAATAAAACATGTAGTGCTATTTTTAAGACGTGGAGTATAAGGAGGTACATGTCTATAAAAATTTTAAAAATTATAGTGTGATTGAAATGATGGCTATGAAGTTTGTGCATTATTGTTATCACTCTTCCAATTGAAATTTAGTGAGTTCTACAACCAGGATTATATGTTTGCGAGTATGGGTTATGATTAGGCCTTTGAAAACTATTTAAAGCATGAACTTGTTCATAGAGGCATTCCTTAAAACAAGACAAAGTTGGACAATTATTAGTTGAGTATTTATTGGTTTCACATATTTGACACACAATGTTCTGAATAGATTTTAATTGACTACCCATTTTCAATTCTAGTGCATCGACTTTTCAAGCTAAAGTTAAAAATTTAACTTAGAGGTTATAATCTTCCTTAAGGTTGTACATACCTTGACTAGATATATGAGGTTGGGTTTTACTAGGTGTCTGTAGTGTTCTAATTTTGAGCATTTTCAGCTAGTAAGTCTAAGTACTTTATTGCTTCATTAAGGTCTCTATTTTTAAAGGTTCTATTGCACATCAATTCAACCATTTGCCTATCTTTAGGTGTTAATCCTTCATAAAAATATGAAACCAACCTCCATGTTTCAAAACCATGATGAGGGCAAGTATTAAGCAAGTCTCAATACATATACCAATAATGTTAAAATATTTCTCCTGATTTTTTAATGAAAGTAGTGATTTATCTTTTGAAAGAGTTTGTTCTGTGAGATGGAAAAAACTTCTTTAAAAATTATTGTTACATTTCATTCCAAACACAAATGGATCATGGTCTTAAATTTTATAACTATATTTTAGCTTTATCTTTAAAAAAAAAGAAAAAATTTTTAATCTGATATTGTTCATACTACAATTTAAGTTATTATAAGTGTTACAGACCTTTTCAAATTCTTTTAAATACAAGTATGAAGAAAATCTAAACATGAAAAGGAAGTAAAAGTTGAATAATACATGACTTTAAATTGAAATGAGATGTATCATAAGGAAAAACTATGTATGAAGGTAAACTTGTTCTTATTGGATTCATGTGGTCTCTAAGTGTTTTAACATGACCATTCTCATTATTCTCATTATAAAGTGATTGATCATCTTCTTCAACCATATTTTCTAAAACTGATAAGGATATCCTACAAAGTCTACCACTTAATGTACATGACCAAACTCTCATACACGTGTAAGAAGACAATAAAATGAAGAAGAAAACAAAACAAAATGAAATAAAACAAAAGAAACAAAGTTAGATACAAGAAAAGAGAAAAGAGAATAAATTAAAAACTACAATTTCTACGATAATTTTCCTCCCCTGCAACGATGCCAAAAACTTGAGATGACCCAAAAGATTGATATCTTTTTTCAAGTGTAGGAGTGTCAAAATAATAAATAATCTAGCAAAACTGGAATCAAACCACAAGGAAGTTAACTGTGTAAATTATAAACAACAACAACAACAATAATAATAATAGTAAGTTAAATAGGATTTTGAGATTGTAAGATTAATGTGATGATTAAACAACGATAAAAATAAATTTCAAGGTTAGAGAATCCATTAATGGTATTTCAAACAAGTATAATATAAACTCTTTTTATTACTCAATTGGAAACTACACAGAAAGAAGTTTTCAATTGGATTATAAATTGTTAACATAATTATATTAGTTATCTTATTTGAATAATGTTAATAATGCTAATAACCATTTAACAAGTAAAATATTAGGAGTGAACAAGATAACAAATATAAAACATGTTAATATCAAACATTAAAGTCCATATTGAGATTATACTATACTTATTCTTATACCATTAGTGTAATATTTTCACCTTAATATAATAAACTTAACTAAATATAATGAAAAAAAAGAAACATAAATAAACAAGATAAGAATATAAATAAGATATAAGTTAACTAAGTAAAGAAAATAAAATAAAAAGTATAAACAAGATATTAATATAATCAAAACTTATGCATTACAATAAATAGAAAGCAAGAACATGATCTTGATATGAAAATCAAGATGTCTAAATGTATGGAAAATACCTCTTTTTATAAGCCAAAATTAGAAATTATTGATTTGTTGACTAATTGTTGAGTAGGTGGTTATATCTTGACTTTGCGACAATCCTTATCTTCTTGTCTAAACAAAGCATTATTGCTAACATCAGAATTTGAACAGACTTGAATCATGAAAGTTTTAAGAAAATATCTCAGCTTTTCAAGAAAAAATAATTGAGATCATTTAGACTTCTACAACTCAACATATGGATTGAACACTGAATAGTATTTAGGTTGCAGAATAGATTCTGACTTCTCTATTGTTACTAAGATTTAGACTTTCAAATAGCAAAATTAAATCTCACATTCCCATGAATATTTTATATTTATTTCTTAGCTTTCTAGTTATATAAACTAAATTAAAATCCAAGATCTACAGCTCTATATATGACCTCATGACTGAACAGTATTCCATTTGGGACTGAACCAACATATTTTTTCTAAGCTTCACCGTCTCTTTATCATCTCAATTTCAATAGTTGAACTCATCAATCAATTCTTTGATTTATGTGGTAAGCCTGTATTTAAGATAAATATTTACCATAAATTAAAACTATCTTATGTATCAGACTTGTTATTGTAAAACATTGTTTAGTTAAGGAGTTAGTAACACTTTAAGTGCAAAATTTTGATATAAAACCTTGATAAAAATGCACTTTTAAGTACTAATTATTTATGTCTTTCATTTCTTTTTCTTTATTTAGTTAACTTATATCTTATTTATGTTCTTATCTTGTTTATTTATGTTTCTCTCTTTCATTATATTTAGTTAAGTTTATTACGCCAATGCAAAAAGGTTACACTAATGGTGTGAGAATAAGTATAGTGTAAACTCAACATGGACTTTAATGTTTATTACTAACATATTTATATTTGTTATCTTGTTCACTCTTAATACTTTGTTTGTTAAATAATTAATCTAGATTTATATTATATAACCTTTGGTACAACAAATACTTGGGACTTTCATAGCCCAACCGTATGGTATAACCAACACTGTGCTATGAAAGGAACTTGGTTTATTATCAAGTTATGATCATGAATATTTGATAACATTTACAAGTATTAGCATTATTTGAATAAGATAACTAATGTAATCATGTTAACAATTTATAATCTGATTAGAATCTTCTTTGTGTGTGGTTTCCAATTGAGTAATAAAAAGAGTTTATACTATACTTGTTTGAAATATCATTAGTGGATTCTCTAACCTTGATAATTACTTTATCATTGTTTAATTCTCATATTAATCTTATATCTCAAAATCCTATTTAACTAGTTATTGTTATTGTTATTGTTGTTGTTGTTATTATATAGTTAACCTCCATATGGTTCGACTCCGGTCTTACCGGGTTATTTGTTACTTTAACACTCTTATACTTGGAAGAAGACATCAATATTTTGATCTTGTCAGTTATCATTCAAAAGTATATACATAAATGGTTAGTACTACGTGTTTATTTGAAATTTTTATCAGTCACTACTTCCATATAGTGTTGTTTGAGAAAAGTGTTACCAATAAAGGAATTCCAAAGGCTTCAATAAGGGCTAATAAAGTTGCTACTAATCTTATTCAAGATTTAAGAATGAATTGTCTTAAAAAGAAAGCTAATGATATGGTTCAACCTTGAGATACGACCCAAGTAAGGTCATATTCTAATTTTGATTTATATTGCCTAGTTTTACACCATTGAGAATAACTTCAAATCCAATCATTGGATCGAGATGAAACTTTATCAAAAGCTTCCAGAGGTATTTGTTTATCTTAGGGTAAATGTTTAGATGAATTGAAGTTCGGAATGGACTTGCGATATAGGTCAGAACTGGCTCTATAAATTTTATTATATACTTCCTTTTAACCTGTAGCTTCTTATTTAGCAAAGATCCTTTCTTTAAAAAGATGTGGCAATTTGTTTTAGAAATTTTCTAGTTCCACAAAAATATTTAATAAGTTGAAACATAATTTTTAAGAGTGACAATGTTTCATTAATGTTCCAAAATTCTTTTCTTATAAGGATTCCTTATTCATCCTAACTATACAAGGAAAGAAGGGTTGGTGCTATTTAATGAAAATTAGTTATTTTTATTATTGTCTTTCATGTTTGAGCTTAATTAAAATTTTATTTTAAGCTAGGATCCAATGCTTGCTTAGATCAGGTTATAGCCTTTTAAGTTTAGGGTTTTTGGGTCAGTTTTATATATGGGTTAGTTTAGCCCGCAAGTGTAGATCTATTAGAGTTAACTTTTAAGAACTATTTATACACAAGTAACTTAAATTTCAACACCCATTGATGAATAATACTTCTAAATTTTTTAATTTTAATATGTGAGAGTGATTCTTATATTTTTCAGTTCCTGAAAAAACTGAATCTGACTTATCAAAAATTAACTAGCTTTGTGGCATCATTCTAATTCATTCTAATAGTGTTGATACTTTGGGGTAGGTTTACATTATGTTAGACTCCTATCAGACATATTTCAACTTTCCAAGATTAGATCTAAATCATGATTGTAGGTTAGATGACTATGTGATTACGAGGTTCGCATCATTTTAGGTCAAACATGGCTATCAGACCCAATGCTAGACCAAACCAACACACCTTGGATCTAGTATGAATTGCTAGACATGTTGATTAGTATTTAAAAATAAATTTTTATCAAAGTTTTATTTCAGTATTTTATACTTGAACTATCAATAACTCTTTAACTAAGACTTTGTTTGTTTGCAGGAAAGTTGTTTTCTTTTGTAAAGTGAATTCTGGGAAAAATAAATTCATAGAAAATGAATTATTTTTTGATGTTTGGTAGTGTTATGAAAAATAAATTAGAAAACACTTTCTAGTATTTGGTTATGTTATGGAAAATGAACTGAAAAATAATTTATTAATGTTTTATTTTTCTCAAGTTTATTAAAATAATAAGAAACAAATCTTATAAATTAAAAAGTTGAATAAGAATGAAATTAAAAAGGAATATAATTTCATAAATTATCTCAAATAAAATAACTAATAATCAAAATAATAAAGATCAAATCTAAAAAAAAAGATGAAGAAATTAAAATAATAATAATTAACATTTCATAAAGTATTTCAAATAAAATAAGTAACAATTAAAAGAATGAGGATCAAATTTGATAGATAAAAAATTTCAATAAAAAATAATAGAAGAAAAGAAAATAACAATTATAAAAATAAGAATCAAAGTTAATATAAAAATTAAATTTTAAGAAATAAAATTAAAAAATAAATATTCAAAACAAAATATATATAGCAATAAAAAAATTGAGGATTAAATTTGATATAGTCAGCAAAAAATGAAATTTCTAAATTTTTCACAACTTCCGAAAAGTGTTTTCCGCTCAAAATGTTTAGGAAAATACTTTCCTGAAAACCAAGCCAAATTTTCCTTTGACTGGAAAGTATTTTCTGTTGACCAACTTTCCTAACAACAAACAAACACAAGAAAGTTTGGAAAGTGATTTCCCGAAAACCACTTTCCTGAAAATCAAGCCAAATTTTTTTGTGACTGAAAAGTGTTTTCTGTTGACTGGAAAGTATTTTTTGTTGACCAGAAAGTATTTTTTGTTGACCAACTTTTTTACTAGCAAACAAACATAGGAAAGTTTGGAAAATGGTTTTCCAAAAACTACTTCCGGGAAAATAAACATGGCCTAAAGAATGTTTTATAATAACAAGTCAGATACTATAAAATACTTTTAATTTATGGTAAATATTCATCTTAAATGTAGGCTTATCACATAAATTAAAAGATTGAGTGATGAGTTCAACTACTAAAATTGAGAAGACAAAGAGAGGATGAAGCTTAGAAAAGTGATGTTGATTCAGTCTAAATTAAAATATTGTTTAGTCATTAAATCATATCTTGAGCTGTAGATCTTGGATTTTAATTTGGTTTATATAGCTATAAATTTAATACATGAGCCTAAAATATTTATAGGAATGCAAAACTCAATTCTGTTATTTGAAAGTCCAAATTTTAGCAACAACGAAGAAGTCCGAATTTGTTCTGCAACCTAAAAATTTTTTAGTGTTCAGCCCATATCTTGAGTTCTAAAAGTCTAAATGACTTTACTTGTTATTTTTTTTTGAAAACTGAAATAATTTCCTAGAACTTTCATGATTCAAATCTGTTTAAATTTTGATGTTAGTAATGATGTTTTATTGAGACAAGAAAAAAAGGATTTTCACAAAGCAAGATGTGGCCACCCACTCAACAATTAGTCAACAAATCAATAGTTTCTAATTTTGGCATATAAAAGGAGGTATTTTTCATGCATTTAGACATCTTGGTTTTCAGATCAAGATTATATTCTTGCTTTCTCTTTATTGTAATACTTAAGTTTTGTTTATATTAATCTCTTATTTATGCTTCTCATTTTCTTTCCTTTACTTCGTTAACTTTTATCTTATTTATGTTCTTATTTTGTTTATTCATATTTCTCTCTTTTATTATGTTTAGTTAAGTTTATTATATTAATGTAAAAATGTTACACTAATAGTGTAAGAATAAGTATAATATAAACTCAATATGGACCTTAATGTTTCATACTAAGAAGTTTTGTATTTGTTATCTTGTTCACTCTTAATACTTTACTTGTTAAATAGTTAATCTAGATTTGTGTTGTATAATACTTGATACTTTCATAACCGAACCGTATGGTATAACTAACACTTGTGTCTATGAAAGGAATTTGATTTGTTGTTAATATAAGTTATAATAATGAATACCTTACAACATTTACAAGTATTAGTATTATTCAAATAAAATAACTAATGTAATCATGTTAACAATTTGTAATCTGATTGGAACCTTATTTGTGTGTGATTTCTAGTTTAATAATAAAAAGAGTTTATAATATACTTGTTTAAAATACCAATAGTGGATCCTCTAACTTTGATAATTTTTTTATCCTTATTTAATCCTTATATTAATTTTAAAAACTCAAAGTCCTTTTTAACTTATATCATTATTATTATTATAGTTAACCTCCTTGTTGTTCGACCTCAATTTTGTCAAGTTATTTATTATTTCGACACTCCTGCACTTAAAAAAAGACATCAATCATTTGATCATGTTATACATACACTTGGTTTTGCTAGTCATGCCAGACTTAAACGACTTAGGTCTAAGCAAGTGATAATTAAAATGTTGAGATATATATATTTTTTATTTTTTTATAAAAAATATTTCAATTATCATTGAAATATCCTAAATAGAAATTCAAATTCAGAAATTATTTATAAACAATAAATTATCACAAAAATATAAAATGTTTTAGATCTAAAATTCAAATCATATATTTCCATTCAAATAGTTTATTTTTTATGTTTATGAATTTGTTATTTTTTTAAATAAAATGTCCATCTTATCTCTTTTTTTCTTCACTTTTTATATATTTTTTTAACTCAATGTCTAGATCTAGCATGACCCAAGTTGTCTGGGTTTAACAATCATGTCAAACCCAAGCGACTTGGGTTTGGCGGCCATGCCGAAGCTCTTGGATTTAACATTGATTTTATTATTTTTAAATTCAAAAAGTTGTGGTGAACTCACGTTTTATTTGAGTTTGGTAAACAAGCAAGACTAAAATTATTTGAGTGTTAGATCCAAGGCTCAAAAAAAAAAATTATAATAACAAAACTTGTAATTTTTTATAGAATTTTTTTTTATAAATATTCTTTAAATATTCTAAATAGAAATTCAAGTTTAAAAATTATTTATAATAAAAAATCATCACAAAAATCTAATTTAACGTTTTAAATTTAAAAATTTATATCATATTTTTTCATTGAAATATTTTATATTTTTATATTTATGAATTTATTATTCCTTCAATAAAAGTTCTACCTTCTTTCTTTCTTTTTTATCTTTTTTTTAACTTAATGTCTCGGTTGGGTATAACTCAATCATTTAAGCCTAACAACCATGTAAAACCCAAGCAACTTGGGTTTGATGGCTATACCTAAACTCTTTGATTAAGTATTAATTTTAATATTTTTAAAATTAAAAAATTATATCAAACTCACATTTATTTGGATTTGATAAACAACCTAAATTTAAGTTACTTAGGAACCATATATAAAATGTTTAAAACATTCTTTATATTCTTTATATTTTTTATATTTTAAATAAAATTTAATGTTAACCCAGAGCGTAGAGTAATACATTAATATATATCTATATACTAGTAATACATTAATAGATATCCTCGCGATCGTGTGTCCGATTTTGTTCGTGGATCTTTATGTTCTTTAATGCTTTGGGTGCAACCACTTTCATGGTCACACGGATACATAATATGCATGCAAATAAACATTATAATCAAACATTGACTATAGCATCATCATCCATCGCAATATTTGACTTCTAAATGGGATTTCGATGAATGTAATAATCCCTTGTGCACTCTGGTGCGACAGCTTCGGATGCTCGTAGAACAGGAAGACATCCAACAAGGATGGATTATCTTTAAACATTAATTCGTCATCTTCACTTGGGCGTGAACAATTAATCATATACAGCAGCACTTACAATATTTCTTGACAAAAATGGTCAACAGATGCAGCAACTATTATCACTACATTTTATCTCAAAAAAGTAACAGCAACAAAGCAGATACAGGAACAAAACCATTATCTCTGGATTCTCACGACTCCAAACAACTATTTTCTTTTCCATGTTTCTTCTTTGTACCTTGTTAGTTGGCTAGAACGATGTAATTGTCTAGCAGGTATCAGCAGAGTATTTTATACAGCAATTTTGTCTTCTTTTAGTTGTAGAAGCAGTGGTCTCTGGTTATTGTTGCCAAAATCCATTCCTTTGAGCAAGGGATGCTTCTCAGCCACCACCTTTTGAGGTTTCAATGGTGCTGCATTAGTGTTGGCTGTGTTATGGCTGCTGTTTCTAGCCGCAGGGACATCATGGTTATGCTTTCCCTCGTATGTAGTTATGACAGCTTTGGGATCTGCTGCGGCCCTCTCAACTTGCTTACGAACATTGCATCCTGCACTGGTGCATTTGTAATAGCTCCTGTTGACATAAAGAATGCATTAGTGTTCTCACAGAAAGCTATGAAGCAAAATGCAATGCATGAAAATTTGATTGCAGTAGAATATTCTGAATGAAGGAAACAAATATCATGGAAAGCACGCCAAAATCTGATTGCGACATTACAGGCAAGAGCTGTGAACAGTTTAATTGAGTCAACTACAAAGTGGAGTATACTAGAAAATTGCCCAACTTAGTTGATGCACTAAACACAATTTTCATGTCAGAACTAGGAGAGGTGATCAAAGATGAAGCAATAAATAATAATAATAATAATAAAATAAAATAAAATATCTTTAAGCTAACACAAACACAGATATTAAAATTGGCAACATAAAAGATGATGAAATGAGGCATGTGGCCAAATGCATGAGAAAATTGACATCAGCTCATGATTTCATATATATATATATATATATATATATAAGGCCCTTTGTAGAGCCAGATGAAAATCAGAAATAACTTCACTGCAACCCAGGTGGTAGAAATAAGACTTTGTAATAATTTTAACTACTATTAATTGCAAGAAGAGAATAGACACAAAAAGATTTCCCCTACCTAACGCCTCAATATTCTGATATCAAGGATGCCATGAAAGCTAAAGGATTTTATGCTTTAACTAGCAAATTAATTATCAAAATGTTCAAAAAATAAACAATCATAATGTGGTCAATTACAAATTGTTTAGAGAAAGTTCTTCTGAAAGGTGGCCTAACACATGTCATCAGCAAGTTTCATAGAGAAGGGGATCAGCATTGAATAACTGAATAATTGTACTAATTGTCATGAAACAGATAAACAAAGTTCTGCAAGCTATTGCGCATGTCAAATGGAGCAAATAGACAAGAAAGATGAGTTGTCCGTTGGTCTCTTTCCATTTTCTGAAATGCAATTCAAAACTTCGGCCCAGAAATTAACTCTGCTTGAGTTACAATCAAGGTTTCGAGTATTGTTCGTCACCATTTGTGTAACATTAATATTTAATCTAACATTAATTTCTAGTTGTGTTAAATCCCTTCAAAACAGGTTCTCTAATGTCATAAATATATAGGCTTAGCAGCCCTTACTTTCAAGCATAATGGTCTTTATTCCTCAGAAGGCTCATCTTTATAGGCCCCTCCTCCTACATGTGCTACCTCATTCAATTTTCTTCCCAAAAGTTTAAACCACCACCCTCTACCCTTTACTTTAAAAATCAAAATACAACTTTTAAATTGAGATTTAAGGTAATGATGGCAAACCAATGCAACAATAAACATCCTGGTTTGCAATTACAGAGCTGAAAATTTGATCTTGAGAACAGCAACTTTGTGCAAAAAGGAGCTGAATAATAGGCTCTCTCCAATTTCTCCTATCTAACCTAGATTTGTGAAACCATAACTAGGTATTAGCCTTCTCATGTTCTAGAGTTCACATTTTTTTCAAATAAAAAAAAATTAAAAAACTAGAGGGGATGTAAACCTTCCAAATATTTTGAGTATTTAAAATTGACAAGGTGCTAGAAGTTGGATCTGGGATGATGCATATGATGTAATGTGCAAGTATTATGCTCACGTAAAGGACCCTAGGATACACCTGTATACCAGGACAGTGTAGGCAAGCATAAACAAAATTAAGTAAACCACTAAATACCTTGGATGAGGATTCCCTTTGACCACCTTCTGGCCATATTTGCGCCACCTGTAGCCATCATCCAAAAGATCAACTTCACTTCTAGTTTGGAGGATGATTTTTGGTTCTGTGATGGTCTTGTGTAGTAAAGTCACCTCAGATGTCACAACATCTATTTGCCTGCGCTCCGAGATGAAATTCTCAGAAAATTATCAGAAAAAAGGAGATATGTGTGATTTTAAACAGTGAAACATCCCAAACTTGCCTTCTCTTTGGGATTGGCTCATCATCACCCCTCTCTTCTTCTTGCACAGCTGCATTACCTGCTTCCTCGTTGTCACTTGATCCAGGTGGCTCTGAGAGATCTGCTTGAGTAGATTCCTGATCCCTTGTAGTTACTGAATGAGCAGGTAATGTTTCAGTCAACCCATTTACATTACCAGCATGAGCTTGTGAAACAACTTCAGGCTTAGACTGAGAATGAATACTTCCATTTGAATCATCACCATCTCTTGAAAGCTTGTTGAGTTGATTGTGGTTGTGCTGACCTTTGTAGATGATTTCAGTTATTTGGCCATCACTGGAATGCTCAACCTTCTTTTTTACTGGGCAATTTAGATGTGTACATTTGTAGTAGCTTCTTGGATATTCACTACCTTTGATAGGCTTTTGACCATATTTACGCCAGTTGTAACCATCATCAGTAGGTTTATCACCAGCAAGAGGTTGGTATTTCCTTTCAGAATGAGAAAGCTCTGCTGGTTCCACCATGGAATTCTGCGCATCAGAGGTTGAGGGTGGCATCAGCTGCTGCTGTTGCAAAGCTTCACCAGGGTTGAAGGATGGATATTGTGTCAACAACTCCTTAGCTGCTGTTACTGAAGAAGGCTGATATTGAACTTGCATATGTATTTGAGATTGGGCAAATAATGCAGCTTGAGCTGTAACCTGCACCAAGGCCTGCTGATGGGACATTCCAAAGGGACTCTGCATGGGAAATAGAGGTATAAATACACAAACACACACACACACACACACACACATGATTGCTAACACTGATCATCGCTTCAATAATATGGTAGCAAGCACCGGTGGTACGCCATATACTTCCACACTTGGAAACATGCCCCCACATTCATCCATTGTGGAAAGGCCATCTCTTTCTAAGGTTCTAGTTGGTATTCAACAAAATTTTCAAGTTTCAATTCCATCATATAGATTGTACCAGTAGATCACTCCAATAGTTTTCATATAAGCATTATGTGCTCAAACAAGAAACAGGTAAAAGAATATCTCATCTGGCTGAGTTTTTTTTATCAAATTATTAGCCCAGATCATGTTATTCCTATCAGCCGAACTAGCCAACCAACCATTTCCAACTCCAAGACAAGCTTATGCAACACCAAAGTTCTCCTCATTTGAGAAAAAAAGATAGAGAACAATGCTTGGTAAAGAGTGAAGCCCCCTATAAATAAGACCTTGTATGTTTAAAGCAACAAAATGAAATGGTGGCCACAATTTGGGTGAGGAACAGATAACACTTTGCTTGGTTTCACGCGTTAGAGCACAAAACAAGAAATGATTTTCATTTCATGCAGTGACAAGATAATCAACTTAGCTGCTTTCCAGTCCGGATGTTCTGGCGTGCAAAAAATAACAAAATTTTGGAAGACTCAAGTTTAAGAATCAAAACTCCTAAGAAGCTTTCCCTTTTTGGAACTATATCGCATCCCAAAATAGAGTCTTCTAATTCAGGGGGGTGGGGGGTGGGTGGGGGCGGGGCAATTCAATATTACTTGCTCATAAATATAATCATTTTGTCTATAATAAAACAATATAATCACACAAACCACCATCGCTCTTCTTTAAACCAATCTGAATGGTAAACCAAGAAAACAAGCACCAAGTAACAAGCTGATAATTCCCTGCCTTAACAAAAAAAAGATCAAAGCATTTACCTTACCAAACTCAAGCAACAAATCCTCACATACAAAATTAAAGCAATCAAACCATCATCATCCAATCAAGAAAAAATAATTCCAACATTACATTAACAAAGAAGCATTACTAATAACAAAACCCAAATCCACAGATCGAAAAACAAAAAGGGAAGAAAAACACAGAATTACCCCAGGAGAAAAGAAAGCAGGAGAGTCAAGCAAACCAGAAGGGCTCAAGCCAGGAGGGACAGTGAACAATGGAGAGCGAGCCACCACCAAATTCGTAGGCCTACTTGGTTTAAAACCCAGATTGCTATAACTATTAATACCATCTTCTTTTGAAGAAGGAATAGCAGTAGTGGTAGTATTAGTATTAGTATTGGTATTGTTGTTGTTGGGTATTAAATTGTCAGTGAAAAACGCAGGCTTGGCAATTGGAGAAGCCATAGCACCAGCAAGAAGTTGAGAGAAAGAAGGGTAATCAGATACAGGGTAGGGCATGTCGGCGAAGAAACTGGAGACCAGGACCACAGGACCAGGACTTAGACCACCTGTGTAAAGGGTCTCCATAGATGGTCTTGGTGGAAGAGTTATTGTAGGCTTTGCTGGGGCTGCTGTTGTAGGGTTTTCTTGTTTCTCTGCCATTTTTCTTCTTCTTTTTCCTTCCCTTTTACGGGCGCTAATTGCAGTGTTTGTTGTCGAGGTTATGTTGTGTGTGAAAACAGGAAAGGAGTTTTCTTTTCGATCTCTCAAGTCTGATGAACTCTGCCTTTCACCCTGTCTGCCTCCGACCAGAAGATGAAGATGAAGATGAAGATGAAGAAATATGTCTCATGGAAGTCTCGAACTGGTCCCTAATTATTTTTAGATCCTCAGTATAGCTGTGAAACCAATGAGTCTCCGTTAGCGTCCCAAGTCGGTTCAGGATTCACTTTGGGGAATACACGCAATAAATCTTGTGAGAATAAATGGATAGATAGATCGAGGACTGGTTTGTCTAAGCTTTCTTCTCTTCGTTTGCTTGATGTAAATTCCGAAACAAAAGGTAATGTCCTCTTTTCTTTGACTTATAATGCAACTAATGAAGAATTGGATGCACATGACCAGTTCTTGTTTAGGATATGGTAGGTAACTAACCAATTAGTTTATGTTTGAACTGTTGATTTGTACAATGAAAAAGTAAATTTTTTAAACATTTGAGTTTTGCATGAGTTATGAAATAAATTTAGTTATTTTAATCATTTCTTTGTTTTAATATAATTTTTGTGTGGGAAAAATCTTGAAAATCATTAAAAAACCACAAGAATAAAAAATATATAACAAAAATACAACAGAGATATTTTTTAGATTATAATTGAGAATTAAATTGAAAAGAAATTGAAGAAATGAGTTTAAAGATGAGTTTGGAATAAATAACCAAGTTAAAAAATTAATTAAATATTTAATTGAGAAAAAAATTGAAATTAAAAGTCGATTTGATTTAAAAATAAAGAATTGAAAAGCTTAAAAATAAAGAATTAAAAATCTAAGAGTTGATATGAAATCATTGAAAACAGCAGGGGTACATTGTAACAGGGGTAAAATTAAAAAATATTAAGGAAAAGAGATGAAATAGATCGAATAATTGATGAAGATTCAACGATCAAGAACTGAAATATAGGGACTTATATGAAAACGAGCCTAATTTAATAAGAAAAAACCTAAGGCTGAAAATTCTTAAGATAAAATGTTGCGTTTTAAAAAACAAAAGAGAAGGAACACGCATTGAAGATGCACAACAAAAGGAAAACAAAATGGTCGTTTTGTTAAGATTTCTGGACTAAGTAAAGGCGAATGATCCTCAGTTTTGATCCTAATTAATTCTCTTGGTGGCACAAAAACAAGAGAAACGTATTCTTTAATGTGTTAGATCTCAATAAAAAAAATAAAGCCTACTCAAACTCAACACCAACTCTACCCTAAACAGCCCTATCTCTCCTAAATCAGCCATGCTTGTAGCCTCTCTCCTCCAAGATCAAAACTTCTAGTCCTTATCTAAAGCTGAAATCAACCACCATACATGGTGTCTTTTTTTACTGTCATTTCCTCCTTCCACCATGTCCCTCTCTTAGCAGCCCCTCCACTAGAATCAAAACCAACACTATTATTAACCAACCCCCTCACCAAGACTAGCCCTCATCTATTTACCTCCACGAATCAGCCCTCTCCCTCACAAACCCCGTAGCCTTTCACATCTTCCATTACCAACATGTTTATAATAAACCGACCCAGCCATCAAATCACCACATAGCCAGCCCTATGTCTTCCTCACACAAACCCGAAAACCCATCTGACCTAATTACCTAAAACTTATTTACATCTCTTTTTCAAACTATCAACCCATTAGATTCTCCTAACCAACAGTCAACTTAGCATTCCTCATTGACATAATGTGCATCAGCCCAATTGAAAGAACCTAGACCCAAACAACCATAGACCATTGTCATAACCTCTTACGCTCTCCAATAGCCCTCATAGTTTTCTCATCTGAACAAAAGATCCACCGTACTCGAAGCATTAGTCAAGGAAGGAAAGGGAGAACAATTTAATATGGTTTTCTTTCTTTGATTTATTATTTTTTACAGGTTTTAATATAGGCACATGTGATGCATGCATGTCATTGTGCAAATAATTGAATCAACCAGTGCGTGAGGAACGCGCACTCCACATGATTCCACAGGAATTTTCCAATATTTTTCTAGTGTTTTACACCCTGAAATAGTGTTTTGCACCCTGAAGTAAATTTCAAACCTTGAATAAATATTTATGCCAGCTGGGTATTTAAATTTTATGTATATTGATATTTTAATACTTTACATTGTGAAAAATTCATTTTTTTTGGTAGTAACATTCTCAAAAAACAAAAAAAACAAAAGAATAAAATTTTAGGTAAATAGATAAAATGTTGCATTTATTATTTTGTAGTATTTTCCAAACACATAATATATGGATTTGGGTTGTGTCAATACAAATTAATCTTTCGAGTTTTTTTTTAAAAAATTCAACAAAAAGTCCAAACTTATTTTTACCATCTCTGCTTATTTTAAATATTGCTTAATTGACATGAATTTTTTTTATATAAAGAGTTAATGTTGAAATATCAAAAAAGATTTGTCTTTTTTTAAAGGAGAACAATGACAAATTATTTTTTGTAAAAAACCTAAAATGACAAGGTTTTTTTTTTCAAGAGATGGATGCTACAAATATTCCTCAAATAATAAAAAAAATAAGTTTGGAATAAATAAATAAAATATTTGAATAATTAAAAATGGTTAAAAAAATAAATTCAAAAGCAAAACATGTTATAGAGATAATTTTTTATAAGAAATAGTACAATAAGGGTGATGTAATTTTTTCATTGCATATAACTAAGCTTTTATTTAAAAATATAAAAGTAGTTTTAATCCATAATATTTGTAATTATCAGGTAGCAATCCTTTATATATTTTTATACCTCGTTGCAGCGTTTATCGAGGTGCAACAATTAAATAAGTTTATATCAACATGTTCCTCTTCCTAATAAAATACCAATGTAGTGTATTGAATAGGTTAATATGAATGGTTCAAGACCTTGTAATGATACTTTCTTCTTGTAATGATACTCTCTTCAATTTACAAACTATTATATCATAATAGTTTATTTAATTAATTATCTTGTAATAATTGGTGTCATTACTAATATTACATTTAAAAGTAAAATAAATGATATTCACCTCGTGATTACCAACTATTAAAAAATAATTATTAAATAAATCATAAAAAAATTATTTTATATTTTCATTATTGCTTTGTAATTATAATAATTATAAACAATTAAGTACAATTTTAATAAATAAATAAATAATTCTTATTACCTAAAAGGAAAAAAATTATTATTTGAATTGTAGAGGAATTATCTGTAAGTTGCAAATCATTCCATCTTAGTATTTTATAACTTTGAAAGCACTAAAGAATTTTAAAATAATCATAAAAAGCCAAATTGAGTCATTACTCGTAATCGTGAATTAAGGTTCATGCATCTCAAAGCATTATCCATTTTTATATTCGTATAATAATAATGATAATGATGATTAAAGAAGCGTGCAAAATTCCCATCAAAACAAGCAAAAAAAGGAGTTATCTCCCTCCTTTCAAATTGACTCCTTACCCTAGAAGACCGACGTTTGATGATATAATAATGAAGATGATAATGATGATGATGATATAGTAATTGGATATATTAAAATAATTAGTATAGATAAGATTAATTACTTGTGGTTATTGTTAATATGTGTAAATTTATAGATTTGGATAGTATTCAATATAGTGGAGGTGTTGTTGAATTTTTTTTTAACATTTAAATTTAATTATATAATTATTTGTATAAAATTATGTAGATGCGTGAATGAAAACTACAGATGGTCGCTTATATACGGTCGCAGCTAATTCGTTTAGCAACAAGGATTCCTTAGATCCCTCTCAAGAAGAGGCACCTACACCACCTGCGCCGTCAACCAATGTTGCCTTTTCCAGCGTTAGTTCACAACGCAGAGGCAGCGTGTCTTCATAGCGGAATCAAGTTATCCACAAGTACCAGTCATAGTAGAAGGATGACCTTTCAATGTAAGTTTGTTAAGGTTTTAGTTTTTTTTTAAAAAAAAAACAACATAATTTATGAAGTAATCACTATTGAATTTATTTCATTTATTTTCAAGTTCACAAACATTAAGGTCGCCAGAGTAATATCATCGTCGTTTAAATCATTGATGGAGATTTTATTATTTCAATAGAGTCAGATATTCAAGCATCCTAAATGGATGCCTCAAATCAATACATGGTTTGACATATTTGAGGATGGTGTTAATTTATAATATTCAGCTTATTTATAATAACTTATTAATATAATTGTAAATAAATTATTATTTTTATTTAAAATTAATTATCTATACACAAGACAAATTCTACTAGGACAATGAGCATAACACTGTTGCAAGAAGGGTATGGAAAAATCACGCAGCAACTAGGTAACATAAAAAACAATACAAGATTATTTTAGATAAAAAATTATGTTTTGAAATATAATTTTTGGTTGCGTGAAGTAAGTTGCATGATTTTTGGTATGAAGTACAAAAAAGAGCAAAAACAACTGCGAGAGATAGGAGTTTCCAAGGCTGGAACAATGTTGCAGCTTGGAGGGATTTCAAACTGGTATACATCCCGGAAGATATAAGGCCACATTATCTTGAGCATGTGATGTCTGAGCGGTTCACACGACGCTTACAGTCCTGTGCTAGCAACCAGAATCAGTCAATTCATGGCTCGGTGATAGCGCATACTAGCAGCTCCTTTTCATTTGCTACACATGCAAAATGGATGGTAAGATTAATTTAAATGAAATATATAATTAAATTAAGTTATTATTAATAAATCTTTTTTTCATTATAGGTTACGTCTCCTGAACGTGAGCCAAGCCCAATGGAGCTATTTGTAGAGACGCACGTGCGAAGTCAAGACTGCCAAAAGGGATAACAATAGTTCATTGATAACTGTGCTCAGCATTTCATGGTATGTTTGTTCAACTATTTTATTTTGTAAGTTATTATGTTTATTGAATTGAATATAATGATTGTTTTTTTTTTCAGGAGACTTATAATAATCAATTGAGGGAGAGATACGGGGACAATATTTTGACCAATTTGGAATTCGAACCAGATTTGTAGATGAAGGTTTGATCGTTAGGTGAACCCGATAAAAATCAAGTTTATGGGCTCTCTAACACTACGGCCGACAACTTGCAATCAGCCCGTAGTGTTTTAACCATTAGGAGCTCCTAACCAATATCGAGCTTCCAATCTAAGAAGTACATGGTCTTACAGCAACACAAGACTCAACTCACTAAAAAATACAATCACCTATAAGCGGAGTACACACAACTCAAAGCGTCTTATGTACAATAAAAAGCAGAGTTTGAATAACTCAAAGCATCTCAAGCACAAAAAAGAATGGAGTCTGACAACAAAAAACAGCTTATGAACAACTTCGAGAAATGGTCATGAACATGGCAACACAGAGTGGAACATATGCGCTAACATGATCAAAAGATTGATGTCTTCTTCCAAGTGTAGAAGTGTCAAAGTAATAAATAACCTGGCAAGACCGGAATCGAACCACAAGGAGGTTAATTATATAAATTATAAACAATAATTATACACAACAACAATAGTAATAATAACAACAACAACAATACTAATAGTAGTAGTAGTAGTAGTAGTAGTAGTAGTAGTACTAATAATAAAGAAGAAGAAGAAGAAAAAGAAGAAGTTGATGAGAACTTTAAGATGAAAGATCAATGTAAGGGTTAAATAATGATAACAACAAATATCAAGACTAGAGGATTCACTAATAGTATGTCAAAAAAATATAGTATAAACTCTTGTTATTCAATTGAAAATCATATATAAAGAAGGTTCTAATTAGATTATAAATTGTTAACATGATTATATTAGTTAACTTATTCAATTAATGTTAATACTTGTAAATATTGTTAAGCACTTATAATTATAACTTATATTAATAATAAATCAAGTTCATTTCAAAGCTCATATGTTAGTTATACTATACAGTATGGGCTATGAGAGTGCCAAGTATTTGTTGTATCAAGTGTTATACAATATAAATCTAAATTAGTCATTTAACAAGTAAAGTATTAAAGAGTGAATATGATAACAAATACAAAACATGTTAGCATCAAACATTAAAGTCTATATTAAGTTTACAATATATTTATTCTTACACCATTAGTGTAACATTTTCACCTTAACATAATAAACTTACCTAAATATAATGAAAGAAAGAAAAATAATAAACAAAATAAGAACATCAATAAAATAAAAGTTAACTAAGTAAAGAAAAGGAATTGAAAGGTATAAATTTGATATTAATGAAAGCCAAACATAAGCATTGCAAAAATACAAAGAGAGAGAGCAAGAGCATGATCTTGATCTGGAGATTAAGATGCCTAAATACATGGCAAATGCCTCCTTTTATAGGCTAAAATTAGAAACTATTGATTTGATGACTAATTGATGAGTGGGTGGACAACTCTTAACTTGGTGACAATCTTTATCTTCTTTTGTCTACCCAAAATATCATTGATAACATCAAATTTTGAACCACTTGAAAACATGAAAGTTGTAGGAAATTATATCAGCTTTAAAAAAAAACAATAGAGGTCATTTAGACTTCTAAAACTTCAGATGTGGGTCAAATATTGGACAATATTTAGGCTGCAGGACAAATTCAGACTGTAGGATAGATTCAGACTTCTTCATTGTTGCTATAATTTGGACTTGAAAATGATTTTTTTAAATCTTGAGCTCATATGAAAGTTGGAGGCGTATATCTTACCTTTCCATCCATATAAAGTAGACCTAAATTCAAGATCTACAGCTCCAAATATAACCCAAAAACAAAACAATATTCTAGTTTGGACTACACTGACATCTCTTTTCTAAGTTTGACTATATCTTTGTCCTTTCAATTTAGTTCTTAAAATCATCAATTAATCCTATCATTTATGTGATAGGCCTGCATTTAAAATGAATATTTACCATAAATTAAAGGTATTTTACATTATTAGATATGTTATTATAAAACATGTTTTAGTTAAAGAGTTATTAATACTTTAAGTGCAAAGTGATGATATAAAACCTTGATAAAAATGAACTTTTAAGTGCTAATCACACCTTCTAACTAGCTTATTATTAGTCCTTAGTAATCAAAGTGTTAAAATAAAAAAATAATTTGTAAAGTTCACAAAGCAAGGTATTTGTAAATTCCATAAAATAACATATTCATCATTCAACTTCCATTAATATATCTATATAAACAAACTCTCATTAAATTTATATATCTACTCAAAACCTCTTAAACAAGATATTAATAAACCTTTCTTTTATACTCAATATATTAACACATAGTTATGGGGTTTACTTGGAAGAAAACAAAATTTTTGTTTTAATGTTTAATGTTAACTTTCTTGGGTTGAGATTTTTTTTCTTTTTCTTTTTTTTTTAATATATATACATGTAACTTAAAACATAACACATCTTTAACCCATGTAATGAGCTTTCGGCTAATGACTCCCAAACCAATTGGTCTTAGGACATTAGGTGTTGAAACACCCCTACGAGCTTAGTAACTCGGGTTACCGATACTAATACATAAATAGTACAATGTTTGATTTTCTTAAGTTTTTCTCCTCAATCTATGCATCCTAGGTCAGTTGATTTTAGGGTATTAGGTGTTAAAATACCTCTTTAGGCTTAATTGTTTGGGTTAGGGAGGCTATAAAACCAAACTCATCTATACTTTATTATCATCATTTTTTGTTTTTTTTTAAATTATATACTCTCCCTTTTCCTTAGTTGTTACCTTTAACAAAAGAACATAAATAATCTAATAATCTAATATGCAACCCACAATCATATGTTAAAGTGTGTGTGTGAAAATTAAGGTTTAAGAATTCATGTTAAATGAGTATATGAGCAGAATTAAATGATAATAATACGAGAGTTTGTAAACCTGAATATTTCAAGAAGTATTATAATAGGTGTTGTTAAGAATGGTTATTAAGATGCGTCTCAAGTTAACAAAAGAACTCATTTACTCTACCATCCTAGTAACAACAATTTTGCTCGTGCTTTATGAAATAAAAAACACAATTAGTTAATTTTTTTAATATCAACTAGTATCCTCTCGTCTCAACCAAAATGAGATATTCTCCTCAATGTTCGAAGGTAGAAAGATAGAGTATAGAAGACATCACCTGAAATATCGAATACTAACAAACCTGAAACACACTTAAACAAATATAAGAAATAACAAAACATATAAAAAATAACAAAACATCATACACAAGTTTTGCAGAATGCATGTGTGTTCTTAAATATGGTGGGCCAATAAAATCCATTTAAAAAAAAATTCATAGCTTTCATAATCTCTGTTACTATTACTAAACAACTAATTGACCAACTATAATATTTTATTCCTATAATTGATCTCTCCATGAGTTACATAAATTGGTTATCTAAGAAAGCCGTAAAAAGCCTAGATTAGATTTGATTCTTCATTTATGAATATTTGTATCTTATGGTTTTATTATTGTGTTTTATTGTTTCTTATATTTATTTAACTGTGTTTTAGGTTTGTTAGTGTTTGTTATTTCAGGTAATGTCTTATATACTCTATCTTTCTATGTTAGGACATTGAAGATAATGTCTCTTTTTAGTTGGGGGAGAGGGTAGTAGCTAATAAAAAAAATTAACTAACTATATTTTTTATTTTATAAAACATATGTAAAATTGTTGTTATTAGGATAGTAGAGTAAATGAGCTCTTTTGTTAAAGTGACTCTTGAGACATATCTTAGTAACCATTCTTAACAAAATCTGTCATAATACTTCTTGAAATATTCAGGTTTACAAACTCTCACATTATTATCACATAATTCTACTAATACACTAATTTAACATGTATTCTTAAATCTTAATTTTCAAACACACACGCACTTTAATATATGATTGTCTGCATATTGGATTATTATATTATTTATGTTTTTTTGTTAAAGATAACAAATAAGAAAAGGGATAGTATATAATTTGAAAAAAAAAGAGCAAAAAAATTATAATAATAAAAATATAGATAAGTTTGGTTTTATAGTTTCCCTAACTTAAGCAATTAAACCTGAAAGGGTGTTTTAACACCTAATATCTTAAAGTCAACTAACTTGAGAGCTATTGGCTGAACTCTTGTTATATGGGTTGAGGAGAAAAGTTTAAAGGAATCAAGCATTACACTATCTATGTATCAGAATTTGCAACCCAAGTTACAAAGCTCATAAACGTGTCTCAACACCTAATGCCCTAAGACCAACTGATTTGGGAGTTATTAGCCGAAAGTTCATTACATGGGTTAAAGATGTATTGTGTTTTAAGTTACATGTATATATATTTTTAAAAAAGAAAAAAAGAAAAAAGAAAAAAATCTCAACTCAAAGAAGTTAACCTTAAACATTAAAATAAAATTTTTTATTTTTTTTCCAAGTAAAACCCTATAACTACGTGTTGATTTATTGAACACAAAAGAAAGGTTTATTAATATCTTGTTTAAGAGATATTGAGCAGATATATAAATGAGAGTTTGTTTATATGGATAGATTAATAAAAGTTGAATGATGAATAATAACTTTCTTTGTGGAATTTGCAAATTATTTTTTTATTTTAACGCTTTAATTACTAAGGACTAGTAATAAGCTGATTGGGGGGTGATTAGTACTTAAAAATATATTTTATCAAGGTTTTATATCATCATTTTGCACTTAAAATATCAATAACTCCTTAACTAAAACATGTTTTATAATAACATATCTAATAATATAAGATACCTTTAATTTATGGCAAATATTCATTTTAAATGTAGGCCTATCACATAAATAAAAGGATTGATTGATGATTTTAAGAATTGAAATTGAAAGGACAAAAAGATGACCAAACTTAAAAAAGAGATGTTGATGCAGTCCAAACCAAAACACTGTTTGGTAATTGGATCATATCTAGAGTTAGAGATCTAAGATTTAGATCTACTTTAGATGGATGGAAAGGTAGGACATAGGCCTACAATGTTCATGGGAGCCTAAATTTAAAAAGGACATTTTCAAGTCTAAATTATAGCTACAACAAAGAAGTTCAAATCTGTTTTATAGCCCGAACATTGTTTAGTGTTTGACCTATATTTGAAGTTCTAAAAGTCTATATGACCTTAAGTTTCTTTTCTTGGAAAGCTAAGATAATTTTCTAGAATTTCATGATTTTATGATTTCAAGTGATTCCAAATCTGATGTTATTAATGATGTTTTGGGCAGACAAGAGAAGATAATGATTGTCACCAAGTCAAGAGTTGGTCACCCACTTAGCAATTAGTCATCAAATCAATAGTTTCTAATTTTGACTTATAAAAGGAGGCATTTGCCATGTATTTAGGCACCTTGGTTTTTAGATCAATATCATGTTCTTGCTTTCTCTCTTTGTATTTTTTATAATGTTTAAATTTTACTTTCATTAATATCTTGTTTATATCTTTCATTTCTTTTTCTTTACTTAGTTAACTTTTATTTTATTTATGTTCTTGTGTTGTTTATTTATATTTCTCTTTTTCATTATGTTTAGCTAAGTTTATTATGTCAAGGTGGAAAGGTTACACTAATGATGTAAGAATAAGTATAGTATAAACTCAACATGGACCCTAATATTTGATACTAACATGTTTTGTATTTGTTATCTTATTCACTCTTTAATACTTTGGTTGTTAAATGACTAATCTAGATTTATGTTGTATAACACTTGGTACAACAAATGCTTAGTATTTTCATAGCATAAACTATATGGTATACCGATACCTGTGATATGAAAAGAACTTGATTTGTTGTTAACATAAGTTATAATTATGAAGTCTGATAAAATTTACAAATATTAGCATTATTCGAACAAGATAACTAATGTAATCATTTTAATAATTTATATTTTGATTGGAACCTCCTTTGTATATATTTTCCATTTGAGTAACAAGAATTTATACTATACTTGTTTGAAATACCATTAGTGGATCCTCTAACCTTGACATTTGTTGTTATCATTATTTAATCCTTATATTAATCTTTCATCTCAAAGTTCTTATCAACTTCTTCTTATTATTCTTCAATACTACTACTATTACTACTATTTTGTTACTTTTGTTATTGTTATTGTTGTTATCTATAATTTATATAATTAATCTCCCTATAGCTTTATCTCAGTCTTGCCTGTTTATTTATTACTTCGACAATCCTATACTTAGAAAAAAATATCAATTTTTTAGTCATGTCAACTCCCTCCTTTCTTTTCTTCTTGTTTATTTTATTGGTAATCCTTTGCTCTTAAGTGTTTATTCTATCTATCTTAGATGAGTTCTTGAAATTTTAGTATTTCTCTCTTAATTTCTCAAGAATGAAAAAAAAACTCCTTATTTTCTCTCCTTATGGTTCCTATAGATTTTTGGTGAGGAGAGAGTATTTATACTCTATATTTTCTATTATTTGCATTTAGGCTCCTTTTTGCTTTTGAATGTATTATTCTCTTCAATAAAATCCAACCCTCAACAGTACCGAGTTTATTATAATATCTCAAATTATTTCGCTTAGAAATTTATATTCAATTTTTTTTGAATTCTTGTTTTTATTTAACCATATGCATGAATTTCTTCACTTTATTTATTTATTTTTCACATGATTTATAGGTTTATTAAAATATTGATCAAATTCTCATGAATTTATTAAATTAGTTATTAAATCCTAAAATGCATGCAAATATGTATTTTGAATTTTCATATGAAAATACTATGCAATATGATTTTCTTTGTATTTTTTGAGACACTTAGTTATATGCAACACAAAATAAAAAAAATATTTTTTTATAGTTTTCTTGAGGGTAAAAAAAAACCCTGAGGTTTAAAGGGGGATTTTCCTATAAAAATCCTAAAAAAAACAAAAGAAAGGTGATTTTTTTTTGTTTTTATATTATGTTTTTCTCTATTTTTCTTTTTTTTTGTTTTTTTAAGGCTAGGTTGACCCAACGAGTTGACACAATCAAGTCAACTCAAAACAAATCATAAGGCAAGTGAGGTTCTAGCCTAGTGGTGGAAGGGGCTTGTCCCCTTCCTCTGCATCAGGGGTTCGAACCTCACCATGCACGCCTGTCACCTCCGCGGTGCCTTACCTGTTCACTGGACTTGCAGGATGTTCAGTGAGCCGTGTGGATTAGTCGTGGTGCGCGTAAACTGGCCCGAACATCACAAGTAAAAAAAAAAACAAAAACAAATCATAGGAAAGAAACCAGGAACAAAACAAATCAAAAGTGGAAAAAACACAAAAGCTCGAAAATGTTTCAATAAAAAATGGATTAAAGAAAAAAAAAACAAAACATATAAGTGTTCTTTGTCTTTTCACATAACATGATTTTCAATCCATACTATATTTTGAACAAAAAAAGGAATGTTTTTGTTTGTCATCCTCCATAGATCAAGAATTAAGGGTCTATTTCTCTTAATGACTAAAAAAATCACTCGATTTTACCTAAAAAGAATTTCGGTTTGAAATCAAAACCCTAAGATTTAAATCTATCAAAACCTGTTATTGATGCAAAAAACTCCTAGATTACTTATCAAAGATGGTGGGCGGACCTCTTTGAACCATAAAGTAAGCCAAACAAGATCTAAAACTATACCTAAAGGAAGATTTAATGGATGAATATGCCTTAAAAATAAAGAAACCAATAAATATCAAATGCACCTAGAAAGGTCATTTCTATCCTTTAAAATGCGTCTTTCCTTTCCCCATATACCAAATTATTGATGAAGAACCTAATGGTGACCAAAGAAACAACAAAATAACATAAAACTAAAAAAAAAATTACATCGATTCCAAACCTAAATACTACCAACTTAAAACAACAATCAAATTTTAACATAAGGAACTTTAAAATCTTACCATTTTTACTTCAAATGATTAGACTAACTACTTAGAAGTAGGGGTTATCCATTCATTAATAGAAAATGTCTTGTCCATTTAGTACATTTGGCATTCTTTAAACACAAGTTTCATGTAAAAGAATGCAAAAAAAATAAATCAAAAGCATATCATCGCATTCAAAACTTTATATTGAAGACAAAAGAAGTATCTTATAAGCCTTATCAAATTCATTTTTAAAGTAAGAAGTGTATACCTTCTTAGCTTTGAAAATATGAAGTTTGATTGATTCTTGGTATTCCCTCCCTTTCTTTTTATTTCCAAACCTCCCTACACTAGGGTTGAAGTTTTGAAAGCTTTCTAGATAGGACCCTTGCCCTTTATCCTAAGTTTCTTTCCTTGTTTCTTTTATGTTCTTTCCTTTTGTTTCTTTTTATTTTCTCTCTAGTTTTTTCTTTTGTCCCTCCTCTCCTCTAGTCTTCTTTGACCTTTTCTTGTATATGCAAGTTTAGGTCTTTTAGATGGGTTGTTTATGATTGCAACAAACTAAAACCTATCTGGTTTTGTTATAAAGTTGTTGGTTTGGGGTGTATATGGTTTTGTAGGGTGCTTGGAGATCAAGATGATTGTTTTCTGCCTCTGGATCTAGAAAATTATCTTATAGACAATAGATCATTTATTATTATAGATAACTTTTTGGTTGATTATAAAAAAAAAATAGAGTGTGCTATCAATTCTTTCAAAAAAAAATAGCAAACACACAACTTAAATCTAGATATACTGAAGCTTTTTGATGGTTGGCTAGCACTTTGGTATGATCTCTTTTTTTTTGTATTTTTTTTATTGAGATATTCTTTAATACCCTTCTCTTGTTGTTTAAATTGTTTAGTTAAATGTTTTTTAAATAATGATTAATCTTTTAAATATTTTTAAATTTTATATTGGTTTAAAGATATTGTATTTTCAAAAACATGTAATCTAATATTTTTTGTTTCCTCTTGTATTTTGTATAAATAAGTTGTATTTTTATGACTTATTTATAAAAACAAAAACACTTGCTATTAGAATTGAGAAGTAACCTCTAATATAAAATAAATGAAAACATGTAAAATAAAATGGATAGTTAGTATCAAAGATTTGTGTTTATCTTTTTTTTTACTAGAAAATTTGGTTTCTCGTTTTATTATTTAATTAGTATTAACAACTTTTTTTATTTATTTTTTAATCTATTATATTAGAAGTAAGCAATATCTTTTTATTTCTCAATTAAAAAAAGTTATAATACTAGAAAACACATTTACACTACAAGTGCCCCCTTCTCTTTTTTAGCTCTCAACGATTAGTTTATCGCATCTTCTTAAGCCTTTTTTATACTTGAATAAATGTATTAAAATGTCAAAAGCTACTCTTATTGTGTCTTATTAAGCCTTTTTATACTTGAATAAATGTATTAAAATGTCAAAAGCTACTCCTAAGTCATGCACGCAAGCAGCTAGTTTTAAAAAATATAATTATGGTTATATTTTAAAGTATTTTTTATTTAAAAATATATTAAAATAATATATTTTTTTAATTTTAAAAAAATATTTTTGATTTCAGTATTTGAAAATAATTTAAAAATATTAAAGTATATTAATTTAAAATAAAAAAGTATTTTTTAAAAAATATATTTTTAAAATACAAAAACAAATAAAATCTGATTAAAACCATAGCAGAAGAGGGAAATCTATTAAATTCTTTTTTTTAAATAAAAAAAATAAATGAAATCTGATTGAAAGCAATAGCAGAAGAGCAAAATCTATTGAAACCCAGCGTGATCGCCTAGGAAAGCTATGCTGGTTGTTCCCCAGCTTCTTTCTTTTCCTTCTCTTATTGGCTTTTCAGTTGCTATCGTCTTCTCACTGTCAACTGTGCATCTAAATAAACCATTTCTTGGCTGCTAGATAGGGATTGAAGGCATAGGAGGACCTCAGCAATGGTGCCATTTTTATCACTGCCATGGACACGACTCCTTCGATTTACAGCCTGTGCTCTTTAATTGACAAAAATGGTATAAAATTCTATTGCCGAGCTCAAGGTCCATTCCAATTTAACAAGATAAACAAAAGAAAATGACTGCAATATATTCACTGAAACTTAAAAGGATTAATAAGAATTTTGCTAAAACATCATAAATTTGATCACTTGTTAGAAATGAAAGATCAAGACTCAATTGAAAATATTAAAAAGTTGGAGGATTTACTGTCAGTATCATAGCTTAACTGGGAGAAAAGAAAAACATTTAACAGGGTAGGAAACACAATCCACTACCTTTTGGCAATGTTCCTCGAATTCTTGTCGAGATAAAAATAACGATTCATTCCTCTGAATTCCTTTTTTGGTCATGATCTATTTGTGCTGTCCCCTAAACATTTTGTCATTCCTGTGGGATGAAATACATTACATGTATTACATGTTACAGCTGAGGCTCAACCCAAAACCAAAAAACAAGGCAGAAAGAAGTGAAATGCGATAGGAAGAACAGACAATCTTAATAAGATGAAACATGAGCTGCATGCTAGGAGAGTGGAATATGAAAATCCCCTCTCATTAATTGTCGTATCAATCAATGCAAATGCCCATGAAAGGCTTGCATTATTAAAATATGATACAAGAAGCACGCTTACATGAGCAACCAACACACTTAAAGACCAACCTTTTGATATCTGGGACATCCTCGGGCACAAAACTCTACAGTTGTTTACATATTTCAAATGGCATTCAACTGTTTTTACTTTGAACATACAAAAAGCATACCATTTCTGCAGCTCAATGTCTGCTCACTAACACATGCATTGCGCATTGATCTTTTCTGTAACAAATGGAAATCCCAACTTTCCTTCGAGTTTCCAGGACATATGCTAAATACAAATGTGAAAATATTCCCATCGGCTCCCCGTCCGAGGGCCTCTGTTTTTACTTTGAACTTAATATTTGTTTTTTTAACAAAATCGTGACCTGGTCATATGCTGTTACAAATTAATTAAATACATCACTAGGGTTTCGTTGATTAATCACTCCCAAAAGTATTTCTAAGATGAAGTAGGAGGACGTTCACATTTTTGTTTCAGAAAAATAAGTTGATGAGACAGCCAAGCCTTCTACATCGTAGGTTCTAACCAGTCGTTGTCTCTTCTCGGGTGATTCAAGCCAGCAGAACTCCAGATGAAACGACTTAGACTCTGCCACGTTCTTAGAAATATCAGAAGGGCACCCCATGTACATGCCTCCAGGCAATAATGTAATTTGGTATCCCCCATCAAATGTGATCAAGTCATCTGATCTGGTACCAGTCCAATGCACATTAGTTGTAACATCACCTCCATCCGATGTGGAAGAAATATCCTGAATATATTTTTTTGTTTATAAGAAATGAATTTGGATTATGACCCAAAATGAAATAATATGATAAAAAAGGTTGTTATCAGCCAAAACCCAAAACAGGAAACTAATGGAGCTGACTAGTTGGTTCTTGATTCTAACGGTATTTTCCATTGCAGAAATAAGAAACCTCCCAGAAAACTAAGTTAGAGACTGAAGCAATGGATGAATAGCCAAGACCACATTGCAGGCAAATTTTCTTTTCTCTTCCAGGACATGACAGACATAGATTTTCCTTGTTTTCATAAACCATAAGTATTTGAAGGGGAAAAAAAAAAGTTAAAAATAAGAGAAGTGAAAGGACAAGAACTAGGTATGTCTCTTTACCTGAATAAGCTGACCCTTACCATCCATTTCAAGCAAAGCAATTGTATCGGCTTCAGCAATTGTTGCTCCATAAACACCACTGCGTTTTGTTTGAGAATGACCTTTCCACTTTCCAAGTAATGGTAAGATCCTGTTTGGGCTATCCTGCAATCAGTAAAAGAAACCTAGTCATTTCATGAAGTACACAGAACTAATGTACTGTCAACACAAAAATATTTAGTGACTAAGCAAAAACTAGTTCTTCACTGTCTGTTGAACATTCATAAATGGTCATACAACTTACACTGTTGCTTTCAAGTGAAGGATGAAAAGGCACCCCATCACCTCTATCCTCAAGGAAGATAAGAAGCATTTCCAAAATGCCTTTAGGGTCCATGATATGAAAGGCTCTTGCTCGTCTGTCTTTCTCTTGTGAATATAGGCAATTCTCACAAACAATAGAAGGCCGACGAGAAGGAAGCTTGAGGTTTCTGTATGGTTCAAAGAACGATGTAATTAAAAATGCAATGATGTGTCGAAACAAAACTCGTAAAAATGTAAATTGCAAGTTAACATTGAGGTCTAAACATAAAAGAAAAATACATGTCTACTGTGAAGGCCATGCAATTCATATAGGAGAAGGCCAATTAGTTCATACATAACCACTAACTATTACAAAGAACTGTAGATAAATGTGGGCTAACTTTTGTATCGAGTTTTGTTCAGAAACATGTAGAGCGAAGACCAGTTATGAGTCATCATTGCATGCCTTATTGCTACTGGATTCAGTGATTTAGTAGCTCATGCCCAAGTTGTGTTCCGGTTAAGTATTGTATCAACTATGAATAACAGCACAATGCCAAGAGCGAAGGTTTCAGGGCCTTCACTTGGGTATCAGTAGATTTATCAAATTGTATTTCTATGTCCATCTGGTACAATTATTTCTTAATGATGTGAGAAGAATGCCGTATGGGAAAGAAGCACTAACTTTGGTGATTCTTCTCCAGTATCATCTTCACCCAGCACCCCTTGCCTTAACACTGTTTCTAACATGCCAGCTGTCTGGTACCTTAGAGAAAAAGCCCTCTCATCGGGGAAAAAGGCAATCTGCAGACTAATCATTATGGATATTCAATAGAAAACACGTAGACCAAGGGAACAAGGAAAAAGGACAATCAATGAACCCAAAATGTTTGAATGATTAGAAGAATTCACCTGTTGATATTTATCTGCAGTGAACATATTGGTTTCTTTGATTTTGTATTCTGCCCATTCTGGCTCCTCATCATGTCTGGAGATTGAGGTGCTTGATGGAGATTGTTTTATGTATAGCCTACAAAGCACATCCAAATTTAGCAAAAAAGGAGAAAAGGTTTTACAACTACACAAGTCATGAACTACGAATATCACGCAGTCTGCTTTTTTAAATAGAATAAAGGGTCACACTGCACACTGCTTTATTTTCTTTATCTCAATAAACGACTCCTTGATATCAAAGTGCATGCTTAGTTTTTTCTACATTTCTATCTGATGATTCAGAGAAACATCAAATAGAAATGTAGAAAAACTAAGCATGAACTTTGATATCTAGGAAGAAGATGCATCCCATGCTCGACAAAGTCAAGCATGTTGCTTATGAACCATGAAACAGATAGATTACTCAAAACCGATAACCATCAAAACTGAATTTCCACAGGACACCCAAGTGAGCCTGCAACAAATTTTATAGTCACTCGGTAACTGAAGATCGCCTCCATCAAAAGAGCAAAAATTATCACATAGAAGAAATGCTAATCAGATAGACAAATTCCTTTCATTGCAAAATAACCATTTTTATCAATCAAATAACAAATTAACACAGAAGTATCAGTGTTTTTTTTATCATATCTTTACTGCCGGTTTTCAAAAGCGAAAAAAAGGCAAGAAATGTATTAGAAAAGGATAGCAATAGATAGAAGCTTTACGTTTGAATGAGACTAATGAGTTCATCTTCACCGTAAGAGCTTGCTGCAAGCTTTGTGCTCACTTTTTGCATCAATTTTCCTTTTGCATCAAATTGCTGCCAGAAAGAACAAAACCCATTGACACACAGTAACTCATAGTCAACCCCAATTAAAAAATATAAAAAAAAAACTAACATGAAAAGAACCGTGCCATCTGCCTATGCTAATGTCAAAAAAACGGCGTAGATTGTCAATGCTGATGGGTTCTGGGGATTTGGGGTCATCTTTAACACTTCTTGTTGAGGAGGAGGAAGAGAGAGGGGTGGTGGGTCGGGTTTTGGGGCTCCAAGAAGTGGAGATGGAAGCAGAAAAGAGAGGGCTTGGGTTGAAAGATAAGTTGGGAGGGAATGTTAGGGAATTGCAAATAGAAGCCATGGGGGGAAAGGAAGGGAAGAGGGTGGCTTTGGAGCGTCTTATCTCATCTGTGGTTTGTTTGATTGATATTTGAGTAAGTTATTCATAGTCCGTACCATCCGTGGCTTCAATCCAAACCGAACGTAGACGAATTATTACTAACATTAATTTACTACAAACTATAGCACGCGCGTGAAATTGCTGTAGCAACGATTAGTTTTGTAATCACGAATAGTATTTATTTCGCATCTTTTACTATCACCTAAAAAAATATTTATTTAATTTGATTGGTTAGAATAACATTTTAATTAATTATTTTAATTTTATTTTTTAATATTAGATTAACATGGAATTAAGTTTCATAATTTATTTTATTTTATTTTTATTAGATTATTTTAGTAAAAAGATCTAGAAATAATGCTTAATGAGTTAACCCAAGTTATCTCAAGGAGTTTTTTTGTTGAGAAATGAGTTTCATAATTTATTTTGATTTTTTTATATAAAGATATTTTAGTCTTATTATCAAGGTTAAATCATGTTATTTTTTATTTTCTTTCTAAAATGTTATCTTAGTGTCATATCTTTCAACATTAAATTTATTTTGTATTGGGTTATCCCTGTCTCATAACCTATGTTACGGATTTAGTAGGATAATCCAATTAACTCCGCTTTTTTTTATTTTTTTATTTTTTTATTATATTTGATCGAAAATTAGATTTCATGGTTTATTTTGATTTGATTTTTATAAGTTTGTCTCGATCTCATAACCCAAAAATAGTGCTTAATAAATTAACTCATATTGACTTGACTCATTTTTTGTATTATGTTTTAAATTAAAAAATTTATAAATTTTATCGTTCAAAATTGGATCCAACATGATCGATTGAGAAATAAGCTTCATAATTTATTTTGATTTGCTCTTTATGGAGTTATCTTAGTCTTATAACTAGAATCATGAATTTGACAAATTAATTTGGATTAAATCAAGTTTTTTTTATTTTTATTTCTATGAAGTTATCTCAGTCTTATAACTCGATTTATGGGTTTGACAGATTGATTTAGATTTTTTTATGTTCTTTTTTAGTCTTATTCTTTAATATAAAACAGATTAGGAATTGAACTTCATAATTTGTTTTAATTTTTTTCTATAGTACTATCTTAGTTTTATGAACCAAGTTAAAAGAATGATAGGTGAACTTGGGTTGCTTTTTTAGGTCCTTTTTTAATTTATTTTTTTCAATTTCATCCTTTAGCATTGGATTAATTAGAAATTAGGCTTTGTAATTTGTTTTAATTTATTTTCTATGGGTTATCATAACTCATAACCCAGGCTACAAAATTGACATGTTAATCCGGGTTGATCCAAGTTAATCCAATAAATTATTATCTTAATATTAAAAAAATCATCTTGCAGAAAAATTTAGTCAAAGTATATTTTTACGGGTTGCCTGAGTTGCTTTTGGACTCGCAAAGTCAATCGGATTACATCAAGTTAACCCTTATATGGTTAAAAAAATTTTCTACTACCACTAGTCATTGGGATCAATTTTTCTTCCAAAAAACAGACCTTGCGTGGCAGTCTAGTCCTACTAGAGTCAGCCTTTCCCTCACCTATTCATTTGTGTTTTGCCTACGACTAGTTTTTCTCACAAACCCAAGAGATCCCCACACTCTTTCAATGTCACAAGCAATCAAAATGACATAAAGTAATATGAACAAAATGAACAACACAACAAATTATAAAAACAAGTCCCAACCTTTTCATTAACTAAAGGATTGCACAAATTCCATCTTATGTGTTATACACATTTATGTTCTCTCTGCATACTACACGCTTTACAACCTATCTATTTACAAGATAATAGAAGTTACAAGTAGAAACTACTCCTAAGCAAGGGTAGAGCACCCATTATCCCATGTTTTGACCATTTCTTCCCCACATAAGAAACTGTCACAACTGTCAATAACTACTCCCAAAACTGCTGCAACTACATTGGCATGTTCCCCACAAACCAATTACCTACTACTAGCATAACTATTTCGCATGTCTTGTACCATTTATTGTCGAAGTTAGGATTCATTGTCGAATATCAACTCATGCCCTACCGAATCATTGACGTATACTACTATCGAATCTGTCAACATTCATGCACATTACCATTGTCGATGCATGCTATCATTAATGTTAGACTGTTAGTAATGTTTACGTCAAGTCTAGGATTGTCTATTGTCCAGACTTATCGTCAGCCCCTGTTGTCGATTTTATAGATGCTATCAAATTCCTTAACACTACCGATCTCATTAGTGCTGATGAATTCCCCACTTTCCCATTATGTCATCCAAGCACTATTTCGTTAAGTCTTGGGCAATCCAATGTCCAAACCCCCAACTCTTGTCAGCATACTGTTGCACTGGCTGTTGTGTGTTGATACACACATATTCTATAAATTTTTGCTACTATCACACAAGCTGCCACCTCATAGTTATTATCTAGTAATGCTTTTTGTCAGCCTACTCCTTGATGGATTTTAACCGTGTGACAAACCTCCCTTATCAAAAAGAAGTTAATGTCCTCGTTGAACCAAGTCCAAAGCATCTCTGCCCCAAATCTGTACTAGTTTTCACAGTTCAAGATTGCCCACACATAACCTCTTAGTCTTGTCTATTTTTTCATCTAAAATGCCTGACATGAATAAAAAATTGATATCTTATCCTAAGTGCAAGAGTATCAAAGTAATAAATAACTCGACAAAATCAGGGTCGAATCATAGGGAGGTTAACTATATAAATAATGATGATGATGATGATGATGATGATGAGGAAGAGGAGGACTTTGAGATGTAAGATTATGTTAACATTAAACAATAATAAAAATAGTTGTCATGGTTAAAGGATCCACTAATGGTATTACAAATAAGTATAATATAAATTCTTTTTATTACTCAACTAGAAACCACATATAAAGGAGGTTTCAATCGGATGATTTGTTATTAATAGCTCATTATAAATTATCAACATGATTATATTAATTATCTTATTTAAGTAATATCAAACTTTTAAATATTATCAGGAATTCATTATGCTAACTTATGTTAACAAAAAATCAAGTTTCTTTCATAGCACAAGTATAGGTTATACCATACGATTAGTTATGAAAGATCAAGCATTTATTATACCAAGTGTTATCTAACATATATCTAAATTAATCATTTAACAACCAAGGTATTAAAAATTAATAAGATAAAAATGATAAGACATGTTAATAGCAAATTGTTTAAGATATAAACATTGAAGTTCATATTCAGTTTATATTAAACTTATCCTAATACCATTAGTGAAACATTTTTACTTTGACATAATAAACTTAGCTAAATATAATGAATAAGAGAAACATAAATAAACAAGATAATAACATAACTATATAAGTATAATAAAGAAAATGAAAGACATAAACAAGATATTAATGAAACTATAATATGAAATAAAATTAAAACATTAAAACTACATAGAAAGAAAGCGAGTAAAGAAATAATCTTGATATGGAAACCAAAATGCCTAAATGCAATGCAATATCCTTCTTTTATAGGCTAAAATTTGAAACTATTGATTTGATGACTAATTGTTGAGTGGATGGCCACATCTTAACTTGGTGATAATCTTTATCTTCTTGTTTGAACAAAATATCAATGCTAATATAAGAATTTAAACATATTGTCCCATAAAAGTTCTAGAAAATTGTCTCAGCTTTCCAACTAAAAACAATTTGATATATTTAGAATTTTAGAATCCGAGATATTGGTTAAACACTGAATAGTGTCTGAGCTGCAGTACAGATTCTCACTTCTCCATTGTTGCTAAAATTTAGATTTCTAAACAGCATAATTGAATTTTAAACTTTCATGAAAGTTTTAAGCTTATGTCTTAACTTTTTATCCATATAGAGCAGAACTAAATCCAAGTTCTACAGCTCTAAATGTAACTTAATGACTGAATAGTATTTTAGTTTAAACTGAACCAACATCTCTTTTCTAAACTTCACGCTTTTTTTTTGTTTTCTCAATTTCAGTAGTTGAACTTATCAATTAATCCTTTGATTTATGTGATAGGCCTGCATTTAAGATGAACATTTACTATAAATTTAAGGTATCTTATAGTATCATACTTGTTATTATAAAACATACTTTAATTAAGAGTTATTGATACTTCAAGTGCAAAATAATGATATAAAACCTTAAAAAAATTAAACTTTTAAGTATTAATCAATGTTTTTCATCGATTCTGTGATGCCAAACTAACATTCCCTTTGTTAACTCCTACCAAAACCAAGTCGTGATCAAGCCTTCTCTCGGTTCCAGTTTGAATCTCATAGCTTAAACCAAACTTTGAGTCCCACTCAAAGCTATCAAGATTAATGTCCTCAATCTCATATGGACATTAACAAAGCTGCAACACTCCAATGTCACATACTGTCATGCTCCTCTAAAATTCATATGTAAATTCCCTAAGTCACACACAAGCTGTGCTTATTCGTTAGTAATCTCATATGTCAATTCGTTAACTTGCAAGCCTATTTTCATGAAGTTTGGACACTTCCTCTAACATTCAAGGCTTCCATCCCTTTTCTCACAAATAGCATCACCATACAAAACTATTTTAAAGCACCATATGAACTCCCATACGAATGTACTATCCCTCAACTATTCAATATGCATAACCTGCAAGAACCAAATGAGACAACACATTCAGTGATTAACAAAGTCTTGCATTCAAGTTCTTTTATTAAGTTCCCAACTAAACCTACTCAAGCATACAACACATAGCAACCTAGCATCAAAACCCATCTGACCTATTCTTCATAGGGTGTCGTAACCCAAGACACTTCATCAGCCTCATAAAATTTCATTGACATAACAGCACCATACTGTTTCAAACCTTATTACGTGTTTCATCCACCGAAATTCCAAACCATGCTTTTCTAACAATAACCAAGCAATCTATCTTCATCACCCTGATTCATTCATCATCAAGATGCACAGAAATGCCCCTACTGCCTCCCCACCAAAGCAATGCACCAAACCATCCTCAAAGACAATTTTGGCTCCTCAACTCAACCCACTATATCGGCTGTCGAATCTATTATCTTGATCGACCCATCATTAAAACATCCAAACTCCCAAAACATATTATCCACTAGCCAAGACACCTAGCATATTGTCTTACTCCCATCACCCCTATTGTTTATTGCTAAAGTGCACAAAACAGTCCCCAACCTACCCCACCTAAGGCAGTTTGACCCAGCCACCTCCACCCAAGGTTGGCCCCCTTTTGACTGAAGTTTCTCTTTAGTCATGCAGCACATGCATGGGATTCATGTATTCAAGAAAAAATTGACCCGACCCGCAATATAGTGTGGGTTAATGACCTCAAAAAAGTTCAAAGAACTCATTTTTTTATTGTTCACCTACTTATATTTCACTGTGGATTCACATAATAAAATTACTATTTTTAAAAAATAAAAAACTCATTTAACTTTGATTTAAGGGTGAGAATGTATTTTCCATGAAACATATTAGTCATGCTACTTTACAAGAAAGAGCAGGGTTAATTAATATTTTTATATGTTTGTTGCTTAGTATAATTACTAAATTATTCTAAAAATGACAAAAAAATAAACATTTTGCTTATGTCAAAGGGTTTTTTGAGCTTTTTCAACTTTATTTTTTGTATAGTTCAATTATTTAGATGTTATTGAAAAATAATCAAGATGAGAGGGAAAAATTGATTAATTTATAAAGTAGCATGAGTTACATATGTACTTAATGTCTCAACAATTTACATTGAATCTAATTTTAGAAGATGAATGCATCTAATAAAGCCTTAGGGAGGTAGGGGCACCCAGATTATAAAAGATGTATGGCTAGATACATGAAACAAGATTCCATTAACACATTTTAACTCACAATCAATAATCAATCGTGAATAATAAAATTTAATAAGTATTTAATTGATGTAATTAAAATAGCACTCCAAGTGACAACCCAATCTGCAACCTTTAAACATCATCCTGCGCTCCAACAAATTCATCCATGGAACAAATATGTTATCAATCAATTAAAAAATATTGCATTACTTTTTAATAATATTATTAAACTTATTTTTATTCAACTAATTAACATTGTGATTAGTTTATTTGTAATTTAATTTGGGTCGGATTTCAAATTAAAATAAGAATGGATCAATTTGATATCATTTGGTTAATTTCATGGGTGTATTTACAACTCAATTAATTTAAATGAAATTTTATTTGATATTTTAAAAATAAATTGAAATAATAATGTTTTGAATTAAATCACATCAATCAATTAATATTGTTATCTAGATGATGGACATGATTTAATAACTTTTTTTTTCTTGGATTCTTTTTTATATAATTATACAATAATAAAAATGGATATTCATAGGAGAAATAACGAATAAAATTATTAAGGATAAATAGATTTTTTTTCCATCAAATTTTATATATATATATATATAATTTTTGCTTATAATAATTTTTTTTATTAGTAATATTGTTCATTGAATAAAAAGAAAAAATAATAAAGAAAATAAAGCTTTGGCAAAACTATAATGATTTGAATTAAAAAAAAGAAGAAGTAATAGTTATTTTTTTGCATATAGGCATATAATAATTGAAAAGGGTATTTTTTTGTTATATTCCCATAAAAACACATAACATTGTTATTAAAAAAACTATGTTAAAATTGAATAATAATTTAAATATCATACTAGGTATTTTATTTATAGTGTATTTCAATAAAAATAAAAAAGTAAATATTGGAAAAAAAAAACAATTAAAATTTTGTGAAAAACTATTGGGAGGATGTATGGAGTTACAAACAAGTATAAAAATATAGGAATATATCATTGTTCTTTTGAAACCCAAGGGATTAACTAGTTATATCACTAAGAGCATAAAGATAATGATATTTAGTGTTTGTACTGCCTGTTCTATCAGATATTTCCTTCTTTGTCTTTTTGTATCGCTAAAAACATAGACCGCAAATAGATTGATTTGGAGAGAATACATGGAATATATCTTTTTTCGAATTCATTTCCTGGTTCTCCTTATTCTGATGATCAAACTACTCAAGTTTATAGCTGAAATAAGGATTGTGAGAATCAGCTATATGTGTAACATTCTGCGGAGGTTGCACGTATATGCTTTCATCAAGTCATTCTGCATGCTAACAAATGGTGTCCGATGATGTCTTGTAAATAAAAAAAGAAGCAAAGAAAGAAGGTTCAACGATGTGCCAAGAGGCTATGGCCTCTACTTTACGGCAGATATTCTCATTTGGCAATAACTTGCTAGTTCCCTAACAGTATATTATCCAAAAATTAATCAAACAAAATTGGTCTATCTACAAAAATACCGTTTCCCACAAATGCATAGACAGGATTAAATCACTACTTGTGACATTAGCAAGAAGAAATCAAACAAATAGATTTTACTGATATTTCTCGTCTGGAATGTAGAACACCGAACATCAAGAGAGCCAGATCTTTCTCAGGTGCCCTTGTACTGAATATTAGCCTCAAGATCTTCCTCATCATGATACCCAGACTTAACACGCCGGACTGGAACTGTGATAGAGTAGATGGTCCCCAAATCTGAATCTGTTGAGACACTAAGCTGGACTTTATCCTGTGAGTCTATCTCCACAAAATCGGATAGAGTATTCATAACGTTACTCACAATCTTCTGCTTTGCCTCATCAGTGACTGCACATCTATCAGAGAAGAGAATCATCTTCAACCGTTGCTTGGCAATGTTTGCATTTGACTTGCTTCTTGTTGCAAAAGATGGGAACAATATCTTCCATGCCAAATTTAGACGCTCAAAGAAGCTCATGTTCATAGCATTAAGGAGAAAGCCCTCAGCCTCTTGCCTTACAGATTCAGTAATGAGCTCATTGTGCCCAGTAATCCCAAAAGACTGGTTGCGATAACACTTGGTGTCACTGGAGGACCAGCTAGTATATCCTACACAAGTGTGACCCTTAAATCCTACCTGCAAGAAGCAATCAGGTATTAAAATAAACACTCATAGATTATCCATCTGCCGTTCATTTTGTTTATTTCTACACTCCTCACCAGAAGCATCTCAAGGGCATGACATTAGTCCAGATTAAACTGATCGATCAAAGGCAAATACAACAACAGTAAAGGCCCAAGATTCATGTTATGAAAGCAAAGTATATGCTACAACAGAGCACCATTTGGCCATATGCTTTATAGAAGTGACATTAATAGGTGTGCTAGATAGAGCTCAGTGCTACTTGCTGCATTGCAAATATAAAATATGGTTCCTATATTCCTATGCAAAGTAATGCCAACTAACTAGTAGAAAAGGACACAATTCCTATGCTGATGGTAGCACCAGCAGTAGTGGTGATACTCACAACAGTGGAGAGAGCATTGCAGTATAAATGGATAATTGCAATCATAAATTTCATTATAGGAATAATTAGCCTGCAATTAGTTGTAGGAATGAATGCAAGAAAGGTAGACAATTTGGGAGCTTATTCTGTTTTCTTGCAACACATTCCAAAATCCAAACAAAGACTACACAAAATGATAGTAAGAAAATAAAGAATTTAAATAGCCATATGAGTGTAAAATCAAAAAACCAATTTGGAAATGGGGAATGTATTAACTGAAGCCAAGTAAAACCCTAGAAGGCTCCTTGAGGTGTCTTCTTAGACCTTATTGGTACACTATTAGGCTGTTTCTACTAACAAGTACTAAAGATGGTATGCACAAAATCAAACATAAGCATTCACCATTTCGCATGAAACTGTAAATTTAAGAAAGTTAGAAAGAAAAAATAAAAAGAATGGGAAAAGGATCCAACCTTGGAGGATGAAGAAATGGAGCATCCAAAAGGGAGATTGGAACTCGTTAATGCTGCGTTTGTAGAGAACCTAAAAGGATACCCAGGCATTGCCATTTTTTAGTTTTTTCTGCCCTTCAGTTCTTAGCAACAATGAACACAGATTCAGTAAATCTCTCACTCTTTTCTCTGTGTATGGTTTACACTTTTTTATTGCTTAAACGGTGTTTCAGCCTCAAGTGCAGCAAGAGAGCGGAAGATAGAAGGTAGCTCACGACAAGGGATGTTAGCTGTAATTTTTATATCAAGTCGAAGGTGTTCAAGGGGTTTCGTCGCTTGTTTTTTCTTTTTTGTGTGATTGTCTTTTATGGTTAGGATTTTTAAAAAATTAAAAATTATATTTTTTTAATTAAAATTTCAAGTGATATTACCCTATGCAAAACTATGATAAATATTGATTTATCAGACACTTTTTAAATTTATAATTAAAAAATATATATTATATCACATCGTCCCACAAAAATAAACAAAATTTAAAAAAGTATTTGAAAATATGGTAATAATTATTTTTTAAAGTGTTTTTTATTAAAAAATATATCAAAATAAATTTTTTTATTTTAAAAAAAATTAATATTGACATTAACATATCAAAACAGCCCAAAAAAATAAAAAAAATAATTTTAAAAGTTTTTTAAAAAAATTTCATGAAATATTGTTTGGAATGCAATTCCAAACGACACTTAAAACCTAATCAATTCAATTGATCAATCCTGCAATTTGTTGACTTGAACCTAGCTAGAGACGAGTTTTATTTTGAATTGGATTATTTTTTATTAAAAAGATATTATTTTATATTAAAAAATAAAAACATGGATTAATCTATCAGTTTACGGGTTGCCCCTCCTTAAGACTTGGATCAGGTCAAATCTAAAATAAGTTTTTTGTAACAACGTTGATGACTTATTTGTGAGTTGTGAGGAGTGATGCATTATTGAGTTTCTCAAAACACATATACCTAGTAAAAAACAGTAAATTTAAAAAATCTTCAAGAATCCCAAGGTTTTGTTAAACAGATTTAAAATTATTTAGAGTTATATGAAGATTACCTAAATATTATATGTTCTTTTCATCTTTAAATAATTATTTCAAGATTGAGTTGTTGTAAATCACAAGTTATTCAAGTGTCTGGTCTCTAACGGTAATCCATATAAACCACTAGTAAAAAAATTAATGTGGATTAGCCCACAAACATTAATGACCAATTACACGTTTCAAATTGGCTCATCACAAGGTTCAAAGCAAAGGTAATAAATGGGCTAGTTATGTAAGTTTTGGATTTCGACTAAGGTTGAACTCGGGTATCCGTTGAAGCATCAAGAGTAGGTCTTAATACATTTAATTTATGTGCAAAAGGGGTTTAATCTATCTTTATTTGGGCCATGAAGTTTTAACAACAAGGTTACCAATTTTGTAACAATTCCGACCAACCTTGTTATGCAATGTTTCTATGTGTTTTGTGGATTCCTAGTTAGCTTTGGATTTTCTATTATGTGTGGTGTCATGACATGCACGTCATCGCATGGTAAAGTTGCCTCTTAGAATTGAAAGGTAGGTTTTAGGTTTAATCATAAAGTTACTATTATACGGTTTACGAATTGTTAACTAATATTATGATCACTAAAAAATCTAATGGTTTGTGAGAATCTATGTAAAGGGACTAATTATGCAAGTGAAAGATATATTACCCCAGTACAATTTATCTAACGTAAGCTACATTGTTGATTGATTGTTTTTTTTTTGTCTAGGTCATGTCTCTATCTATTAGTCTTATTTAAATTTCAAAGCAGATATTTTTTCATGAGGAAGTCCTACCTTACTGGATAACATCCTAATCATTCTAAGTCCCAAATTTAGCATCATATTTATTTTTTATTTTATATTTTTAAGAATTGAGGGAATACTTTACAGTGTAATTTTGTACTTCTAAATATTAGAGTCTATAGCTAAATTCTAACGCTCCAAATAACAAACTAATTGTTGTGGGATTTTTTATATTTTGTTCAAACTTTAATGGATAATCATAAATCAGTTATGATATCTATTTTGCATTTTTAAAATATGATAAAAATATGATTTTATCCTTTTTAGAAAATATTCGTGAAAATGTTTTAGGATTTGATTGTATGCATGAAAATAAAATATTTTTTTATTTTTGAAATGGAAGTTCATTTTAAAAATTTCAGAGAAAAATAAGATATTTTTTATATCGAATCTATATCTTACAGTGTAAGTTTATAACCTGATATTAAACAAAATTGTTGGAAAAATACGTGACGGGCCTACAAATGACTTTAAAGTGGTCCTTAAAATTTTTTTAACTTTATTATTATTATTATTATTTGGATGGGTTGTTTGCGCTCAAAGCCCAAGCTTAGCTCGATTAGGTCGACTAATGGCCCACCCTTTTTTAGAATGGGTTGGACCCAGTCTAACCATATAGGTTAGGCTAAAATGGGTTCAACTTATCTTTGCCTCTCCTCAAGCTCAACCCAACAATTGCAGAACCTGAATTAATTCACATCCTGCATGTATATAAGAGAAGAAATTATAGGAGGAAGGGGCGGTTACCTGCTACAGTGGAGAAGCGTCACTGTCGTTGTTGGCATAGCTGAGATACTACTAGAGTTGCTCATGACACCATTATTGGAGGTTATTGTGTAGAGAAAAAAGAAAAGGCTTGCAATGGAGATGATGAGTTGGTGAAGGAGATGTATAGATGTTGGTGAAGGAGACTGGTATTGGTAAGGGTGTAGAATAAAGCTAACATATGAAATTATTAAAAAAAAATGGTTTTTTACTCACTTTTCAATCTTTTTTTCTTGTTATCTAATGCCCAAAATTCACTCCTGTTTATAGGAGATGAAAGAGGGATATTTTGTCTTTATTAAGGACACATTTTGGATTTTTATTCAAACGAGACGGGTCTTAATTATTAGCTCAAAGTCATCATTATGAACCACAAACATTTGATTGTTAAAGGCTAATTGGGTTAGCCTTTTTAAGGGCGCCACAGTGGCTATAGAGGTAAGTAGCCAACAAAAATTATGATGGAGCATAGTATAGTGTCAGGCCATCAGAGTGGTGGCTTGTTTGTCTGGTTTGATAGAGTGATGAGATATTAAATGCTCTTGAAAAGTAGTCACCTGAGTAATTTTTTAGGTACAAAAGGTTGAAAATGATAAACAATTGCTAGATGACAAGACAATATCATTTTGTACCAAAACAAACCACTTTGATCAAAACACTTTATTTCATTTAAATAAAATGACATCATTTTGATGTTTTTAAGATTTTAATTAGGGATTTAACTAAAGTTTAATTTAGTATTTTGGATTTTAATTTCTTTTAATTACATCCTTAAATGACTCTGAACTTTTAATTTTATGCAATTTTAACCTCGTCAAACTCAAATATCAACCCTAGATTTTAACGCCTTTTGATTTTTGTTCTTGGTTTTGAATTTATGCAAATTAACCTTTAATTGATCATTAAACTTTTAATTTGCTTTAATTTCACCCCTTGTTTTCAATCAAATTAAATCCTCAAAGTTTAGTGGTTTTTTTTTTAAGGTGAGGGGTTATAAATTTCTTTAACTTAACTCTTAATTGACCCTAAACTTTGAATTTCTTGCAATTTAATCTTGATTTCAATCAATTGACTTTGTAAAAATTGAGTTTGGCCCTTTAAAATTCTAATTTTCTCAATTAAGCACATATTAAGCTTTAAACTTAATTTTTTATTAATTAAATCTCTAAAAAAATTAAATTGACCTATCAAAAGTATAATTAAATTCTCACACCTAATTAAATCTTTTAATTAGGTCCATAATTAAATCAAATTAACTTATGAAAAATATAATTAAGTTTTTAGACTTAATTTTTATGAAGATTCATCTAATAATTATTTAATCTGATCTTGAATCTGCATTGTTTTTTTAGTTTTGGGTATAATAAGGTATGATTAGGATCACAATTTCATCCAAAAATTCAACTTGATTCTTCTACGTATTTGAAATTTTCCTTCATTTTCATATTAGTTCATATTCTTCAATTCATCATTTTAAGCTTAATTGACTCCCAACTTCATTTGTTTTTCAATTAAACCTTTAATTTATATTTTTAACTTTGCTATTTATTTCAAATTCATCCTTAAACTTCAAATTCCTTTCAATCTTAGCCAAATTAAACCATTTTAACCTATTTCTTCAATTTCTTCTTCAATTCAACCTTTAATATGACTCAAAATTTCCCAAACCTTATTTTTGCTGATGATACTCAATTATTGGTCCAATTTCAACCCTAGCTATGTATTTTTTTTGTTTTTGTTTCTTTTAGATTTTTTTGTATTTTTTATGATTTTCATGATTTATTTTTAATGCACAATAATTAAATAAAAATAAAGGATATAACAAAATGATTAAAATTAAATGAATTTACTAAAAAGATATTTTTTTAGATTTTTATAATTTTTTCAAAATATATATGAAAATAGAGTGTCAAAAATTGAGTGATGACAATATTTATTGCTCCTTAATTTCCTTATAAAACTAGAAAAAAAATCCAAAAATTAGCTATTGAATATTCTTGCATTAGAAAATGAATAATCTTGAAATAAAAAGTTCACAAGTCAAAAGACAACAAATAACAAAATTTATAATACAAATGCTAGCATATATTGCTAGACCTTACCGAACTCTAATATACTTTAAATTTTAACTCAATGTAGAAAAATATGTATTGAAACTCCAGTTAGAATTTGAGCTAAATTTTATAGTTAGATTAAAAATTACGTTTAATAGAATAAAACTGAATAATATACACAATTACACTGGAATCCAAATTTCTTTATTCAACTTTTTTTGAATTATATCTTCTCTCTCTCCCCTCCCTGTTAAAGACGATTCATCCTTGAATTACTAATAGGTATGATGGATGTTTTATAAATCTCTTGTTTAAGCTTTCAAAGCTTTTTCTTGCCAACACTCACCTCTAATAATTTTGTATGAAAGTAGGAGTCCTTTTTTTTTTCATCCTTTTAATGTTTTTTCTCCTCTTGCTTGGAAGCTTGCAATTCATAGAATAGTTCTTTTAAATTATCAAATTCTTATCTCAAAACCCCAACCATATTGAATAGGTCTTTGCATTCTTGAGTAAGAACTCTTCTTTCTTCCCTCTCCCTTTGAGAATACAAAACACGAGTAGAAAACCAAGATAGTAGACATGAAAGATATGATATAAAAACACTATTGAAAAGGCATTCTAACCTAAAATCTTAAATCTAAAACTATAGGTGCCCAGGTAATTTTGATGAGATCAAACTTAAATGAGTCTACCTTTGTAAACTTGAATTTGCAATCTTGTTTATTTTTATAAAAACTCTAAATAGATATTATGGACATAATTAAACATTAGATATTTTTTTTATCAAAAGACCTTAATGCAAAACTAAATAATAACAAACAAAAAAATGAATCGAATAGAACTTTAACAAATCATACCTAAAACAAGACATAAAGAAAAACAAGAAGATATATGCGAAAACAAATTTAAACAATAAAAACAAAAAAGATATAACCTAATTTTTAAGTCAAGCTTTAATTTTTTAAGTCAAGTTTTAATACCAATTGATGCAAAGCCTGTGGATATGAAGACCCAAAAACTCATAACAAAATAGACAAACAACCCAAAAAAGCTTAAATTCAAATTTTTTTATAGAAAGTTTGACCTAGATATAACCATGTATCTAAATACCAAGTATATTGGAAAAGAACTTGGACTCATTATTTATAGTGAAACAAGAACTCAAAGCATGCAAGTGCACCTCAATGTCAACTATACATTGATAAATCAATTGTTGATCTTTATCTCAGTAACGAAAAAATTATTGTGTGATGCAAAATATAAATTTATTCAAAACATTATGACTGCAAAACAAAAACCTAAGTACATGCTAAATAACCTTATTAATATGAGATAAAAACATCATAAACAAGTCTTGAAAAATAATAAAAGAGTTTTTTTAAATAAAATAAAAAATCTTAAATCAACTAGAAAACTAATACAAATACTTCACAATAGCTTCTGAACCTTATCGCAAGGTCTTACTGATATCAGATTAACCTAAAATTTTATTTAGATATAAAACAAGACCTTTAAAAACTTTTAATAACATTTTAGCTCGATTCAATGATCAGATTGAGAACTATACTTGATCGAATAAAACTAAAATTATACTAGAATCTAAACTTTTTTATTCAACATTTTCTTGAACCATATCATTCATATCAAAAGCATTTACTAGTATTTTTTTTTTTGGAAATTCCTTTCTTCTTTTAATTATTCTTGTTATAGAACTTTCCTATTTGTTCCATAATGTTTGCTTTTGATAGTCAAAAGAGTTGTTTTTTTTTCAGATAACTTTTTTTTTCTATTCTTAGCCTTAAAATGAGATTTTCAAATCCTATCTCCTCATTCTTATACTTACTATAATTCTTGAAGTATTTTTAAAATAGTGATAATTTTTTAATGATCGTAGCTATTTGAAATGACTCACTAAGTAAAACTCTTGAAATTGGTTTATGTTCAAATACACTCAACAAAACTAAATAAAATAAAAAAAAATTAGAATTGATGCCCACTGAGAAACGCAAGTTATGTAGCTAGTACACACTGAGCACTGAGTATTGCCACCATTTGTCTATCTTAGCTTTACAATATAAAGCATAAAACATGCCTTTGCTTTTTTATGAACATGCTCAACACATTAAAAAACACACACCAAAACCTTGGATTAACCTACATGTCAAGGCATCCAATCTCGGGTCAACTATCATAAATTAAAAAACTCCCCAATAAAAAGAAAGCAAAAATTAAAAAAGACTCAATTTTCTATTACAGTTTGGTTGAAGGAAATGTTGAAAATAACATGCATGGAAAATGCTAAAACAATGGGGCTATCAGAACCAGACAAATGCATCCTATAGTACACTAATGGCAAAAACAGTTGATAGAACATACTGGCATTTGACAATAGAACTTGAAGAGACACTCTTCTCGTTCAGTGGGGCAGCAGTGGGAAAAGGAGGTGGGTTTGCTACATGGACAACTAACTTCATGCCTCCATAGCAAAACCCCTTGCCACTAATGAAAGAGTAATTGTGAATGACATTCAATGGAACCACATCTCTTCCAACTCTACACATTCATTTTGTTCACCTCTACACATTCATTTGGTTCCTATTTTACACAAAAACTAGAGAAAATTTTGAAATCAAGTTTAATTTTTGGGAATTAGATGACTAAATTCCATGCACGGTACAAGAACAAGAAAACAAGAGCAAATCATCTATTTGAAAGGAATACTCTTTAATAGCAACTTTAGGGTATGTTTCATTAATCATGAAAAAGCTTATTGTTTTGTTTTTAGCCATAGTTGTTAGCCAGTAGTATCAACAGGGCAAAAATGTAATATTTTATCTATGGTCATGAAACTGAAAATGTGGGGTATCGTGTTATATTCAAATTAGGTCTGACTTACTGAACTTAGCAGCAATCAAAGACTACTTTACACAGCGTGGTAAAGACATAGACCTTCACTATTCTAAATGAATCTATTTTGTTTAGGTACAGTTGAAGGAAACTTGATCTAGATGAACTAGTTATGTACAAAGATTGTCAAAGTAAAAGTTTGGCCCTAAATTTGGACTTGAATATAATGCTTGAATTAGAGTGTGGATTTTGACAAAGTTTATGCTCTCATTTTAGTACAAATAATAATATATCCAAGGATTAATCAAATCCAATAGGAATCTCATTTTGGTCATTATATAATTAAATTTTGCATGCTATAATAAGGTAAAAGAAACATTAATTTAATATCCATTAGCCTTTGATAGAAATGAAATGAAATAAATTAACAATCTATGCAGTTTTTCACTTAGATTTCTTTAGAATTTTCTTAGAAGTCAAATTTAGCTAAGAATTCCGGGCATTAGGAGAAAAGACATGCTAATTAACACCCACATTTGAAGAACAAGCTATCTCTTAATTGCAGGCAGAAATATCCTAAAGAAATGCAGAAGCTTAATCTAACAAAGAATGAAAAAGCTCAAAACTTGAAAACTATAAGTCAATTCCAAAGGCATCCCATTTATAAATCTACCCATCTAGCTAAGACCAATAAAGTAAGTAAAAATCAAAAAACAATACACTACCCTTCACTCAAAACAACAAAAGCATGCACACAGGAAAAAACAAACCCAGTTAACGAAGCATAAACAAGATCTGAAACTAGATTCATGCAAGAAAGAGTATTTGTAATTACAAAGTCAGTCACCATTGTAGAAGTGCTTGTCTTGAGCCTAAATAGTGTAGTTGACATTAGTTGTCCAACCTATGTTGGATCCAACTGTCCATCTAGTTGCAGACACTTCAGGTACCATCACCATCATGGCAAAACAAGCACTGCCACTGCCATTGATGAACCAAACCCACTTCTCTCCATTACTTCTTCTCTTTTTATAGTCCACTCTAGCTAGCTAATGAATTTGAGTTGTGTCATTATAGGTCTTTCTTTGCTTAATGTTTATTTTCTTGGCTTTGCTTCGCGGGTGGTGCTTATTAAGAAAAGGTTTCCTGTAAACTTCTAGCAATTCATAACCATCTTTGATTACTTATTCTAAAAATTCTCAAGCTAAATTAGTTAATCTTAGATTATATCAGCTAACATAAAGTTTATTAAACTCGCGTGACCTATATAGGTTGACTTAGGAAATTTACATCTCAAACACTAACTTGAGTTTGAGTTTAAATTTTAAGTTGAGTAAGACAAGACATTGACATATTAAAATATAGTGCTAATTTTTAGTTACTTGATTAATCCATTTAAATTTTATTTAAACTCAATTGAGTTAATTTTAAAGAAGTAAAAAAAATGTGACAATTTTAATAAAAATAAACTAAAAAAAATCAATGTTCTATATATATTTGAGGTGAAACATTATGCAATTCACACAATATTTTCCTTTTTTTACATTTTTGTCCTTTCTTTTTTCGCTTTGGTCATTGAATTTTTTTCTTTTCAATTTTTTTCTTTAATGTTGTGTTGATGGGGATTTAAAGTTTTAAATTTATTTTTTATGATGTTATTCCTATCTAAAAAATAATCATGATATCAGGATGATGTTCGATTTCACTAAAAAGAATTGATTTAAGAGATTAAAAATAACAGAAGCAAAATTGATTAAAAAAATAACAATTTTTTTTCTAAAAAACTTTGGTGCCAATTACAATCTGTTTTTTTTCTTTTTTCTTTTATCTTTTAACATTGTGTTGATTAGGTTTTAAAATTGATAATTTATTTCAATCTATTTTTTAATGTGGTTACTTGAATCTTCAAAAAAGAGATTGGTGATTGATATTATAAAAAAAAAATTTATTATTTGAAAAAAACTACAAATGAGGTGACTAAAATTGAAACAAAAAAACATAGGAACTCATTTTGAAAAATAAAATGGTATCAACACCTTTTTACTCAATTTTGCTTTAGGATATTTTCAAATTTTCTTTGGGTCCTTTAATTTCCCTATTAAACATTTTGGTCCTAGATTTTATTTAGTTTAATTTTCAATTCTTAAATTTTAAAGAGAAGAGAGAAAATAATAGATGAGAGAGAAAGTGATTGGTAGGTACCGATTAAAAAAATAGTTAAATTTAGTATTAAAGAGTTTCTTTTAATAAGAGAAATGTCATCAAGGTGGTTTTGGATTTCTAATTTACTGAAAAAGGTAGATTTGGATTGAGAAAGATTTTTTTCCCATTTAATCATGTGTTTTTTTAACTGATTTTGGGGTTTTTTTATTTGAGGAATTCCTTTTTGAGGTTATAAGAGTTTCTTTTAGGTGTTTTCAGGTGAAATTATATTAAAAATTAATTTTTTAAATAAAAAATACTCATCAATTTCCTTTCACCTCTTTAGTACTTGAAAAATAGGTTTATAAAAGACAGGTCATCTACATATTCTTTGAAAAATAAAAAAGAATGAGAGTGTTGGGCCCTACATCAAGCATGCCTATAGTCCTTTCTTAGCATGCCCTTATGTCGAGCTTGAATTTCAATAGGCAAAACGTGTTAGGCCTCTAAGCCTGCGCATAATTTTTTTTCTTTATTTTTTTAATTTTAAGTTTATTTTATTATAAATAACTAAATATATATTATATAAATTTAATTTTTTAAGTTAATTAAAAATATATTTTAATTGTCACTAGTTATAAGTCATGCTATGCTGTAGGTCAGATCTAAAAAAATCGAATATAATAAGACATATCTAAGTTATAGATAATTATTTGGTATTGTTGTTAAACAACATTCAATGCATCAACTTTAAAATCTCTCAACCTGACCTTTTACGTATCATTGTTTAAAAACTAAATCGTGTGAGAGTTATCTTGTTGTGATCTAGTCAACAAGATAGATTCAAAAACAACATGAACAAGCTTGGCTTAAATAAAATTTTAAAATGCTATATATATTATTTTAATATTGATATGGTAGTCTATTGGATCTAAATCAAATCTATTCTACTTTTTCCATAATGTTTAGAAGGAAAAATCACTTCTATTAAAATTCTTTAAAAAAAAAAGAACTCATTGACATAAACATCATCTATTTTGATATTCAAATTATGGCAAAGCGATAACTGCACCATTTTCTAAAGATTTTCTCTTTCCTATCTTTAACTCAATGACTGAAAAATAAATAAAATAAAAAATATTATTAATGTGAAGTTAATCTTAATTTTTTTTCTATTTTAATTTTAGTTCCTTATCTTTAAATGTTGAATGTTTACTATAATTTCAAACCTAATATTTTTTAATTAACTATAAAAGGGCTTGATTAAAAAACAAAAAAATGAAAAAAAAAAAACAAAAAAAAATACATTGGTTCACTCATCATATGAATGCTAGTGACCCTAACACCACATGTCTTTTAGTTTGTAGCATAATTTTTTAAAATATCAAGAAAATTTTAGTTTATTTTTTAGTAAGATTATATTTATTTATTTATTAATTTTAGCAAGCATTCTTTTTCTACAGCCTATCATATTTTTTTAAAAAAAAAGATGTTTGGTTACTTTTCTACGAGCATCTATTTTTATTATTATATAATTAAATAAAAGATAATTAAAAAGAAATAAAATAATTAAGTTAAGTTGGGTCAATGACCTAGGAATGTATTTGAAGCCTAAATCCAAGTTAACCCAGGTTAATCTAACATCTTTTTGTCACAAAAAGTATATTTTGAATTATTTTTTTTATTTTTCTTGTTGTTAAAAAATGCATTAGCAATGTATGCATATTTTTTTGATCTACTTTCATGGGTTGCTTTGATAAACAAAAAAAATCTTGTGTTTTAAAAGATAATTTACAACATAACACAAACGATATATCAAATGACAACTATAAGTAAATACCTTTCAGCAACTTTGTTTGAAGGTGATTGTGTATATGTTATTAGAAGTGATGCCGAGATGGAATGAAACTCATCATTTTCTAAATGAATGTTTTCACTCACCAAGCTAAAGTATCAAATCGAAGAGATACAAAAATGAATAAACTCACATCCTATAAAAATACAAAAAAAAAATCACCACAATAAATAAACTCACTAGTGTAAAGATACAAAATAAATCATCACTTTAGAGATATAAAGTTAAGGTATAACACTATCAATCATAAAGGATATACAACTTGATATGTTGCCAAAAGGCCAAGTCAAAGATTCTTAATTCAAATTTTGCTAAAAGATCTCAATGCATGGTTTGATTCAATATTATATATTTGGAACAACCCTCCAAGTTTAAAAAAACACCAGAATGATTGTTCTTATAAAATTGGATATAATGCACAATTATGATAGATTCTGAATTTTCTTATTCAAACCTTTCTTAGATCATTTCATATGGTCTTCTTAAAATTATAGGTAATTGTTATAACTTTCCAAACAAAAAAACAATGAGCTGTTTTGGGCTTATAAAACTCCATACATGGACTCAACATCGAACAGTATTTTAGCTCCCGAGATATATTTAAAATTTTCTTTTATTGCTAAGATTTGTATTTAAAAACACATTATTGAGTCTTGATTTCTTTATGAATGTTTTAGAAATACATCTTAACTTTCCCTTAAGATAAACCAAACCTGAATCTAAGGTTGATAGCTTCAAGTATAATCTAAAAACCAAATAATGTTCCAATTTAAATAGAACCAGCCCAACTAAGATTTGTTATTTAAGCCTAGCCCTCTCTTTGTCTCTTTACATAAATCTCAATTTCAATAATTAAAAATATTAATCAATTTTCTGAATTGTCAGATATTGTTTTTACAAACCTACATTTAAAAACTAGCATATACCATAAATTTAAAATATCTTATATTTTCATACTTATTATTATAAAATATGTTTACATTAGAAAATTTAATGATATTTTAAATGTAATATTATTATATAAAATCTTAATAAAATACATTTTTAAATACTTATCACATTGTTAAAAGAAAAACCCATGTTAGGACCAATATTTTTTAAAAATATTATACATTTTCAAAACATCAATCCTAAAGTTGTTTTATTTTGAAATTTATTATACTTTATATCCAAACTCTAAACCTAAATTCTAAATTCAATCCTTAAACCAATTATACCCCTAACATCAAATACAAACCCAAACCCAAACCATAATCCTGATTAAAACTCAAATACAAGCCCTAAACAATATTGTTTGAACAAACATTTAATTAAGTATATTCTAAAAATTAAATATTTATCCAGTCTTGAACATAAATAGTGGTTATGTGATTTAATGTTAAGGTTAAAATCAAAAGTTTGGGGCTTTCTTTTTCTTGTTTTATTTTTTTGGTGAGAAAATAGGGTGTTCTTTTGTCTTGTCATATTATGTTTTATTTCTCTTTTCTTTTTATAGCTTTAGTATATACTTGTACTTTTTTTTCTCTTAAACTTGGTTATTACTATCTAGTGCTTTCAATTACACACACTACACATAGTTTAGTGTTTAACTAGATGATTGACTCTCTATTGGTGAAGTTAAATTTTTTATTAATGTAAAAAATATGTAAATATTGCTAATGGTTTTTTTTCTTAAAAGAAAAAAATTAAATCGTGTGAGGGTTTACTCTATGTAACCTAGTTGATTTTACTAATCTCAAAACAACCAATACAACCTATAAAAATAAATTTTGACAAAACAAAATTTTAAGATGATATTTTTTCTTAATATTAAAATAACAACATATTAGATTGATCTTGAATAACCCGGTTAACATGTCAAATTCATGACTCAGGTTATGAGACTATAATAATCCTATAAAAAGCAAATTAAAATAAATTATTAAACTTAATTCTCAATCAACTCAATATTAAATGATAAAAACAAAAAAAATCAATTAAAAAGGGACCTAAAAAAACTCGAGTTAACATGTCAAACTTACAACCTGATTATAAGACTAAGATAACTCCATGAAAAGAAAATCAAATTAAATTATAAATTTCAATCCCTAGCCAACCCAATATTAAAAAATGAGATTAAAAAAATAAAAAAAATATATAAAAAAAACAACCTGAGTCAATCTACCAAATTTATGACCCTAGTTATTAGACTAAAATAACTTTATAGAAAAAAATTAAAAAAACAACATGAATTAACTCAGGTTAACCTGTTAAATTCACGACTTTGATCTTGAGATTAAGATAATCTCATAGACAAAAAGTAAAAAGAAATTATAAAAAATGATTATTAATTGTCCATATAGGACCTAATGCTGAATGATGAAAATTATAAAAAATTTAGTTAAAAAAATAACATAAAAAAGCCAAGTTAACTCGAGTTAACCATTAAGCACTATTACCGAGTCATGAGACCATGATAACCTAATGAAAAATAAATCAAAACAAATCATGAAGCCTAATTCTTAATTAAACACAATATTAATTGATGAAATAAAAAAATTAATTTAAAAAAGAGAAAAAAAAACGAGTCAATTTGGTTAACTCGCAATTTGGATCATAATGAGACCAATATAATCTCTTAGAAAGAAAAAAGAAAAACATGATTTAACTAGGGTTAAGATGTCAAAACTCGTGACCTTAATCTTAAGACCAAGATATTCTCATAAAAAGTAAATCAAAATAAATTATAAAACTCGATTTCCAACTGACCCTATATTGAATAACAAAATTTAAAAAAAAAACTAATTAAATAAATGACACTAAAAAAAAACTCGAATTAACTCAGGTTAATCTATTAAGCATTAATATTATGTCATGAGATAAGAATAATCTAATAAAAAGTAAACAAAATAAATAATGAATCTTAATTTTCAATCAAATCAAAATTAAAGGATGAAATAAAAAAATGATTCATTTAGGTTAACCCATTAAATTTAGGATTCATGCTATGAAATTATGATAATTAAATAAAAAAAATCTAATATTAAAAAATAAAGTTAAACAAGAAAAGATTAATAAAAAAATAAAGCAAAGTATTATTCTAATAAATAGTACTTTGTGAAGAGAAGTACAGCAAAACCACCTCTTTTTCTCATTTATAATTAATTATCTTTTTTTTAGAAAAAAATATATTGTTATGAGAAAATAAAATATTTGAAGGTACATTGTTATTTTATAAAAATATCTTTCTAGTGAATTACATAACTAAAAAGAAATTGGTATTTTGATATAAATGATGAACTATTTTATTAAATTTTATTTATTTATTTATTTTGAAGGATGGAGGTCTAGATTTCCTCTATTTCTTCATTTTTTTATCATAATAGTTTTCAATTTCCTCTCTCCTTTATTTTCTCTTTTTGTGCTTCTATCTCCTAGCCTCGACCTGTTTTTATTGTTGTTATTGTGTGTTTGTGGTTTCAAATTGTGACATTTATCTTCTTGGATGTGTTCATAATGAATTTTTTTTCACAAAAGAAATTGGATTTCACTTTAGGTAAAAAGTCGTCAAACTTATGCTTGGTTACGGCTGACCCCTAAAGTTCTTGATTTTCCTTTTCAACTTGTTGAAAAGACCAAGCATGTTTTACCAAATTCAAGCTGCAGTCACCATGTATAGTAGCTTTCCTGAGATACTTGCATTCACTATGCTAGATGTGAGGAGCATTGTCACGTTTTTACATCTAAATAATTGTGTTATAATTACGTTTCAATTTCCCTAAGCTTCTCCTTTTTTTAGATTAATGTAGGTGTCTGGGTCAGTTTGCGCGCACCACGACTAATCCCACGGGCCCTGAAGTTAACGACCATGTAACCCTCTAGTGGCCATCATATGAGCAACCAAGGACTAGAACCTGAGACCACAGAGGGAGCAAACCCCTTGATCCCAAATCCTTACCACTTGGCCACCACCTAAATGGTTTCNCGCACCACGACTAATCCCACGGGCCCTGAAGTTAACGACCATGTAACCCTCTAGTGGCCATCATATGAGCAACCAAGGACTAGAACCTGAGACCACAGGGGGAGCAAACCCCTTGATCCCAAATCCTTACCACTTGGCCACCACCTAAATAGTTTCCCTAAGCTTCTCCTTTGATCATATTGTAGTTGTCACAACACGATAAGTTGTGCAAACAATTATTTTCAGGGTATTTAAGAGTATATTAATTGTAAAATTTATAAAATATTTTTTATTCAGAAACATATAAAAAAATTTAAAATTTTATTTTTAATATCAATATATTAAAATTAAAAAAAATTAACCAAATCATGGATATTCAAGCTTCAATGCTTTTAATATATCAGGTAAATTGTGTTGAAAAAAGATCATTTTTGGTTAGCTGTAGCATTGTATTATAAGGTATTTAATGTATTTAAGAATAGTACATCTATTTTTGCTTTTTTTGATGTATAATTTATAATTTTTAAGATGTAGAAAAAGAAATAAACAAAAACACCAAAGAAGTTTAAGGTTGTGACACTGTTCATATTGCAAAATTTGTTAGTGGGCTTTGTGTCTATATGAGCTATGAGCTAGCTCTCGTATGGGTTATTTCATGCCCTTTTTTACATCCTCTTACTTGGGCTGTCAGTGCCCATGATTGTAACTTTTTGTTTTTTTACGGTAAATTAATAGGATACACATTTCCATCCATGAATGATAAAGTGTTGAAGTAATTGCTCACGAAGAATTTGTGTCGGTGAGAATAAAGAGTTTAGAGTTATTGTGTGTGAATAAAGAGTGCGGTCAAATCCTTAAAATACAATGCATTGAAATAATATTTTATGTTTTGTGTTTTTATTTTTTAATTAATTTTACTCTTCAAAACTTTAATTTTATTTTTTTAATATTAAATTGTATTTAGTAATTATATTTCCTTTTTTTTTCTTTTAGGTTATATATGGATTACATGGATTTACTTTTTTTTCCCTCGATTTCAACTTTTAAAATTATATTTTCAAAATGATGCTTTGTATTTGTTTTTCTTTGTATAAATCAATCTTCATCTCATGATTTATGTCAATATTTTAATATTTTAATCCAGGTTGACTTAAGTTGTTTTTATTGTTGTTTTCTATAATTAATTTGTTTCTCGATTTAATATTTAAATATTGAGTTGATTGGAAAATGTTTTTTTTGTAATGTTTTGACTTTCATATTATGAGGTTATCTTGATTTTTTTATTCGGGTCACAGATTTGATAAGTTAACTTTAATTAATTATTTTTATTTTTTTAACTTTTTTTAAATTGAATATGTTTTTTTAAATTAAACTTTATAATTTTTTTATTTGTCTTCTATAAAGTTATTATAATCTCATAACTTGAGTCACGAGTCTAGCAAATTGATCCAGGTTGACCTATTTTTTTCAATTGCACCATCCAACAACTCAATCTTTTTTAAAAAAAATTATCTTTTAATATTAGGTTATTTATGAATTACACTTCATAATTATTTTTTAAAATTTACATTTTATACAGTTGTTATAATCTCATATATTTAGTTTTTTTTTCTCGTTTTCAGTTTTCAATATTAGATTTATCAGAAATACAGTTTTGTAAAAAACTTTTAATGAAATTATCCTAATCTTAAAACCTAAATCATAGGTTTAAAAGGTTAAATTAAATAGACTTAAGTTGTTTTTTATCCCTCTTTTGTTTATTTATTTATTTATTCCTTCAATATTGGGTTAGTTAGAAATTAATTTTTAAAATTATTTTTTAATTTACTTTTTATGAGGTTATTTTAATTTCATAACCTAAGTTACAAGTTTTGTGGGTTAATTCAAGTAGTTTTTTATTCTTTTTTTTTAATTTCTTCCTTTAACATCAAGTTGTTTATAAATTAATCTTTATAGCTTATTTTGATTTTCTTTCCACAAAGTTATTATGGTCTTATGACTCGGATCACAGATTTAACAGGTTAATCTAAGTTGATCTAATATATCATTGTCTCAATATTTTTTTAAAATATCATCTAATATATCATCGTATGAATATTTATAAAAGATATCATCAAATATGCATCATATTTTGAGCTCATAATTATTATTTTTCATTAAAAAACACATTAGCAATGCTTGGGTAATTGTTTTACAATTAAAAAAAATAGATCTAATCCATATATATATCAAAATAAATAAATATGTATTAATTTGAAAATCTACATGGAATACAGGTCACCTTAAGGGTATTTTTCTAACATTCTTCTATTTGGTCCAAATGACACCATTTAAAAAGTGACAATATCTTTATAGAATTCAAATTACTAATAAGTGAAAACACTCACTTAAATCAAGAATACAATATACGAAACATAACGGTTATACTTTATAATCAAGTATTTTTTTTCATGTATTATAATATATTTCATCATCGAAATAAGCATTTAATGAGAAACTAAAATTTATAAATAAACTTTCAATGAGTTATTAGGTACAACTTTATACATCCCAATGAATGTCAAAAATAATATTTTATGTGCACTAAATATCAATTTAATCTATGATAATAACTTAAAAAATATCTAGACAATCAGCTAAAAAAAATAAAGTCAAACATCAAATAAGTTAGCTAAACCCGTATAATCTATAAAATCTTTATCACTATTAATATGCTCAATAAGCATTTCATATTCCTTCACTTTCTCTTTTATATTAATATGCTTCTTTTGGTTTCCACTATTATTATTCATAGAGAAGAAAATTGTAGTCAAATTATCATAATATAATCTTACTAGTTTTGATATGTAACTAACAACTTTAAGATTAGAATGAAATCTAAGATCGCCTGTGCCATTGGTTCATTCTATACAATGAATTATACTTTCATAATAATGAAGCAACAATAATTTATTTAGTACTTCTTCAATATATAACTTCTCTAACAAAAAGAAAAATGTATCTTAAAATATACTTTCTTAACTAAGTAACCGGTAAAATTTGATTCTGAATAATCAATCACCTCAAGGTGATCAATATATTTGTAATCAACCTATAATAAATGGTTTCTTATAGGTACCTTCATAATGGCGTATTCTTGAATTACTTTAAGTCCTTCTCAACATTTCTACTATAAATATCAAATCAACTTTTATATATACCTATGCATGCATCAAAATATCAATTATAGATGCAATAGGAATGTTACTCATTTGCTCATTTTTCAATGCACTTTATGGACATTAATTCTGATTAAATTTGTTCCTTTTAATAATAAGTGCTACTAAAGGTACACAATTCTGAACATTTCCAAAACTTTCAATATATGAATATTGATACAATTCTAATGTCATTTGAGACCTGTCTTTCTTAATCTTTATGCTAATAATAGAAGAGACTTCACCTAAATCCTCCATATAAAAGTTTTGAGAAAGAAATAGATTTGTCTTATATAGCAAACACAAGTCACTAGTTAAAAACAAAATGTCATCTACATATAAAACAAGAAAGATATATTTGCTAGCCAAGTGGATATTTATGTCATCACAAAAACCTTTGGTTGATTCATATATAACTTCTTTATCCAAATTTTCATTTAGAAATATTATTTCACATTAATCTAATATAGCTTTAAATCAAAATGAGCTATCAATGTCATTATTATTATAAATGAATCTTTATTTAATAATAGAGAGAATATTTCACGGTAGTTTATGTTTTTCTTTTGAGTGTAACTTGATTAGTACTTAAAAATGCATTTTTATCAAGGTTTTATGTTATCATTTTTGCACTCGAAGTATCAATAACTCCTTAACTAAAACATGTTTTATAATAATATAAGATACCTTTAATTTGTGGTAAATATTCATTTTAAATATAGGACTATCATATAAATAAAAAGATTGATTGATAAATTTAAGAACTAAAATTGAAAGGACAAAGAGATGACCAAACTTAGAAAACAGATGTCAGTGCAGTCCAAACCAGAACAATTTTCGATAATTGAGTCATATCTGGAGTTGTAGATCTCAGATTTAGGTCTACTTTATATGAATGAAAAGATAAAACATAAGGCTACAACTTTCATATGAGCTCAAGATCTAAAAAAACCATTTTCAAGTCCAAATTAGAGCAACAACAAAGAAGTCTCAATTTATCCTCCAGCCCGAGCACTCAGTGTTTGGCCCATATCTAAAGTTTTAGAAGTCCAAATGATCTGAATTTTTTACACAAGAAAGCTACGATAATTTCCTATAACTTTCATGTTTTCAAGTGATTTCAATTTTGACGTTATCAATGATATTTTCGGCAAACAAGAAAAGATAAGAATTGTCACCAAGTCAAGAGTTGGTCACCCACTCATCAATTAGTCATCAAATCAATAGTTCTCAATTTTGGCCTATAAAAAAAGGTATTTGCCATACATTTAGGCATTTTGATTTCCATATCAAGATTATGCTCTTACTTTCTCTGTTTGTATTTTGTGTAATATTTATGTTTTACTTTCATTAATATCAAGTTTATGCATTTCATTTCCTTTTATTTACTTAGTTAACTTTTATCTTATTTATATTTATATTTTATTTATTTATTTTTCTTTCTTTCATAATGTTTAGTTAAGTTTATTATGTCAAGGTGAAAAGGTTACACTAATGGTGTAAGAATAAGTATAGTGTAAACTTAATATGGATTTTAATATTTAATATTAACATGTTTTGTATTTATTATCTTGTTCATTCTTTAATACTTTACTTGTTAAATGACTAATCTAGATTTATGTTGTATAACACTTGGTATAACAAATACTTGGCACTCTCATAGCTCATATTATATGGTATAACTGACACCTGAGCTATGAAAGGAACTTGATTTGTTGTTAATATAAGTTATAATCATGAATGTGTGATGAGATTTACAAGTATTAACATTAATCGAATAAGATAACTAATGTGATCATGTTAACAATTTATAATCTAATTGGAACCTTCTTCGTGTGTGGTTTCCAATTGAATAATAAGAGTTTATACTATACTTGTTTGACATGCCATTAATGAAACCTCTAACCTTGATATTTGTTATTATTATTGTTTAATCCTTACGTTAATCTTCCATCTCAAAGTTTTCATTAACCTTTTCTTCTTCTTCCTCTTTATTACTACTACCACTACTACTACTACTACTATTACTATTATTGTTGTTGTTGTTTATAATTTATACAATTAACCTTCTTGTGGTTAGACCTCGGTCTTGCCGAGTTATTTATTATTTTGACACTCCTACACTTGGAAAAAGACATCAATTTTTTAATTGTGTCATAACTCTTAACTACAAGTCTAGTTTTATATTGTTAGATACTACCAAAAGCATCTTTTTAGGTTTTACAAACCAATTTATAACTGATAATTATATATCTTTCTAATAATTTGATGGGGGTTTAAACTTGATTTTTAAATATAGACTTCATTTTTTTCTTTATAACATTATACCATGAAATAAAAAATTTTCCATTCATGGCTTATAAAAATGAATTAGGATCATCTTTAGATCTAACATCAAAGTTAAATTCTTAAAGGCATACAACATAATCATTAAAAATTACTTATATCCCTATTCTTAAAGATCTTTTTAATTTCAATTTCTTTATGTGAGTCTATCTGATTAAGACCTAGTTGCTTTTAAGTACCTATCATAATGCTCTTTACATCTATCCAACCTTACAATTTATGTGGTTTTTTTTTCTTTTTTTCTCTAACTCTACCTCGGCTTTAAAGATTTTAAAAGCTTTAAATGCTTTGGTTTTATCAAATAAGAGATAGAAATATATAAATCTAGAATAGTCATAAATGAATAAGATTATCTCTGACAATTTAAGCATGGATTATTAAACGGTCTTTAGATGTCAATGTGTATGATTTTAAAAATCTTTAAGTTCCTCATAGCATCTTTAATGGTCTTTGATACGATCAAAAGATTGATGTCTTCTCCCAAGTGCAGGAGTGTCGAAGTAATAAATAACTCGGCAAGACCAGAGTCGAACTATAAGGAGGTTAATTGTATAAATTATAGATAATAATAATAATACAACAACAACAACAACAACAACAATAGTAATAACACTAGTAGTAGTAGTAGTAGTAGTAGTAGTAGTAGTAGTAGTAGTAGTAGTAGTAGTAGTAGTAGTAGTAGTAAAGAAGTTAATGAAAATTTTAAGATGGAAGATTAACGTAAGGATTAAACGATGATAACAACAAATGTTAAGGTTACGGATCCACTAATAGTATGTCAAATAAATATAATATAAACTTTTATTATTCAATTAGAAACCACACACAAAGGAGGTTCCAATCAAATTATAAATTGTTAACATGATTACATTAGTTATCTTATTCGAATAATGTTAATACTTGTAAATATTGTCAAGCATTCATGATTATAACTAATATTAATAACAAATCAAGTTTCTTTCATAGCTCAGGTGTCAGTTATACCATATAGTATGGGCTATAAGAGTGTCAAGTATTTGTTGTGCCAAGTGTTACCCAACATAAATCTAGATTAGTCATTTAACAGGCAAAGTATTAAAGAGTGAATAAGATAACAAATACAAAACATGTTAGTATCAAACATTAAAGTTCATATTAAGTTTACATTATTCTTATTCTTATAAAATTAGTGTAACCTTTTCACCTTGATATAAAATTAGCTAAACATAATAAAAAAACAAAATAAATAAACAAAACAAACATATAAATAAGATAAAAGTTAACTAAGTAAAGGAAAGGAATTGAAAAGCATAAATTTGATATTAATAAAAGCAAAATTTAAGCATTATAAAAATACAAAGAGAGAAAGCAAGAGTATGATCTTAATCTGGAAACCAAGATGTCTAAATGCATGACAAATGCTCCTTTTATAGGCCAAAATTGAGAAATATTGATTTGATGACAAATTGATGAGTAGGTGGCAACTCTTGACTTAGTGAGAATCTTTATCTTTTCTTATCTGCCTAAAACGTCATTAATAACGTCAGAATTGGAACCACTTAAAAACATAAAAGTTGTAAAAACTTATCTTAGCTTTCTAGAAAAAAAATAGAGGTCATTTAGAATTTTAAAACTCCAAATATGGGTCAAACACTGAACAGTGATTTGGATGTAACACAGATTCAGACTTCTTTGTTGTTGCTACAATTTAGACTTAAAAATGACCTTTTTAAATCTTGGGCTCTATATAAAAGTTATAAACCTATGTCTTACTTTTTTATTCATATAAAGTAGACCTAAATCTAAGATCTGTAGCTCTAAATATGATCCAATTACTGAACAGTGTTCCGGTTTGGACTACACTAGCATCTCTTTTCTATGTGTGGCTATCTATTTCAGTTCTTAAACTTATCAATCAATCCTTTCATTTATTTGATAAACCTGCATTTAAAATGAATATTTACCATAAATTAAAGATATCTTATATTATTAAATATGTTATTATAAAATATGTTTTAGTTAAGGAGTTATTGAAACTTTAAATGCAAAATGATGATATAAAATCTTCATAAAAATATACTTTTAAGTACTAATCAGTCTTGTAGTTTACTTTTTCTTTATAAAATTTACACAAGTACCAAAATTAATAAAATCAAAAGCATTTCAACCTCATCATTTACTAATATTTTAATTATTTCAATAAAGATATGATCTAATCTCTTATATCTTAACATTAAAGATTTCTCATCAATTTTGCTCCTTTTAATACCAAAATCAACATGCATCAATAAATAATTAATCTCAAAAGTGGAGTTTAAGTCAACTTTATATGAACCATCAAATAATATTCCATCACTAATAAAAACTTTATTTTAAAAAAATATAAAAGTATTTCCATCTAATAAAAATCTATAACCAATATTATAAATTCTAGAAACTGAAATCAAATTTTTAGAAAATGATAGAACATAAAACATATTTTCTGAATTCAAAATAAGTATAGATTTTAAAATTAATAAAAAAATTCCTCACAAGTCCAACTTCAAAGTGCATCTAGTTTCCAAATAAATGCTTCCTTCTTTTCCCATCAACTTCCTTATACTTAGAAAGGCTTGCATGGTATTAACACTATAGATTATAGATCTAAAACCAATCAACCATGTATTATCAGGAGCCTCAACAAATATATATATATATGTAAAGACTCGATATAATAAAAAAATAAGTTTTTTTTATGGCCATTTGGGCAATTTTTCTTAACATGTTCTCATTTCTTGAAAAAGAAATATTTGTTATTATTGTCATGATTTGCATATTTCTAAATTTATTCATTTTAAGAACCCTTTTTCCTTTCTTACATTTCCCTTAGCTTAAGAAATTATATGAGCATTTTCATATTTCTCAAGTTTAAATCTACACCTAAAATATTTTTTCAAAATATTTCTAAATCAAACCCAAAATATACTTCAAAAAAAGTTTATTTGGAGTATATTTTAGGTCTAGTTTGGTCCCTATTAATGAATACAGGTTTGGGTTATATGGGATTCAAAGTTGGTTTAAGTTAATTAAGATGTTAGGATGTTATTAGATCCAAAATACACTTCAAATAAACTTTCTTTACTGCCCAAAAACATCTCATACATAGCCTGTTCTAATCTGGCTGAATTACCCATCAAAAAAATTGACTCGAACACATCATCCATAAGAACCTCAATCTAACTGAATGCATCCCTAGATAAAGACCTATTATGAAAAACCCAAGGTTGAACCATATATTGAATTGTATCAACAACCAATCTCAAACATATAACCGAATGCTTATTGTAAGGAATCCAAAGCTAAGCCTAAACCGTATCATGGATATTTTCCTTTCAATTAACAAAATTATCCCATATATCATTGGAATACTAGATGTATCAATAAAATCAGTAGAAAAAGTTGTAGTAGCCAAGAAAATACTTTAATATTATGGAACATATATGTTATCTAAATCAATCAATAACAATTTAATAGTAAGTTCTAAGTCATTACTTATATAAAATAATTGCAATTAAGTTATGTATCTTATAAGCCTATTAATTTAATAAGTCTTAACGTGATCATTAAAATAAATTAAGATGATGTGGCTACTCCTACGTCAATTAACATCATAATCTCATCATAGTATACTAAATTATCAACTAAAAACTGAATTATCAACTGAAAACTTTGATTTGATATATCTTAATAATCATGTAAACTGTGTCATGATTTTTCTTAAGAAATTTTCTAAAAATAAATATACTAATAGATCTCAAAATGTTTACTCGTCTTTCATCGAGAATTATTTTTTTAATGGATGAAACATACTAATCAATAATTAAACTTCTGAAATGAATATATTAAGATAAGATTGAAAGAATGTTAACCATATGGATTGTAAGTTGCCTTTCAGAATGTGCTAAAAATAAAGTTTAAATAAGTTGTTTATCCATTTGTAACATGTTTTAAAAAATCTAGATCTTTGTTGAGATACGGGGCAATCCATTGAATAGAGAGAATGGAATAAATACTAAACCATTAAATGCAATAACCATTTATTTTTTAAGGAATTTTTTTAAAAAAAAAAGCTTTTACATTTTAATAAATCAGACCAAGTAAAGAACCTACAAGCCATTAGAATTATAAGAGAAACTATAAAAAGAAAACATATGCCAAACAATACCTAAACCCAAAACTTTGATATCATAAACTAAAAAGGCAAACATTTGAGATAGTAAGCATAGATTGAATAAGTTCCTTCAGCAAATTAAAAATCCCTATTCATGACAATATGTGTGTGTATTAAATTAATTGTTTGAAATCTCAACATTAAAAATCCACACAAAGTAGGTATATTATAATCACAGAAATAGAATCAAATTAACATTAATTAATACAGTAGAAAGTGACTCTAATATCAAATATAAAACAACTTTAATATGTCAAGCATATAAATATATTAGAAAATTAATATGATGCATACCTTCTATTATAAGTAATTATATGTTGAGATAATTGTTTAGAAAAAATCATGTCTTCAAGAATAAATAATTTTCTAGTTTATCCCAAACTATAAGGTTATTATGTGTAGAAAGAAGATACATGACCTTTTTATAACTAATATTTACTATATCAAAGACCCTTTTATATAACCTAATTTATGTAACCATCATGGATATGCTTAGCCCACTTGGGCTTATATGTGATTGATAAAGCTTATATGAGTTAATAGTTAGGATGGAAATTTGACTTGGTTTTATAGGAGTTACATGAAAATATAAAGCTAGAACTTGTTTTTTGAATTATTTCTTGTAAATTTATTTGTGAATATAATGCATGTATGATTATTAGAAGATTGTATGGTCATGTGCATATATTTGAATTTGAATTTATATTCTATTCTATAACATTGAAAGGAGCTACGTTTTTATTTTAAAGCCTAGATTTTTTATTTTTATTTTTGTGAAATCAACCTAAAAAGAAGCTCTAAAGTTGCCAAACTAAAAGCCCATCTAAACAAAAGAAACACAATCTCAATAGGCAAAGCTAAAAAAACAATCTATTTCCTGACTAACAACTGAAAATTAATCAAAGGACAAAAAAAAAACACAATTTGTAGCTTCCACACTAAAAACCCACCCAAACACAAAACACAATCTCAATAGCAAAGTTCCAAAAACAATCTAGTTTTCAATTAACAACTAAAGATGAATCAAAGAACTATCACCAAGATTTTTTTAAAAAAATATCTACAGTTGCCAAACTAAAAGTCCATCCAAATAAAAAAAAAACACAGTCTCAATAGGCATTGCTTAAAAAGACAATCAATTATCCCACCAGCAACTGAAGATGAATAAAAGAACAATTACCAAGAAAAGAGAAGATGGAAAGCCTAACAATGGAAAAACTCTAAAAAGCGAACAAAGATTCACCAGCAAAGCGAGTCAAAAGTTATTCCTCTAAGATAGAATGAGGAAACCACAAAGCCACAACAAAAAAGAGTAACAGAGTACCAAGGAAGCCCTAAAAGAATTTAGTAATGAAAAATACTAGCAAAAAATCATTTGAAACCAACAAGGAAAGCTTGTAAAGAAGTAGCAGCATAAGAAACCATGACGAGAAACAAAATAAAAAGAAGAAAGAGAAAGCAAACCTAATAGACCGGGATCGTAAAACAAATGAAGAAGATTTGCAAAAGAAACCTAAGTACACCCACGAACCTAAAATAAAGGATGTAAAAAGTATGAGGAGCTTAAGAACAGTAGCATGTATAAATTAAAATATTAAAAAAAATCAAATAAAAACCAATATGACAGCACACCAAGACAAAAAGTTATATGAAAGGAAAACAAATGGCAAACCAAACTAGAGCAGTAAACAAAAACTAACTAAACTCCTAAGAATCCTTGAGAGCACAAATGAGGGATAAATTGCCTAAATGCAACCAAACATCTAATCTCACTTAATTTGTAGTGGCTCTTCCAATGTTATTATAGGAGTAAGGACCCAGCCAAGTTGGCAAGGAATTTAATGCACCATCATCACCATGAGCTATCTTTTCCCAGACTACAGCCACAACAAATTTGGTAACCCTTTATCCTTAAAACACTGGCTAATATAAAGGAAGCTGAGAAGACGAAATTTAAGTTGATCCCAACTTAGCTTACCCATGTCTGTAAAGAAAGGGACATAGACATACCTTATAAGAAAAGTAGTGGAGAGGGGAACAAAAGATGACTCCTAGTTAAAATGGACCAAGTATAACCATGTAAAACTTGGAGAAGCGTGAGCGAATCCCATTCGAAACCCTTTAAAATCGCACCACATTGCAACCAAGAGAGAACTTATTGAAATTTTAGGAAGTAAAGAGCTATTCCTTTTAAAATCACTTTTAAAAAATTTAAAATTTTTTATTTTTATTATAAATTATATTTTTTAATATTTTAAGATTATTTTGATGTATTAATATAAAAAGTAATTTTAAAAAAATAAAAAATATTATTATTATATATTTTTAAATAAAAATATTTTAAAAAATAATTACAATAACCCTCTCAAACAAATTTTTTATAAACATAAGCCTATCACCTCGCAAAGTGAAAAGACAGTTTATTGTGTCGTAACTAGCTAGCTTTGCATTTCACGACACCATTGATTATCTTAGTAATTGTTTGATAGTGTAATTGTTAATGAGGTTCACCTATAATTATAAATATTATTGTTTGGTTAAGAAAAAAATAGTGGTTTATACCGCCAGAACTCATTAATTTTACAGTTGTGCTGTAAATTTTGTAAACAGTATTTTGTTGCTTTTTATGGAAGGAGGAAACAATGGAGGCATGTTTAACTATTTATATGAATAGTGGAGGCATTCTCCATTGTTTTGGTTGGACCAGGTTAGGTTTAAAGTTAAAATTACATTAAATCAGGTTTAACCCAGTAAAATAAAAATAAAAAATAAAAATAAATTTTTTATTTTTAATTATTTTTTATTCAGAAAACTAATGTTAAATATTATTTAATGATACTATATAAATTAGATGAAAATAACTTGATGATGTAGTATTTGCAGAATTTGATAATAATTTCAATTTTATTCCTAATTATATTTTACATGATATTGTTATGCTCTTAAAAAATTTATGAAAACTCTAATCCTTGCTATATGTATTTTATCTGTGATGGAATTGTAGATAGTTTAATAGAACAATAAAAAAATATTTTATATAAAATATTATTGATTTTATGATGTAATAAAAATATTTAAATCTATAATATTTAAATTAAAAACTATCAATATTAATTTATATATTTTTTAAATTATTTTATAACTTTAATTTCAAAAATATTCTTAACCAAACACATTAAAGTGACTCTTTGTTCAACCTTAATTTCAATCACAGTTTTAACCAAATATATATTTTTCCAAACCAACTTCAACTAAAAATATTTTGTTTCAAACAACAACTATAACAGTTACTACAATACCAAACACACCAAAAAAAATTTGAAAATATAGATGTGGTTTTTTTTAAAGTAGTTTTTTATATAGAAATATATTAAAATAATATTTTTTGTTTTTAAAAGTTTATTTTTAATATCAACGCATCAAAATGATATAAAAATATTAATTTGAAGTAAATAAAAAAATTAATTTTTTTAAAGGCATTTTTAGAATATAAAAACAAATATAGATGTGGGGCTGGATATGTTTTTGAACAAAAACTAATATTCATGTACTGAAATGAATAAAAAAAATTATAAAAATTTATTTATGATAAATATATATAAAAACTAATTAAAGCTAAGTTAACATGAGAAATTTTGTCAAACTTGTAATCTAAATTACATGACTAGAATAATACAATTAAAAATAAAAAGAATTATAATTTTTTTAAAATATATTATTTTTTAATTAATGATCTAAGTTATTAAACTTGAAATATCAATTTTAGAAGAACCATGAAATTCAATTAAAAAATATTAAATAATAAAATTAAAAAAATATGTTACCTAAACAGAAAAAAAAGATTCAAAAACTTTTAATTGTATGTTTATTAGTTATGCTAAAAATATTTTTGTATATAGATTTCTAGCTTTAAAAAATATCATGATAAATTACAATACTATTAATAAAACAAAAAATAAAATTCTTTGAATATATTTTTCCATTAAATAAATTTTTTTTCATGAACTTATTAATTAATAGAGTTGAGAAACTCACATTAAAAAAAGTAAGAAATAACAAACAAAGGAAATAAACGTTTTTTAGAAACGATTTTTTCATTTATGTGTGGTATATATAGGTCTAATAACCTACTATAAACTATCTCTTTTAAAAAAAAATTAAAATTAATTTACTTTTATAAAATTAAACATAAAAAACTATTAATATAGTGTAAAATCTATTAATTTAAAATAATTTTTTAAAAGAAAATGTTTTCTTGAAAGTTTTATAGATAAATAAAAAAAATTTAAAAATAAAATATAAATTATTTTAATATATTTTTACCATAAACTAAATTTTTTAATTTAAATTTTAATTATTTTAGCTTGTATTTATAATTTTTTTATGCAATAAACGGATGTCCCGCTCCAACCACCTCGTTGATTTCCGGGCCTCTTCAACCTGACAAAAACGACACCGTTCTCCAACCCTTACTACACACACACACACACACACACACACACACATATATATATATATATATATATATATATATAAACCAGAAAAAGAGTTCACTTTCTTCTACAACACAGAACAGATACCAAACACTCTTCCACGTCTCCTTCCTTGTACTCTCAACCAAACGAATGCTTCTCGTCTAAAGCCGAGACCCCAACTCTCTCTCGCGTTCCGTCTCTGTTTACCGAGAAAAATAAATAAATTAATAAATAAATAAGAATCTTCTTGATCCACCATGGCAACGACCTCAAATAAACCTCAGAGATCTCTCCAAGAAATCGAGGACATTATGCTCCGCAGAATCCTCTCAGTCTCCCTCGCCGACTCCTCTGATCCTGGAATTTTCTACTTAGAAATGACAGCAGCTGAGATTCTCAGTGAAGGCAAAGACTTGAAACTCACTCGCGACTTAATCGAACGTGTCTTGATCGATCGATTGTCTGTTCAAAGCCCTAACGGGGAACCTCCTTTCAATTACCTCTTAGGCTGCTACCGTCGTGCTGTTGATGAGCTGAAGAAAATCGCCAATATGAAGGACAAAAATGTGAAATCAGAGCTGGAATTGTCGATCAAGCAAGTCAAGAAGTTGTCGGTTTCGTATTGCAGGATTCATTTAGGGAATCCTGATTTGTTTGGGGGTGATTCGAGTGTTGTTAGAAAGAGCGGGCATTCCAATGTTTCTCCGGTTCTGCCCTTGATTTTTGCGATGGTTGATGGGTTTAATAGTAGCGGAATTCAGCCACCGCCGCCGGGATTTTTAGAGGAGTTTTTTAGAGAAGGGGATTTTGATAGCTTGGATCCGATTTTGAAGGGTTTATATGAGGATTTGAGAGGAAATGTTTTGAAGGTTTCTGTTTTAGGGAATTTTCAACAACCATTAAGGGCTTTATTGTTTTTGGTTAGTTTTAATGTCGGTGCTAAATCACTTGTTAGTCATAAGTGGTGGATTCCGACAGGGGCATATGTAAATGGGAGAGCTATTGAAATGACAAGTATTTTGGGTCCTTTTTTTCATATTAGTGCATGGCCTGATAATACTATTTTTAAGAGCGAGCCGGATGTTGGGTGAGAGCGTGTGATTGTTTATTGATTGGTTTTTTTTCTTTCTTCTTGTGTTTGTGTTATTTATGTGTTGTTTATTTGTTTGTTAAAATGCCAGGCAGCAGTGTTTCTCTGATGCAACAAATCGTCGACCTGCTGATTTGTTATCTTCATTTACTACAATTAAGACTCTTGTGAATAATTTATATGATGGATTAGCAGAAGTGCTTCTTGCTCTTCTTAAAAATGGTGATACTCGCGAGAGTGTGCTTCAGTATCTTGCTGAGGTGATTAATAGAAATGCGACAAGAGCTCACATACAGGTAGATTTCTCCTGTTCATGGAACTTATTGAACTGTAGTTATTGTGTATATGATTTGTCAAAAGCTTTATCTTGATTAATACATGGCATATGAATCAACATGTGGGTTATTTATTTTGTTTAATTTCTTCAGAGAAGGAACAGCTTGATATCTTTTTGCTAAACTGGAATTTGGATGATAATTTTTTCTTTCCTGAGTGAATGATTTTCAGGTTACTTGATTTGCTTTTGTAGATTAACATGGTATCATGTAACTGTCACAGGTCGATCCTTTATCTTGTGCAAGTTCGGGCATGTTTATCAATCTAAGTGCTGTCATGCTTAAGCTATCTGAACCTTTTTTAGATGCAAATTTGTCAAAAAGGAACAAAATTGATCCAAATTACGTGTTTCACAATGACCGTTTGGATCTAAGGTGATGAACTGCTTATTGTATATATTTTTTTTTATCACATTATTGGTTTTCCTGGTGTCCCTAATTATTTGTTTTCTTCTTAAGTTAGAGGGTTGACAGCTCTGCTTGCATCATCAGAAGAAATCACTCAATGGCTTAATACTCCTGGAAAAACTGATATCTCTGCACAATCTAATGATGTTGAAAATCGCTTGGTACAATCTCAAGAAGCCACCAGTTCTGGTAGAAGTGGTGAAAAGTCTAAATACTCATTTATTTGTGAGTGCTTCTTTATGACTGCAAGGGTGCTCAACTTGGGTCTGTTAAAAGCATTTTCTGACTTTAAGCATCTAGTTCAGGTAATGCATACATGCTTTATATCTGGACTTGGATTTATAAATCTGTTACCACATCCTTGATTGATAAATGAAAACGTTTATCTGCCTTTTAAGTTAATTTTATGAATAAACACCATGTCAGGAAATTTCTAGATGCGAAGATATGCTCTCCACTTCTAAAGCCTTGCAGGAGCAGACACCGTCTCAGCAGCTGCAGCAGGATATTGACCGTCTTGAGAAAGATATAGAGTTATATTCACAGGAAAAGCTTTGTTATGAAGCTCAAATATTAAGGGTACCAGACCTCTTCTCTCTGCACTTGACATCCTGGAAGCTAGTCTTGAACATTAAAAGTTTGTGTTTAGTTTTGTTCTCCTGTGAGGTGACAGGGTTTTGAGATCTAAAGCTTTGATCATGTCACTTTTGGAAGATGATTCTGACAGTTGGGTGTTGTTTTATTTTCTTGGGTCATGGGCCATGTCTTTGCCCAAACTAGCACTCCCCTTCCAGTTCTCTCTTGTCCTGCATCCCTCTCCCCATTCTCCCTCGCTGTCAGCTTAATAGTATGTTCATTGTTAAAGATGTTGAACTTAATCATTTTAACTTGGAAAACTTAATCATTTTAACTTGGAAAACTCCCTTTCCTCTATCCTCACCCCTTGCTTCTCTCTATTCTTTTTTTAATGGCATGTTCATCCTTTGAAGATTAGAACTTACCAATTTAATTTGTAAGTTTAAATAGCTTGCTATTCCCTTTGTTCTGCTGATCTTACTTCTTCTCCTTTTTTTAAGGATGGATCACTTATTCAACGTGCACTTTCTTTCTACCGGTTAATGTTGGTTTGGTTGGTTAGCCTGGTTGGTGGATTTAAAATGCCTCTTCCATCAACTTGCCCAAAGGAATTTGCCTCAATGCCAGAGCATTTTGTGGAAGATGCCATGGAATTACTTATATTTGCCTTTCGGATTCCAAAAGCTTTGGATGGAGTCTTACTGGTAGGCTTCGTTATAAAATGTTTTGCCATGTATTTCTGCCCTTTACTCGATACATGAAATTTGTTTTCTTTTGCAAGAGCTGAACTATGAAATTCAATTACCCTGTTAATGTGTTCTCTTTTGCTATTGTACTTGCTGGTCAGGATGATTTTATGAACTTCATTATCATGTTCATGGCAAGTCCAACATATATTAGAAACCCTTATTTAAGAGCAAAGATGGTTGAAGTACTGAACTGCTGGATGCCACAGAGAAGGTGATATACTGTATTCCACTTTGCAAGGAAAGAATATTGTGGAAATTTTGATTAAAATTTATAACTTGAAGTTTGGTATTTACAGCATGTGGTTTTATCATTCGCAGTGGTTCATCTGCTACAGCTTCTCTATTTGAAGGGCACCAATTGTCACTTGAGTATCTTGTGAGGAACCTCTTGAAGCTTTATGTTGATATTGAGCTCACAGGCTCTCACACACAGGTGACTTGCCCTAATATTTGAGTTTCTAAGAGTTGATTGTTTTTGGTGTTAGAGGGCGCATATACAGTAAGGAATAAGGACTCATTTTGGGCCATTGCCTTTCAAGGCTTTCTGGTTTACTTGGCAGTTTTTTCTTATTGGATGCACAGTTATTATAGATGGATAGAAGAAAGATCCTGCAAGGAAACACTTCTATTTAAACGTATTTTTGACAACTTAGCTTGAGAGTTCCCAGAAGGGCTTTTGGCCTGATATTGGCAGGGACTCGATGTTATCTTGCGTTATCATACTTCAACTGTAAACAGCAGGATATTTTTTTTTTTTTAATTTCACTAATATGCTGATTAGGAATTCTGGAACCACTTACTGCTTTCTTTTAGATTTCAGAATACCTACTCTTGTGCAATTTAAGCAATAGTTCTAGTTATCTTCCTATTTCTGGTGCATTGTTGACCATTATCTGAGTCTCTGCTCTTTGGATTTCGATGCTTAAACATCTGAATCTAAATCCTCTCAGCCTTTGATCAATATGATTTTATTCTGGGACAATTATTACAAGTCCAATTGACTAGACCACTCTAGGGGTGATCATTTTCAGTTTGGTTTGGTTTTTACCTGAAAAATAACTAGACTAAATTTATTTTTTTTAACATTGAAAAACGAAATTGGTTCACACTAACCAATTTCAATTCGGTTTGGTTTGGTTGAAGTTAAAAACTGGAAAAAACGGAACTAGCCATCATTTTTCTGTCCAACAAACCAAAGAAACACATGCATCATCTTCAACCTTTCCCATAAGACCAGCAATACCCATTATTCTTGTTTCTTTCCATTCATGATCAGCCCCTATTTTTCCCAAGAAAACTAGACCACCATTAAACCAAACTCCAGCACCGTCTCTCTCGCAGTCCTCACTGCCTCCCATAATTCTTCGCACTGTCATCACTAATTGTTGCTAGCACCAGCTGCCACCACCCATGGTGACAACACACTGACACTGGCTGCCTGACAATAAGATGGGAGAAGAAAGCTTTTTAAAAATCAAGGGTTGTTGGCACAAATTCACCCTCTCCCTTGTTTCATCTATTTCCAGTGGTGAAGACAAGAAAATAAATGATAGAAATGAGAGAAGAGGGGACACAAGAACTGAGATCGAGAGAAAGCTTGGGGGAGGGGGTGGCTGGGTTTGATTTGGCCTCCAGGGTTAGAAGAAAAGTTTATATTTATACTTTTTTATTCTGGCATTGGTTGACCCAGTTTGGTTTGGTCTGGTTCAATCAATTTCAGACTTTTGAGACCAATACCAAACCAAATGTTTTCTTGGATTTTCTAATCGGTTAATTTGGTTTTTTTTCTTGGTTTGGATTTTTTGGCTAATTTTTTTTTGTTTTTCTGTTTTTTATCACCCCTAGACCATTCTTTATAAAAAGATTTGATGCATTGAATATCTTGATTACTTTTTAAAATTACTTGCTAGATGAAAAATATGAGTTGAAAGGATATAAATATGGGAAGGTGGTCTTTGTAGAACTTCGATTGCTCGTTAGATTAATTAATTGAGATGTTTTGGTTTCATCCCCTGACTGTTGAATAACAGTCAAGGATTGTCCAGTTAGATGGTTGATTTGTCCAAATAAATGGTTAAAGAAACCTTGCCTTTTTTGGGTGCATTGTATGTTGGGTATGCACGTGCAGGGTAGGGATCCTTTTCTGTTTTTTACCTTTTCCATGCCTGGTTTGGGTAGATTGAGCATTTCAATGTATTCTGTTGAACTATCCACATCCATGCAGTTGTTTGTTGAGATTTTTTTTCTAATCATCAGTTCTTTGTTTTAAGTCCATTTACCATTCACTTATTTTCTAAACTGTTGTAACTAATAATTTGTTCTGTCTTGATGTTGAAAATTATCATTTTTACATGTATTTCATGTTGATTCTTGATTTTGTCTCATATGTTACAGTTCTATGACAAGTTCAACATACGGCATAATATTGCCGAACTTCTTGAATATCTATGGCAGGTCCCTAGTCATCGTGATATTTGGAGAAAGGTAGAACAATTGTGTATTTCACCTCTTTTTAGTGGATTAAACACTCCTCTCTCTCTCTCTCTCTCTCTCTCTCTCTCTCTCTCTCTTTCTTACACACACACACACACACATTCAGACACAAATTTGACTATTTTATGCTGTTCCAGATTGCTAAGGAAGAGGAAAAGGGTGTCTATCTGAATTTCTTGAACTTCCTGATCAACGATAGCATCTATCTTCTTGATGAAAGTCTGAGCAAAATTCTTGAACTCAAGGGGTTAGAAGCTGAGATGTCAAACACTACAGAATGGGAGCGAAGACCAGCTCAAGAGAGGCAGGAGAGGACCCGCCTTTTCCATTCCCAAGAGAATGTCAGTTTGTGTGCTCATGCATGTGTATGTATTCGTGCACACATCTATCATGAATTCAAAATATGCTTAATTGGATAGGTATATCTTGGCTGTTTCAGATCATCCGCATTGACATGAAGTTGGCAAATGAAGATTTGAGCATGCTGACATTTATGTCAAAACAGATTACAGCACCTTTCCTTCTCCCTGAGATGGTACGATATATTTATGCCTGACCCTCCATATCTATGTTGTAATCGTGTACAAATAGGATAAATATTTATTTTCTGCCAGGTTGACAGAGTGGCCAACATGCTCAATTACTTCTTGTTACAACTTGTGGGTCCCCAAAGGAAATCCCTTACCCTGAAAGACCCTGAAAAGTATGAATTTCGCCCAAAACAATTGCTTGAGCAGGTTAGTTTGATTCTCCAATTTCTAACTGGAGAGCTCTCTCCAGCTACAGCTGTCACTTCTCTCCTTTTTCTACGTTCTCACCTTTTTTGTTTTCTTCAAAACACTTATTTTAACATGTTAACAGGATGTACTTGCACTTTTGAATTCTTCTGATTGTTATTCCCCCTTTTTTTACCCCTTTCTCCTTGTTTGTGTCCAAAACAATATCTTAAGCTGCTTAGCATGATTGTACCCCACCCTCTTCTATTTCTTCTTGAGTTTTCTTCTGCTGCTTCTTTTCCTTTAGGTTTACATATTGGTTTAGAGGACTTTGCTTATACAATGGCAAAAGTCTTAGATGGCAACCACATGGTGTAGGTTCAAGTCTTAAGAGTAGTGACTTCATACAAAAGGAAGTAGATGGGTAGGACTTTTTCCCAATTCTCCTGAGTACCCTACTTCAGTGTGGAGTCATTATTCAGTGGTACCAAAGTTTTGGTTTGAGGCAGTCAGGCAGGTAACTGTGCAGTTTCACCTTGTTGGTTGGCTGAGAACATGACTATATATGCAGGTTAAGCACCAATTCAACTATACTATAAATGCTTCTCTGGTTGTGAATTTTCAAGCCTCTGATTTTAAACTCAAGGACTCTGAACCTTGGATCGAATAGCTTTTAGATGCAATGTAGTGGGGTCATGCTATATTATATATATGGCTTCACGATGAGCTTTATCTGGCTCATTGACGAGTAAAACTATTGTGATATCCAATTCTTTAATATGTCATGTTCCTGTGGCCTTGCTTGAGTGAATCTCTGCATCTATTAATTCTGCATCAATAGATAATGAAATGTGGAATCATCTTACCAAGCTAACTGGAGGAATCAGTACGATATTGTATATAATGTCATTGAGCCTCTGTGATAAACCTAACTATATTGTATATAATGTCATTGAGCCTCTGTGATAAACCTAACAGTCTTTATTGATTCATTGAAGATTGTCTGTATATATGTTCATTTGGCAAGGGGTGATAATGAAAACATATTCCCAGCTGCCATCTCGAAGGATGGGCGGTCATACAATGAGCAGGTAACTTCAATGCTGCAAAACTTCCATGAGCTTTTCATTAACTATTAGAATCAAATGTCCATGATGGTTTTGATCTGTTCTGAAATGTAGCAGTTGATTGAATAGTTTGTGACACTGCTTTCTGCTCTAGTTATTTACTGCTGCTGTTGATGTCCTTCGGAGAATTGGCGAAGATGGGAGGGTCATCCAGGAATTTATTGAGCTTGGTACAAAAGCCAGGGTTGCAGCTTCTGAGGCAATGGATGCTGAAGCTGCCCTTGGAGAGATACCAGATGAATTCCTTGATCCAATTCAGGTAGGTTTCTTGTACCTTTTTGGGAAGGGCAATGTCTTTGGTGGGTCCATAAATTGTACGTGGAGAATATCTTTTATGCTTTTTTTTGGCAGTGCACTTTGATGAAGGATCCGGTGATCTTACCTTCTTCAAGAATCACAGTTGATAGGCCTGTCATTCAAAGGCATCTTCTGAGTGACAATGTACATCTTTCACTTGTTCTTTCATTTTATCAAATTTGGTGACAAGATACTAATCTTGATTAAATTCGCAAATTGATTTCATGTGAGTGCAGACTGACCCCTTCAACCGATCCCATCTTACTGTGGACATGTTGATTCCAAACACCGAGTTGAAGGCAAGAATAGAGGAGTTCGTCAGGTCCCAAGAATTAAAGAGGCATGGGGAAGACTTCAGCTTGTAGAGGGTCAAAGATACAATCCAAACCACAACTGAAGAAATGTTGATTGATTAGAACATTGCTGTAGATTCTTGAGAAGACGGAATGATGATCTGGGTTACATATTTGCAGCAAAAATGGAAGGATTTCCACTAATCAATGATAGTGGCAGCTGACCATAAAAAGGTTATAGGCAGTAGTGCATACAATATGTATCTTCAGACTAGTGTTGAATGTTCTTGGATGTGTATAAGTTAATTATGTGTATGGAAGGTATTTAATTTATTTAACAATGGCATGGATTCTGTTCAAGTATTATTTTTGTAGGTGTGGTTACGCGTTGCTTTTATCAGGTTGTGACTAACAATCCCCAGAAGATCTGGTGAGGACAGCATGTAATGCACCAGAACAGAAATAATTCCCAAATAAAATTTGCCGTGCCGCTTTTTGGTGGTTGCAGATTCTTCTGGTTGGCTTTTCGATCACCATCAACCGTCAAGTTGGAAATATCACCATTTCTTGTATTAAAAAAAAAATAGGAACCAAATCCCTACAGTAACCAGAAAATGCCTGTTGCTACTCGAATTGTGCACAATTTCTGTGCGATCAATCCCCTTCCATGATAAGCCAAGCATCTCAGAATCAGACACAGGATATGTCTAGTGATTGTGGAGATGTGAGACGAGTCATCTCAAAGAATATCAAGGGATTGCAATATACAACTCGGCCCTGCTGGTTGAAGGTCATACAAATTATGCGCAGTACAGGCCCGAGGACTAGGCTTGGACGGGCACAGAAGAAATGAAATGCATGAGGAAAGGTAAGAGTCCTGTGAGACATTAGAGCGCTGCCTCTTAATACATGTTTTTGGACTGTAGAATATGCTGTACTTTGGATGGCTGAGGAACCATCATATATTTGGAACTTCAATTTCACGTGGTATCTGTTACAGATGCTGTTCAGCTAATGCCTCACCTTCAAAATGCATGGAAAATGCTGATGCGCTCATTTAGCTTCCTCGCGTTGCAATAAACATGCCAGAAATTGTTAGGTTAATTCATTGCGATGTATGTCCCACACAGGCATTTGACATAATTGCACACTAAAGATGGTGAATCATCTCTCCATTCGGAGGTTTTCCAGTAGCTCCGGGCAGATTCTGCCAACTACCTAATAATGCAAATGGGCTTCGCTTCAGTACATTGCAGAAACAGAGCTGTGGCCATTTGGCTAGGCTCATGAACAACTTGCCCCCCAGAACCAAGTTGCCAGAACTGAATTTTGAAGTCGAGCAGAATAGTGGAGGTTGATTTGCACATAAGAAACCTAAAATACTATTCTCTTCCCTTGTTTCAAAAGCAAAACAAAATTCAGATTATGAAAAGCTGATGCAAAGATGGAACAATGAAAGTATCTTCCAGCTTAAAAAAACATAGAACAACAAATTGACATTGTGAGCCCAAGATAATCGATAATCTTTGACTTGACTGTTGCCTAAAGTCACCAACTGATCATCATGTTTAGCATTCTCTTATGAAGCACTCATTGATGTTCTTGCTGGTGTGCTCTCCAGTCCTGTGATTTCAATCAACCCACTGCCTTCTCTGGTTTGTCTTAGAACAGATTGGCGATGATGTTTGTACCTCCTGCAGTAACTTGTATAGAAATTCCAAAAGTCAATTTGCAGACATCCAACCACAGGAAAATCACACATTGAGTATTTGTCTCTGTCATAGCTTTGGCTTGGGAGTGGCTGCCTTTCGCTTTGCATAGTCATGGGCAATGCTTATCATATTCTTGCTATGACGAAGTGAAAACTCTGCGACCAGGATCCGTGTTTCTTCCGGAGTCAAATCACCATGAGAGCCCTGCAAAATTTTGGTGCAACATTAAATCAGGCTGTGAACTTTAGACAAAGGCTAACTCTTGGAAACATAGGTTTAGCTTACCAATTTATTTTTAAAACAAAACCAATGCACATGCTAAGTCAGTAAACTAAATGAACAAAACAAAATCAATAATACGAAACAAAAAATGGTCCTTGAATCCTGTGCCACAAAATGTAAATCAGTATTCATTACCAGGCGTGAAGTTCTGTCACAAACAGCATGATGCATGAGGATGCCTGCAGCAACTGAAACATTGAAAGAGTCGACCATGCCTTTCATAGGAATACTGCAATGCAAATCTGACAGTTCCAGAGCCTCATCACTAATTCCCCTACAAGTAGTGACTCAACCATCATTACTAAAGTTTACAACAACTAAAATGTTCTAGATTTCTTTTGGATATAGAAACCATCAGTAAGATGCCAACTAGTTAGAAAGCAGTGTATATCTTCATCCTTACTATAGATATCAAAAAGCTTAATGTATCAATTAATCACCTGCTAGAGATAAAATCTAACAAAAGAGAGCTTCATAAGGAGTTTCTAAGAGCAAGCAAGAATAATGTAGTTTTCTATTATTTTTCTTCCTTTAATCTATTGCAACAATCAAAGGTCCAAAGAAAACTTTTTTTTCAACTATCAACACTAATAAGCATACTAAAACTAATGGAAACATAGCCCCCCACCCCCAAAAAAAACATCCAGCATTAACTTTGTGATGAAATGATAAAGCATGCGGAAGTGAATTACCTATTTTCATTTCCAACAACTATTGCAGTTGGGCATGACCAATCCATGTCATAAATAGATACCTAAATAACACAGCACAGAAACAGTCATACATGTATTCACAACTAGAACGATTCCGCATCAAATTGCCAAAGACACTCCATAGTTTAAACCACTAGCTGCAATCACAATTAAACAACAATGCCAATTACCATTTTCCATAACAAAAACAATCAAAACAAGGAACAAGTAAAGATTCATTACCGCATCGATTCCAACATGAGTGGTAGCAATCCGATAACCCCGTGATTTTAAAACTTGAAAACAGTCTTTAGCAGAATCCCATAATTCAATATCCAACCATTTCTCTGCTCCCATGCTCACATGCCTATTCTCTCTATACCTGTAACACCACCAATGCAAACAGCATTAATAAAACAAAATTAACACAGACAGAAACCTTAAAAAAAAAAACCATTTTTTTCACCTCAAAAAGAATCGAAGCAGCACCTTTTGGAGCTATCACAAGAAATGACATGAACAGACTGAAACCCCAAAGCATCAGCAGACCGAAACACGGCCGAAACGTTTCCAAAATCAGTCAATCCTTCAACAACCAAACAAAGGGAATAACTCCTACTCTTAACCGTATTTCGAATCCTCTCTTTTCTCTCTTCCATCATATACGGCCCCACCGCTTCCAAAACCTCACTGCTACTCAAATCCACACCTCCACAATTGAACCTGTCGAAATAAGGAAACCAATGAGAACCCAAGACAATGTCGTCGTGGGTTTTTGTTATTCTTCTTTCCATTTTCATTAGTCGTAACACGTCGTCCCGTTTGGTGAGAAGGAGTTCTACGGTGTCGTCTGGGGGGTCTAATGAGAATGCTGATTGAGTTGCTGTTGAAGAGCGAGGTCTAGTGTGTTGTATGCAGGGAGTAAAGGATACAGAGGGAGGGTGGGTTAGGGTTTGGGTTTTGGAGAATGGAGAGAAGGGTTTTTTGGGTCTTGGGAGGGAAGCAAGAGAGGTGGTGATAAGGGTTTTGCAGGCTCCCATTTTTTGGGGCTGGGAGAGATTTCGTTGGGTTCAAGTTATCGAGGGGGGGAGAATGGTGCGCTTCAGGCACATCACAACACAACAAAAATAATAAACAGGAGAGTAGAATGTACTGTAGACATTTTACAATTCTACATCCCTAATTTTTTATTTATTTATTACTTTCTACACATAATTTCATTTAACATAGTAGTGTTATCATAAATGTTTTTTTATCATGACATAAAAAATAAAATACAAATTTGATAGTAAAATTATAAAATTATATATGTATATATATTTTTTAATTAATTATATATTGACAATATAATGTAAATTTAGATATAAATTTTTTTTAACTAATTATATATTAACAATTCCAACAAAGTAATAAATAATAGTCTAATATAATTATAACAAGAATAAAATAAAAAAAATTAAACATGTTAAAATAAATAGTTCAAATAAAAATTTATATATAGATTAAATAATTTAAAAATACAATACAATCCATAAAGTTTTATACAATTATTTCCATAAAGTTTTATTAATTAAAAATTAATAAGTTTAAAACAAATAATTTGTTAGTATATCATGCAAACTAACATCAGTCTCGTTGTCTTTATTTTCTTTGTTTTTTCTAATAGATTCATCAAGATCATCATAATCTTAAAAATTATTATTATTATTACTAATATCAATATTATATTAAAAACATTAATGATTCTACTAACAATAACACTAATATTGTCAATAATATTTAACTTAAAACTCTTTGAATTATTTGGATTGACATTAATTTGAATCTTTAAATCATTTTTAACACTATAAATCTCTATTCCAGCATGGTTTTTATTCTTAATATTGTTTTATTTAGTTGTCATGTATTCATTAGTTCAAGAATTAAATTAAATCAACATTAAAATCAGTTATAATGACTTATTTACCGGTGATTAACTTTACTAATTATCCCATAATTATTAATACTATAATATAACTACAACTCTAAAGCCTTTGACTTATATGAACAAACATAATTAACTAATTTAACCTTGCTATATATAGCTACTCTTTTTTATTTTTTTTATATGATGTAAGTTAATTATTTCATTTGATAGTTGAAGTAATTAAAAACAATTTTTTTTCTGTTTTTTTATCAATTAATTGATATGGTTAATTAGATTGGTTGTTGGTTGGAAATCTAGTTCCTACATGATAAAGATCTCGTGTTACAGAGTCACGTGTGATGCTGAATTTTTCATTATACTTGGATTTATACTTCATTTTTTTATAACTAAAATAAAAAAGGGGGAAAAGGCATTATAGTCAAATTTCACTTGTTATTGTTTGTGTTTCTAAACCATTATTGTTTTTTCATCTACTATTATTTCATTGTTTATAAATTTCTAATTCATGTATTTCTTTTTTCAACTACTTTGTTTATAAAGTATTTAGAAATCCAACACTTTATTTATCTTAAATTTCTTATGCTTAGTTTTATATAACTAAAACAAGGAAAAATATAAGTGTTATTATCGAATTTCATCCGTTCATTCTTTTTAATTGAATATATAAGGTAGGCATAAAGAGTTAACCTAACTAAAGATTATTGTCTTTTGTTTGTTTTGTTCTTCACTTCACTTTCTTGCTTTGTATTATCGTCTTTAGAATCACTAGTTTAAAGGGAGATAATTATGAAATTTAAATTTTATATAAGGAAGAAAAAGAATGAGAGTAACAAGATGTTTAATAGATAGGAAGGATAAGGATTTTGAAAGATCGGTTGGTAGTATAGGTTTAATAGAAAGGAAGGAATAGGATTTTGAAATTATTTATACTTCATGTAAAATCATGGATTCCAATCAATTTTATAATATTTATTGATTTTGTATGAGTTAAGTCTGATTTCACTATTTTTTTATTTTTTTTATTTGATCTTGAAAGTATATACAAATTAACTTGTCAAATTATATGATTCTATAAGTTAACTTGTAATTTTGACAACAATAATATACATTCAAGAAAAACAAAAAAAAATTACCTACAAGTTTGTCATTAATTAAGCAAAGTAATATAATTTTTAGCCTCCAAATCGCCATTTTATTGTCTAATCTCTTAAACCCAAAATATATATAAAAAATTTATAATGATAGAAAAAAATCTCCATTTGAGAACAAGTATTTAATGGTATTATGTCTATGACATATATGTCTAGATGTATTATTATATATATTATGTCTATGACAAAAATAGATGATACTAGTTATGACTAATATGAAATATTCTCTAAAAAATTTTGTTGCCACTCGACCTCTTTTCAAATTTTATCAAAAACAATAAACTCTGATTTTATTATAAATCTTGTAATACATGTTTGCTTAGAGGGTTTCCATAATATAACAACTCCACTAGTATGAAAACATATCCATTAGTTGATTTTGTCTTTAGTGTTATTCAATTAGCTTTATTATATCTTTTTAGTATTGTCGGGTATCTAGTATAATATAGCTCATAGTCTAAAGTATATCGAAAATATTTGAGAATTGTTTTTATTGTTTTTTAATGATTCATACTTGGGATAGAGATAAATTATTAGCATTTTTATGAAAATTATTCTTGATATAGTTGAATATGTGTTAAAATAAAACACACTTTCTTGTTATTTAAACTCTTTAGCAACAAGTCTAGCTTTGTATTTATTAATAGTTTCATCAACTTTCATCTTTCTTGTCACACCATGATGAATACAAAATTCTTTAAAATTAAAAGGGAAAATAAACAAAAATAAAGTTGTCACCTAGTAAATAAAGTAAACTAGAAATCCTAAATTAAGTGGCGATCTAATATATTTTTGTAAGATGTTTGATATACTTAAGGAAAGGCAAACACCATTCTTGTTCATGTCCGTTCAAACAAAAAATTATTTTTACTATATGTTTTTTTTTTAAATTTATTCTACGCATGTTATTAATTGCCAAAATTTATTTATAAACTTATTCACAATTTATTTTAATTTATTTTTGAAAAATGATATCAATCTCTATGAATATAAAACTAGTTAATAAATTTGATGTTAATCCCTAAAATTAGAAGATCTTATAGATTTTGACTCTTGAAAAGAAATTTTTTTACATTATTTCTTTTGAATAAGAGATTTCATTGATTTATGGATTTTAACAAAAAAAATTGATGTTAATTTTTAAAAATAGAAAATTCTATCATTTTTAAAATTGTAACAAAAATTTTGATATTAGTCCCTAAATACAGGAGATTTCATCAATTTAGAAGAATTTTGATATTATTCCCTAAAAATATCTAGTTTTCACAAAGAATTATAAACTAAATAAAGATTAATTAAGCTAAAGACTTAAAAATGTTGTTCAAAATACATTAGATGATTAGACAAGTAAGCAAGAGGTATTTAGTTTTTAAGCATGCAAAAATATAAGATATAAAATAATAGAGAAAATGATCACCTTTCTTGACATGAAATATCTAACTATAAAATATAGTGTCATCCAATAGAATTTTATATATTTATGTTTTTTCAACATCTTTAACACACGAATTAGTTCATAAATTCATTTTGCATTATCATTTTTCAATTAAATTAATCAATTTATCCCCCACATGGACCATAATTAGATATAAAAAATAGTGTATATATATATATATTCTATAATTATAAAAACTACGAGTACAATTCATACTTCTAAATTTTAAGTCTGTTATGTAAAACAAATTATATTTTTAATTTTCATGTATTATTATAGGTTTAATTTTTACTATAGATTATAATTTCATTTAGCAAAAATAAGTGGATATCTTTAGAGAATTTGTTTGTGAATTAATGGTGTATAATTTGTTTCAAGATATTACAATTGAACATGAAATTAATAGTATATATTTGGTATGTAATATTAAATATCTCATTAAATTGTTAATTGATGAGTTTTATTTGAAAGATAATCATAATTCACAATAATATATGTCTAGAGTTATAGTGAAATTCTCACACCATTTAGCTTTCTTTATAGTATTTCTCTAAAAATAATAAATAAAAAATGAACAACAACCTTAATATAAAAAAAAAATATTTGTCTATGTAAATATCCTAGAAAATAGGTTTTATTGAGCATGGTTTCCAATTTTCTATTTTTTTAACAAAAAACAATATATAACTAAATTACTTATCAATCATTCCTTTCTTCTCTTATTTTTTTCATGATTTTCTTCATTAGTAACATTATCCACATACTATCTCTTTTGCATAAAAATATAATAAATTTTTACCAAATTAATAAGAAAAGATAGAGTACCTACATGCAATCGATGCTTTACCAGTACCATCCTGTTATTGTATAATTTTTGTGGTCTCTTTTATATCAACATGTATATCATATTATTTTTTTATTTAATACAAATTCCACATAATAATAATCTATATTGATTTTTTTTAATAATTTCAATATTTATCATTCAAGTTTTAACAAATTTTTAATTTTATTTTTTTCTATTCAATCCTTCCTCTTAATTCACTCAACAAGAGAGATATTTTTTTACAACACATGTGTACATATACACACTTGCATGTGTAAATTTCATTCTTATCACCCTTTCTAATTAGATGATATATTAAGAAAAACCTATAAACAAAAGAGAAGCTAGTCAATTTCTTGCCAACTTTACTTAATTATTCATGAACTTTTCATTCAAATCATAACCAAGATCATAGAATTCTATTTTGGACATGACTTGATTTCTTCAAAAATTAAGATATAAATTTACATCTTCATTGAAGGAAGAGAGACCCGATTCTGCCATTATTCACTTAAATTATCAATTATTGAAGTTTCTTGAAGTTGTCAGTATAGTTTTTAGCCTGACATTCTCTTAGATTTTAACTTGTATATGAATTTTAGAATTTTAAATTGAGCTAGGCCAATCCTATTATAAAGTTAACATTTTTAGATATAATCTATTCCAAATTTTATTGTTTTCTTGCTTAAATGTCCTTTGGAATGTAAAGGACAAAAAACTCTAATTTTGACTACGAATTGACAAACCATTAAACATTTCTATTTAACTTCACACCATTTAAACAACCATTGTTGTGTTATATAGATAGTGACATTATTAAGTACAATCTTCTAAGAACCAATTAACCTCATTCACATTATTTTAACTATTATTTTACATGTCTAAAAATTCAAAAACATTTATTTCAAGCAATCACCAATCCAATTCATTAAATTAATTTAAATCCACCATATAAACACCTTTGTACATGGTAAGTTCACATGATTTACAAACATATTCTTAATGTGTAATTCCATCATTTTTCTCCGAAGTTGGCTAGCCATTTAGCATTAAAGGACAACACCATTTTCTTCCTTCTATTATCTAATATTTTACCCCATTCACAACCTTTTTCAATGTTATTTACATGCCACAACAACACTTCCACATTTGTCTTAAATCATACTCAAGAATCCTAATTCAAAAACTCAATTACTATGCATAAATCTCAATTTTTTTTATTCAAACTTGTTTAATTAAACTTAAAACTACAAACACAATACTAATTTGAATTTTGAATATCAACCTATTCAGATTTATCCACTCTTCCAACTATTTCCTCCTTATCGTGAGTTTGTTGCTAAAATCCCCCCTAATTATTTCCCTCTTAATTTTTTGCTTGCTAAGTTGTTTAGGGTCTCACACTTCCTAACATTTGATTTTTGTCTAATCTAAGCCTTCTCTCTCTAGTTTTTTTAGCTAATTTGCTCTTCCTTTTCTTTTTTATCCTTATCTTTTTCTTTCTCCATAACCACAACTATAAGAACGAAGAAAAAGCTGAGTTGTTTTATTTTTAAGAATGTTTTGAAAGTATGATTATGATTGGTTTTGAAAATGCTTTTCATTAAAAAAAATGTCAATATTGCTTTTTTATTTTTTAAAAATTATTTTTGAGAACAGCACATCAAAATGATTTTAAAATATCAAAAACATATTAATTTTCAAAAAAATTTAAATTTTTTCAAAAATACTTTTGAAATACAATTCCAAACATGCCTTAAGCCAAAAAGAACATTTTTCCCTTCATGAGCGTCGTTTGCTTCTATTCTACAATCTTTATTTTATTTATAGTTCTTCTGAATTTTGATTGTCCTCAAATTTTACCCCATTGTAAAATAATATACTTTAAGACTTCTCATAAAATTGCATTCTTATTCAACAACTTGATTGAAAATTATACTTGATAGCATAAAATTGTTTAATAAATTATTTTTGAGCTAAATTTTCAAATTTCTTGTTTCATTATTCAAAGCGCGTTATTAATTTCTTTTCCATTAATTCCAAGAGCCATTTTATTATTCTAAAATATATATATATTTTTATTTTTTCCCTTCATTTCTCAAGGGTTCACACATGATGATGAAAAATTATCTCCAAATACTAAAATTAAGGAAAATTTTGTTCTTTCTTTCTTTTTCTTTATACAATAATCTCAAAAATTAAGAAAATATTTGATAAATCCATGTATCTTTAACTATATGAAAATCTATATGATGATTTTTATACGAAAACACCTTTTTTCTTGTCTTTTTAATTGATAATATTCTTTATTGAAGTGATTATTAATTTGAAAAATGGAAGATACATGTTGAAAATTAATCAATTAAAAAATGATACAACACTAATAAATTCTATTATTTTTTAAAACTTGAAAAAGAATAATTAAGTTTCATAATATTCGTGTTAACTATGACATATTAACAAATTAGGAGAAAGATAGAATAATATAAATACTTATATAAAAATAACTTCATATAATATTAAATATTAAAAGACTAAAATCAAGCACATAAATATTTTTTTTTTAAAATTTTAGATTATGTTATCCTTAATAAAAAAAATTAATTTGTGATTTTAGTAATAATATCTTGATTGATCTGGGATATAAGATCCAATATATATCAGAGTTAATTATAATTTATTTGAATTCGGGTAAGATCCTGTTTGTTTACTGAAAAGTAGTTTCTTTCTGGAAAATAAATTCTAGAAAAGTGAATTATTTTTAATTTTTGATAGTGTAATGGAAAATAAATTAAAAAACACTTTCCAATATTTAATTATGTCATAGAAAATAAGTTGAAAAATAAATTAAAAAATTGAATGAGAATGAGATTGAAAATAATATAATTTTATAAATTATCTTAAATAAAATAAATAATAATTAAAATAATAGAGATCAAATCTAATAAATAAAAAAATAAAAGATGGAGAAATAATAATAATAATAATAATAATAATAATTATTTCATAAATTATTTCAAATAAAATAAGTAACAATTAAAAGAATGAGGATCAAATTTAATAGACAAAACATTTCTATTAAAAATGATAAGAGAAAAGCCAATAACAATTATATAAATGAGGACTAATGTTAATATAAAAATTAAATTATAAGGGATGAAATTAAAAAAAAATTAAAAATAAAATATATATAGCAATCAAAAGTTTGAGAATTAAATTTGATATAGTTGACAAATAATATGATATTTTTTAAATTTTTACACTTTCAAAAAGTATTTTATATGTATATTAAAATAAAAATACTTTTCTAAAAATTAAATCAAATTTATTTTAATTTATTTAATAATATATATATATATATATTTAGATGGAAAGTGATTTTTTGAATATATGGAAAGTGATTTTTTGAATATCTAAAAATGAATTAAAGAGAGACTCAATAATACAACAATATAATTAACGGTGTGGGTCTAGAAACTATAGCGAAGCCGGCCCACTTCACGCTACCTAACAAGACCCGAAGTCCATTAAACCCTAGACAAGACTTTTCTTTTCATTTACGCACACAAAAACCCTAGCAGCAGCCTCCTCCTCCTCGCCTCTGCTAAGCTCAAGCTTTGTGTGTCTGCAAAAACATGGTTGCAAGGAAAAAGCATTACAGACCTCCGGTTTGTACTTAACTCCCTAAACTTGACAGTTAGCAATCTACCTATATTAATTTAGCCATTTTTCCATTGCAGGGTAAGAAGAAGGAAGGCAACGCTGCCAGATACGTTACCAGGTCTCAAGCTATTAAGCAGCTCCAAGTCACGCTAGGTTTTTTCAGGTAAATATGTTTTTTTTTTAAATAAATATCAAATGTAATAAATCTTGGTTGTAAAATTAAAGTAAGGATTGATTTGGATAAAAAACTCCAGGAGGTTAAGCATTCTAAAAGGTATATTCCCTCGAGAGCCAAAGAAGAAGTTCAAGGGAAATAATCATACTTATTATCATGTCAAGGATGTTGCTTTCCTTCAACATGAACCGTTACTCGACAAGTTTAGAGATATAAGGGCTTACCAGAAGAAGATAAAGAAAGCTGAGGCCAAGAAGAACGCTGATCTTGCCACGCTTCTTCGAACTCGGGAACCCACTTACAAGCTAGACAGGCTTGTTAGAGAAAGGTTCGTGAATTCTGCATGCTTGCTTCCTGGCTGCTAAATGTTTTACTGTTTTTTGACGTGTTTTTGCTTTTGGTTGCAGGTATCCTAAGTTTGTTGATGCGCTGAGAGACTTGGATGATTGTTTAACCATGGTGCATCTTTTTGCAGCATTACCTGCTGTAGAGAGGGCAAAAATTGATGTGGAACTCATACATAATTGTAGGAGGTAATATTTGCCTTCCCTTTTTTTCGTTTTTTAAATGATTAGGTAGGAATTCAGAGGTCTGAGTTTATAATTTTATTGGATACCCATTAAAAGAATACTCCATCATTGTATTCACAGTTCATGCATGTTTCAATCTGATTTTCAATCATCTTTTTTCGCTAGATTGAGTCATGAATGGCAAGCTTATGTTTCCCGTACTTATAAATTGAGGAAGGTTTTCATTTCCGTAAAGGGCATATATTATCAGGTATACAAGATTATTCTTGTCGATTTGATGAATCTGTGATTGTGCATCATGTCCTCCTTACCAGTTGTTCTTGTAAGCTCTGTAGGCTGAGATTGAGGGTCAAAAGATCACTTGGTTAACTCCTCATGCAATGCAACAAGTTTTGCCAGATGATGTCAACTTCAGTGTTATGTTAACCTTTTTGGAGTTTTATGAGGTGAGAGTTTTATGAATGCAGGGTTCCACTAATTTCTATTTTATATTTTGTCTCCTTGATTGTTTTGCATTTGGTATCCTTTGTTTGTTAACTTTACACCATATCAATAGGTGGATTAATATGGCATTAAATAAGCTTATTGAAACAAAAAGAACATCAACTGAAACTCTCCGTGGATAAGGATGCATTTGCTTTTTCACATGTTTTTTCATACAGCAAGAAAGGTTAAAAGTTTTGGCTAGCTAAAGTCCCATTTTCATGGCTCAGCTTGTAAAATTAATGAAAACATTAGAAGCTGAAGGTGCCCATATCAATAGGAGGATTAATATGACATCAAATAAGCTTACTGAAACAAAAAGAACATCAAGAAACCCTCTGGGGATAAGGATGCATTCGCTTTTTCACATGGTTTTTTCATACAGCAAGAAAGGTTAAAAGTTTTGGCTAGCTAAAGTCTCATTTTCATTGCTCAGTTGGTGACATCAATGAAAACATTGTATAAGTAACAACCTTGTACCCCCCTTCTGATGGCTGTCTCATAAACCAAAAGAAGCTGAAGGTGCCCACTAAGCTGGGAATAAGAGACAAGCTAAATCCCATTGTTGATCAACCTTTGATGTCTCAACCTTTGGAAATTAGCTGATAATTTAACTTAGTACTGTTTTGTGGATAGCATTGCATTTTCTTAGCTTGCCATCTTTTCGTGCGATTACTTATTATTTATTTGGGTACAGACTCTCCTTGGATTTGTCAATTTTAGGCTCTATCATTCCATAAATGTGAAGTATCCACCCATTCTTGATCCCCAGCTGGAAGCTTTAGCATCAGGTATGCCTCATGTAGGGAGAGATTTCTATGTTCTGTTATGCGATGCCAATTTTGTGTTATTTATCTGTTAATAATGTTTTTTATGCATGCCATGCTCTATGGCTTCCATTCCTTTTGTGTACTTGAACATATCATGAACTGCTATTGATTCTGCAGATCTCTATGCGCTGTCAAGATACATTGTTTCCAACTCCAGAACCTCCACCTTGGAACCCGAAGCTGCTAGTTCATCTACATCACAGCAATTAGAGGCTCAGGAGAAGGAGATGCGGGCTGATGAGTCTGAACTAAGGCTTGCTCAACTTCAGCATCAACTTCCTTCCAACGAACCTGGTGCATTGATGCACCTGATGGAAAATGCTGAGTGTGAAAATGAAGATGATCAAGATACAAAGGAGTGCAGGGGGCTCTTTAAGAATATGAAATTCTTCTTGGGTCGCGAGGTGAGATGGATTGTTCATTGCTATTATCATACTATGTTTTATTGTTGACGGGGCAGCATTTTGTAATGTCCTATTTTCAGAACATACATGTTTCTTTTTGTGGTCTAGGATTCTTGTGTTTTCTTCCATGCTTCATTTGACAGTTTTAGAGCCTGTTTGAGAGTTTGGTTGCAGTTGCTTTTCATGCCAAAATGCATCAAAATGATGTTTTTTCATTTTTTAAAAAATCATTTTTAAGTTCAGTGTATCCAAATGATCTATAATATACAAAAAAAAATATTTTTGATTTTTTTGAAAACGCGGGTTGGCCTGCGTTTCCCAACGCTCGCTTAACAATGCTAATTTCAATACTCTGATTGTCCTTGCTCAAATCTAGGCTCTCCATCTGTTTACAATGTATAATTGCTAAGCACTCAAATCTTTGCTCAAATGCAGTTCTTAAGTTTCTGTTTTAAAATATCAACCAGTTATTACATCATATACCTTTTATTTTGTTTCACTTTTGTTCAAGGTAATGTTAAATAATCAGCGGAGGATGGCTATTCCTGTAAAACATGGGTGTACATTTACATATTTTTAAAGTTGTGGAACCTAGGTGTCAAGGAACAGACATTGTTTTGTGGAAACATATTTACTTAATCATGATAGTTTGGCCATGTATGAGGTTGTTTATACAGATCTGAATGATAATTCCTTCATCGTGTGATTGTTGGTTACTGTTTCTTCATTCAAATGGATTGGTATTATGATAATCCCTGGGTCTTGTGCTCATGGCATATCAATTGTTTCTATTTTCAGGTTCCTAGAGAATCAATGCTCTTTGTAATTCCTGCTTTTGGTGGGGTTGTTTCTTGGGACGGGGAAGCTGCTCCATATAAGGAATCTGACCAGAGCATTACTCATCAGGTTTGTTATTTTTTCCTAAACCAAGGGTGCCACATACACTTACAACACTAGCACATGCACGTGGCAATGCCTACCCGTTGCTAATGCTTAGAAGCATCCACGTTCATGCATGCATGCTTTCACTTCAATGTTTTATGGATGAGTTTCAAGTTCCTAATTTCAGTGTTTTCTTTTTTAAAGATTGTTGATAGGCCAACCCAAGGTCATAAATACCTTTCAAGAGAATATGTTCAGCCACAGTGGATTTATGATTGCATTAATGCACGGATCATATTGCCAACTGAAGCTTATATGGTGGGAAGGTAATTTTTGGAAAAACAGTCTGAAATGCTCTTCTTTGTTTAAGTGTGTTTGCTTCCCTATTATTTGATCTTATGCACTATTATAGAGCGACAAACAGCATTCAGTTCCTATGTTCTGCAATATTGATTGTGTGGATATCATATTTCATGAGGATCACTTCTTTTCCCTTGCTTAACCACGTAAACAAGGGAAAAACAGTCTCCACTTAAACAAGTGAAAAACAGTCTGAAATCCTTTTCCTTTGTTTAAGTGTGTCCACCTTCCCTATTATTTGATCTTATGCGCTATTATAGAGTGACAAGCAGCATTCAGTTGCTATGTTCTGTAATATTGATTGCATGGCTATCATGTCACAAATAAAACTTATTGCAGGCATCCACATTTGTTGCTACTGAAGACACAATTCTTCAATTATAGATTTCATTTATAAGGGATTGATGCTTAGTCTCTGCTTTTAATGTAAAAATTATGAATTTTTTTTGACGTGATTGTTCTGCTAACAGGATTCCTCCCCCACATCTGTCACCTTTTGTTGATAATGATGCAGAAGGCTATATTCCTGATTATGCAGAGACTATCAAACGCTTGCAGGCTGCTGCCAAAAATGAAGTCCTTCCCATGCCTGGAGTAGGAAAGGAAGATTTAGATGATCCTCAAAATTTGTTGGTTGAAGGTTATATTAGTCGAGCAGAGGCAAATGAGGCTGTGAAGACAAAGAAAAAGGTATGTATGTTGTTGAATAGTTGAAGTAGCCGCCCAGTGGACAACTTTGATAGTGTATCAAGGGAAAGATTTCCTGCTTCCTTAAATGTGCCAAAAATCTACATTCCAGGTTCAATTGGTGTTGGATCTGTTGTCAGCTGGTGTGTGGAAGCATCTTATGTTTCCTATTTTATTTAGAATGTGAATGATATAGTGACACTATAACTCATTCCTTTATGTCTTGAAGGAACCACCCCTAGCACCATTTCTATAAAACAATCTGTGGTAGACATGGTTAAGAAATTGATTGCCCATAATAGAGCAGGGCAACTTGCTTGTGCACGTAGTTGTTTGCGGGGTTTTGGTATGAAATATCAGAGGTGATATACTTGTCAATCTTACTTTCAAGTGGGCTTTCAAAACAAGGGTTCTTGGTACAATACCATTTTCTTGATATAAGAGATAGTAATGTTCTTTCTGATGAATTTTTCAATTTGTTATTAGATAGACATAGATTAATGGGTCTCCTAATCATCATGCTTGGCATTTGTTTGTGGTGGAAAATTGGAACTTATTATTTGGTGCTTTTAATTGACAAAATCTGGAGTATTTGATTTCAATTGTGTTGTTGTGAGACATGAAGCACCCTGCTATAGTTGGTCGAAGAGAAATTCAAGTTTTCCATTTTGTGGAGTATTGGAAGTTGGAGTTTTCTACTTTTCTTGTGTTATGAGATGGTGAGAAGAGAGGAAAAGCCCTACCATTGTTTTTTAAGGCGTCTTACAATATTATTGTGGAGAATAGTTGTATTTAATTTATTAATGACATCTAACACCTGGCAGCATAAAAGTCTGCCACATATTAGGCTGGAGGAACTTGCACAGCAGGAAATTTTAATTAGAAAGTGTAGTATTCACATTTGGTTCCTGTTTTTCATTTTTCTGATTGAATGCTATTTGCGATCCAGGTTTGTTCTCTCTTACCCCTTCCCCCTCCATTAGCACATGTCCTTTTGCACTGCATGGCATTTGACATGACCCCATTTTGAATGGCAGATGGCAACTCTTGAGAAGCAGTACCATGAAGAGCTACAAAGGGAACTTCAGGGTGCAGTCATGAAGAAAAGCAAGCAGGGCTCTGAAGAGGATGCAAAGGCTAGTGAAGAGTCTGTCCCTGATCCGAAACAGATTGCCGAGGACATTGACACAATGTCAAAATTAGGGATGTCACGTAAAAAGAGGGGCCTTCTGGAAGCTATTGAGGTAACTTTGGTTTATCACCTGTTCTGCTCTTGAGGTAGCCTTTTATGGTGCAGCCAAGAATTTTTTCTTGGTGTCATTCAATGATCAATCACATTACTGAAGATTGTAACTTGATGAACCACCACCTTATATTCATATAAAGCCAGTAAATATAATTTGAAGTTTCACTAGTAAAATAATTAAACTTGACAGAGGATTGGAAAATTAAGGAAAAAAATTGCAAAACTTGGAACGTTGAAGCTACACATTCTCTAAACAAATGATGACCAATCTTGTGATAGGAGCACATCAACTCGAGTCAAAATTTTTTAACTAAATGTTGATGCATTTGATGGAAAAAATAAGGTCTAAATCTAAGATAATTTAAGAGCATGGGAAAGAGAGAGACTGGAAGACATTAAAGTTTTGTAGGTGACAGTACAAAATGACAAAATAAGATGGAAAATTTCAATGTTGATTGACGAAGTGTTCTTAGAATGTAAATGTAATTTGGGTTTGGACATTGGAAATGCCAATCTTTCAGTTCTGGGAATATTTTATTGTGGTCAATTAATAGAACACATGCAAAAAACGTTTATACCTGATTAGTATAAACTACGTTTCTAAGATTCAGTTGGGTTACAAATTAGCACTTGTCTCTGCTCCTTGGCATGCATTATTATTTTTTTATTATCAATTGCAGTCTATCATTCAAGCTTTGATCTTGATTTTACTATTAGAGAATACATTTGTTTACTCTAGATCATGGTGGCCCGTGGCAAAACTTCTGGCACCATGGTGATCAGCGAGTTCCTTGTAGCGTTCTTGTGATTGAATTCTCCTATAGTTGACATTTATAATAAGATTGCTATTTTGGATTTTCTGTATGTCAAGTTTGTTTTTTTTTTTTCCTGGTGGTGCTATTTTTCTTTGGTCTGGTGGACATTCTCTGGATTCATGTTCTCTGAATGGCGTTTTGTGTGATCCTCGTTTCCTTCACTTAAAAGGTCTGCTGTTTCAAACAAACTTACTATTGGATGAGTACTGTTATAAGGTGGGAGAATGATTTAATAGTTAATAGGGATTTGAAAATGTCAGTTGGTTAAGGAACTTTGTTTTGTAGGAGAAACTTCTGTTTTTCAAGTCTTCACATGCTATCTGCATTTATCTTACAAGATGACAACATGAGAAATATGAAGTCTTGTTCATTGATGTATTTCTTCCCATTATCCTTTCAGAAAAGAAAGGAACGGAACACTGCTCGCATTAGCAAGCTGAAGGAGCGGAAGAAGAAGCTGAAAAGCTCAGAAAACTGAAGGGTGCTGGCTTGTGAATGTTGGCACAATTGAAGGGTCGGTGGATTTTGTTACTTGGAAGTTTTGTTAGCTAGTAAATTTGACTTGAGAAGTGTAAAACTTGAACTGCCCCAATATACATTACATCATTTTTTTTTATATAAAAAAAAGGGTGCTTAAATCAGCTAAAAAATGTAAAATCTAAATATTTAGCGCCTTTTTCTTTTTCACTTGTTCATCAGTAATCCCATGCTTGCCGATGCTTTGGTTTACTTCTAATTAATTGAAATATAAGAGGTTAAACAATCCGTAGCGTCCCTGGGTGAACACAACCAATTAGTTAATCAGATTCTATAGCTTGTAGCTGGATTGAGAGTGGCAAATGAATGGTGCGCGACAAGATTATTCTCTAGCAGATGGAAGGTAAAGCTGATCAGGAGTTCATTCGGCCAGAAGCCATGGAGCCTGTTCATTGCCAAGAAGACGAAATAATTAATAAATAAATAAATCTTTTTGGGTTAAGCTGTTTCAGCTAGCTCTACCTTTTATCATATTAAGTGTTCTAGGCACTAGTTGATCTCTTGTATGATCCCAGACAGCCGCCGATGGCTAATGTGTGAAGTGAACTAAGCTATCCTAGCTTTTTTAATGTCTTAATAATAAAAACTATCCCATCTTTTATCACTTGGTTATCACAGGAGTTGAACTTGTAACTCATGAAGAAATAATGCCATTTTAGAAGACGTCAAAATTACAAGAAATGTACCTCATTGGAAAGAATATATAGCAATGCTACTCTATAATTAAATGAATGCGTGCACTTTGGAAACAGGAAGAACTGAGAGTTGTTAATTGATTTTAATCTCAATCAGCCACAACTTTCCCATGATCCAAAAATGCATGTTATAGCGCAATATTCAATCAATTTATTCAAAAAAAAAATAAGTTGGCTGGGCCAGCAAAATGTCAGTTTATTATTGTTAATATCCTTTACTTACAAGAACTAAATTTACAGCCAAATTCGAGATACAAAAACATTAAAACTATCCTCATGCATTATTATGCATTGATTCACTAGAACTAGAAGTTATCACATAAAGAAATTGACATTTGATGAAGTTGTGAAAACTTCAATTCACTTTCCATGATTGTTTGGTGGGCTAAATCTTTGTGCTGTGGTTGTTTTTCGGTACTCTACAAAATCAAATCCTCTGAAAATGAGGAAGGAAAATCGTGTAGGAGAGGAAAATGACTAACACTTGGCATCCTTCGAGTTATACTAACTAGTTAACAGATAAGTTTGTCTGAAGAAACAAGGAATGAACGCACTAATAATTTAGTATTGTCAGGTGGTGTCGTCCCGACAATTTGTAAAATTAAGAAGGATGTGGCAGTACGAGCATATGCATCATTCGGCGTTCCCTTTTTTCCTCCTCTCTTTCCTTTCTTACCAAAAGTCCTGGGCTATTAGGCCTTGCCGAGTTGTTTCTTCAGGCAGATGTTTTGGGTCTTGTAGTTCAATAGTTGTCATGTCTAGTCGTTAGAGGGGTCCCTTGTTGAGACGTCAAGGATTCCGACCAAACAATGTCGAGGGTACTGTAACTAGGGCCAATGTCTATAAATTAAATAATAGATTAATTGCAGGCTACTTAGCAAGACCCCCCCCTCCCCCCCCCTTCTTATGAGAGGATGAACAAGGAACCTATGGGTACCGTGAAGGAGGCATAACTTGCCCATCTAACATGAATTATATTTGCGTAGGAACTAACTAACGTGTGACCGGCTTTATGATAACCAATAAAAAGACGAGTTGTATGGAGGTGATGCCTTATGAAACAAGGCATGCCGCACTAATAACTGAATAGCATCGGGTGACGTCATACTGACACTTTGTATAACCAAGAGGGATGTGGTAGCATGAGCATAAATATTAGTTGGCATTCAACTAAGAGTCTTGCGTGGTGGGGGTAGTTGTTCAGGGTTTTATGGCCCATAGAGATGACCAAACAGCATTTGTCACGTCTTGTTCTAGGTTGTGGCTCAAAAGATGTCCATTCTCACCTGGTGGTTTTATAAAACTTTCAGTCTATGAGTGGTTCCTCGTTGAGAGGTCAAGGATTCTAACCAGACAATGCTGTAGGTGGTGTCAGAGCTAGTAGGGTTCTTTTTGAAGGCCATAGATTAGACCAACTTCTAACCACTTAATATCAATCACTATTCTAATACTATAACAAGGGCTGATATCGATAGAGGATTAGCAAGGAACCAAAGTGTACCATGCATAAGATATATATATATATATATATATATATATATATATATTTGTTTCATTCTGTCTATTTAAGTATGGATATAAACTCCACGTCAGAAGATTTGTCAAGGATGTATTCTTCACTTATATGTGTTTTAGCCAACTACATAGAACATATAAATGGTTGGCTAATCCTTTTTACATTCTATAAATTCATGAAACATCTTTGAAAGACTCCATTCGTGGAGGTATTAAAAAATTTCTGTAAGTTACTAGGGCTGTCTTGAGGGATCTTGGGGATGCCCTAGTTGTATACCTTTTACTGGCTTTCCAATGGTCCCTTGAAGGAGTTTTTTGAAGGAAAAATTAAATTATATTAAAACAATGGAAGGGAAAATGTATTATTATTAATCACACTTTTTAGTTTTGCGTTATCGAGTATAATTCTCAATCTGATCATTAGATCAAACTAAAATCTTATCTAAAAATTTCATGTATTTTTATAATGAGTTAAAATATCAAGTCAATTAAAATTTGATAAGGTTTTGAAATACAGGTATGTAGATGCAATAAACTTTTTTATTTGTTGTCCTTTTAACTTATAAATTTTCTATTAGGAGAGAATTCTTTACCTAATAATTCAAAGATATCCAACAACTAATTTTATGAGTTTTCTTAAGATCTTTAATGGACAAAAACATAGTTTCCAAGTGTGGCAAGAGTTTCTTTAATGTTCCAAAATCTTTTTTACAAGAATTCTTTATTTATCTTAGCTATATAAAAAAATGAGGGCTAATGCTATTTAATGAGAAAATGTTTTATAAATTTCCATCTTTTACAAGAAACCTAGGGGGTAATAGCTATTCCAAAGATTTCCATATTTGAGAGAGTTGAAATTGGTTTTGAGTTGATTTTTTTCTATTACATGATTTTACAGTAACAAGCGTAATTATGTATCAACTATTAGATTAAGCTAAAATTTTATTAACATTTCTTAGAGGTCTTCTTATATATTGTGTTAAAATTTCAAATCAATTGAATATAGATAAAGTCTAGAAGAAACTATGTAGGAATTGCATTAGTTTCCTAGTTGATTTAAGATTCTTTTTTCTACTTGGACTAATAATCTTTTATTAGTTTTTAGACTTATTTAGGATGCTTTTACGTAGCATAAATAGGGTTATTTAGCTTGAACTTAGATTTTCTTTTTATCCATAAATTATTGAAAAAAACTAGTGTTTTGTTTGGAGCAACATGTTCTTCACTTTGTTTAAACAAAGAGCAATCAAATTTATCAAAGTATAACTGACTTTATGGTATTCTTCCTTATATATCTTGTTTAAAATTTGATAATCATTGGTTGGGGGTTCATTCAAATAGTATAGGTGCCTTGGTTCAAGTAATCATTATGTTACACTTCTTATCAAACTTGATTTTTAATTTTTCAGGATTGTGTCAATCTTGATTGTGAGTTACATAAATTTTATATCAAAACATAAGGAAGTCATATGTCTTAGAGAGTCCCTATATTAAAGTACAATGTTGTACCCTATTAACTAAAGCTAAAAGGTTATCATGTAATCAATTAAAATGTATTCTTAATCAATTAAAATGTATTCTTAATCAATATAACATCATACACTTGGCTGAGGGATATTCATTAAAGGACAATAAGTAGGGTATGCGTTTTTTAACCTTAATATTTAATACTTTCTAATTTAAGATAATAGGTGGTATTGGTTCTCTAAAACAAGCAAAAAAACTTCACAATTATGCAAGAGACATTGATATAAATGAGGATTGAAAGACTATAGAGAAGATTATAACGATATCAAAGGGGGTGATAAAGGAGTCTTTTGAATAAATGGAAACAAATATGAATGTTATTGATGCTGGATTGGCTACATATAAGAGGAGACGTGCATATAAAGTTCTACATTCTTTGATACTAACTTTTATTAAACTAAGACTACTATAATGGATCCTTCTTAAGAATCTCACATTCTACATACAATTCATCTTCTCAACTCAAAATCAGTTATTAGGGTTTGACCTAACATACATGGGAGAATATAAAAATACCATGAAGTTATTACTGAGGGATAACCCTATAATGATTGGGGTAAATGATATAAGTATGGTGTGCATATTCATACAAATATCACCATTCTAAGAATATAAATGATTAGTACTCAAAAGTGCATTTTTATCATGGTTTTATATCATCATTTTGCACTTAAAGTATCAATAACTCCTTAACTAAAGTACATTTTATAATAATCTATCTAATAATATAAGATACTTTTAATTTGTGGTAAATATCCATTTTAAATGCAGGTCTATCACATAAATAAAAGGATTGATTGATGACTTTATGAACTTCAATTGCAAAGGCAAAGAGATGATCAAACTTAGAAAAGAGATGTCGGTGCAATCCAAACCAGAACACTATTCGGTAATTGGGTCATATCTGGAGCTATAGATCTCAGATTTAGGTCTACTTTATATGGATGGAAAGGTAAGACATAGGCCTACAACTTTCATATGGAGCCCAAGATCTAAAAAGACCATTTTCAAGTCCAAATTATTGCAACAACAAAGAAGCCCAAATCTATCCTCTAGCCCGAGCACTATTCAGTATTTTGGCCATATCTGGAGTTCTAGAAGTCGAAATGAGCTGAATTGTTTACACAAGAAAGCTGAGACAATTGCCTAGAACTTTCATGTTTTCAAGTGGCTCTAATTTTGACGTCATCAATGACGTTTTGGG
>SRLM01001705.1:11501-30364 GCA_015708895.1 Populus ilicifolia | reverse complement strand
CTGCACTTGGGAGAAGACATCAATCTCTTTGTCGTGTCATTCATGCAAGGCTATTTCTTCTCTTTAGAGAAAATAACTATTGAAGTACTTAAATGTAAACTGCCAATTTAAGAAAAGACTATTTTGTAAAATAAAGACTAGGGTTTCTTAACATATAAAAAGAAAGAGAGAAAGGGCTAACAACTAGTAGAAAAGTGGGAGAGCAGAAGGAGGCAGTAGCCAGCAGAGAATAAACACAAATTCTCTCCTTTATAAACCAAAAAAAATCATGCTCTCTTCATTCTTTAGGAGTAGTTGTTTAATAGTTATGCAAGGTTAAACACTTTTCTTGGTTGCAAGGACACAACAAACCTTCGGATTTCAAGAACTGTGAGATTTATTCTTTCTTTTATTTTTAGTTTATATTATGAATGAGTATGATTGTTTCCTATGCATATTTTCTATGATTATTGTTGATGATTGCTAGAATGGACTCTAAGTTATTATTGTGAACAATCTATTGCTAAGTTTAATATCAAAATCAAAATTGTGATATACGAACTTATGAAGCAACTAAGCTTGATAATTATGGTGGAATTACATTATTAAACTTAGGGAGAATATTTGAATAAAGTAACACAAGCTACAGACAGCTTATATGTTCATCTTGATGAAATTATCTAGTTCTTAAAGCTGCCATTAAATTGAATCATTAGTGCAGACACTTTGATTGTTTGTTGGTTAGGATTAGTTATACAACGTATCTATTAATTAATCAATGTTAAGAAAAGATAAAATTTCAGAACATAAACTACAATTTTTATTTCAAAAATTAGTTATAATTTATGTTGATGGATGTGTGCTTGTGAGCAAGGTTTGTTTCTTGATTAATTTTGGTTTTGATTGATTTTGCTTGCTAGTTTAATTTCTTTTATAGTTTAGATCATCACAAATCAAAACCCCTCCAATTGCATAACTTATAGCATAAAAATCTAAACTCAATCTTTCTCATAGGATCGACCCCCTGCTTGCTCTATACCATTTTGTATGTTGTGTTTTAAGTTAGGGCAATTAATTTGTGTAACTGCGATGTCACAAAAGTTATTGATGTAAGAATTAAACAAGGATAAAATAATTGTTAAGGTTAGAGGATCCACTAATGGTATTTCAAACAAGTATAGTATAAACTCTTATTATTACTAAACTAGAAACCACTCATAAAGAAGGTTCTAATTAGATTATAATTTGTTAACATGATTATATTAGTTATCTTATTTGAATAAAGCTAATACTTGTAAATGTTATTAGATATTCATGACTATAACTTATGTTAACAACAAATCAAGTTCCTTTCATAGCACAGGTATTGGTTGTACCATACAATTGGGTTATGAAAGTGTCGAGTATTTGTTGTACCAAAGGTTATACAACATAAATCTGGATTAACTATTTAATAAGTCCATTTAATAAGTATTAAGAGTGAAAATGATAACAAATACAAAACATGTTAGTACCAAACATTAAAGTCCATATTGAGTCTATACTATACTTATTCTTACACTATTAGTATAACCTTTTCACCTTGATATAATATATTTAATTGAACATAATAAAAGATAAAAACATAAATAAACAAAATAAGAACATAAATAAGATAAAGTTAATGAATAAAAGAAAGAAAATGTAAAACATAAACAAGATATTAATAAAAACAAAACTCAACTATTACAAAACTATAAAGAATATAATCTTTTTTATAGGCCAAAATTTAAAACAAATGATTTGATGACTAATTATTAAGTAGGTGGTCATGACATGACTAAAAGATTGATATCTTCTTCTAAATGCTGGAGTGTTGAAGTAATAACCAACCCAGCAAGACTAGAGTCAAATCACGGGAGATTAATTGTGTAAATTATAGATAACAATAATATAATAATAACAACAATAGTAACAATAATAATAACAATAACAATAATAATAATAATAATAGCAGCAGTAGCAGTAGTAGTAATAATAATAATAGCAATAATAATAAAGAAGTTAATGAGAACTTTGAGGTGGAAGATTAATATAAGGATTTAAACAATAATAACAACAAATATCAAGGTTAAAGGATCCACTAATGGTATGTCAAATAAGTATAGTATAAACTCTTATTATTCAATTGAAAACTACATACAAAGGAGGTTCCAATCAGATTATAATTTGTTAACATGATTACATTAGTTATCTTATTTGATTAATGCTAATACTTATAAATATTGTCAAGCATTCATGATTATAACTTATGTTAACAACAAATAAAGTTCTTTTCATAGCTCAGGTATCAATTATACCATACAATATAGGTTATGAAAGTACTAAGTATTTATTGTACCAAGTGTTATAGAACATAAATCTAGATTAGTCATTTAACAAGTAAAGTATTAAAGAGTGAACAAGATAACAAAAACAAAATATGTTAGTATCAAACATTAAAGTCCATGCTAAGTTTACACTATACTTATTCTTACACCATTAGTGTAACCTTGTCACCTTAACATAATAAACTTAGCTAAATATAATGAAAGAAAGAAACATAAAAAAAAATATAAATAAGATAAAAGTTAAATAAGTAAAGTAAAGGAAAGGAAATGAAATGTATAAACTTGATATTAATGAAATCAAAAATTAAGCAATACAAAAATACAAAAAGAGAAAGCAAGAGCATGATCTTGATTTGGAGAACAAAATGCCTAAATGCATGGCAAATGCCTCATTTCATAAACTAAAATTAGGAATTATTGATTTGATGACTAATTGATAAGTGGGTGACCCACTTTTTACTTAGTGACAATCTTTATCTTTTCTTGTCTACCCAAAACATCATTGATAACGTCAGAAGTGGAACCAATAAAAGTTGTAGGAAAATATCTTAGCTATCCAGAAAAAAATAGAGGTCATTTGGATTTCAAGAGCTCTAGATATAGGCCAAACACTGAATAGTATTTGGGTTATAGGATAGATTCGGACTTCTTCATTGTTACTATAATTTTGACTTGAAAATGACCTTTTTAAAAACTAGACCTCCACATGAAAGTTATAGGCCTATGTCTTATCTTTCCATCCATATAAAGTAGACCTAAATTCAAGATCTACATCTCCAGATATGATCTAATTACCAAACATGTTTCGGTTTGGACTACACGAGCATGTTTTTTCCAAGTTTGACTATCTCTTTGTCCTTTCAATGTTAGTTCTTAAATTCATCAGTCAATTCTTTTATTTATATGATAGGCCTATATTTAAATTGAACATTTACCACAAATTAAAGGTATCTTATATTATTAGATATGTTATTATAAAACATGCTTTAGTTAAGGAGTTATTGATGCTTCAAGTGCAAAATAATAATATAAAACCTTAATAATAATGCACCTTTAAGTATTAATCAGGCTACATCTTGACTTAGTGACAATCCTTATCTTTTTGTTTGAACACAACGTCATTACTAATATTAGAATTTAAACAGATTGTTTTCATGAAAGTTCTAGAAAATTTTCTTAAATTTTTAACAAAAACAATTGGTGCATTTGGACTTCTAGAACTTGAGATATGGGCTGAATATTGAACAGTGTCTGGCATGCATGACAGATTCGAACTTTTTTGTTGTTGCGACAATTTAAATTTGAAAATAAACTTTTTGAATTTTGGACTCTTCATGAAAGTTTTAGGCACATGTCTTAGCTTTTTATCCATATGGAGTAGACATAAATCCAAATTCTACAAACTTAAATCAGTTATGATCCAATAATCGAATGGTGTTCTAGTTTGGACTAAGCCAACATCTCTTTTCTAATCTTAACCCTCTCTTTTTCTTCTTAGTTTTAATAGTTTTAGTAATTTATGAGATAGGCCTGCATTTAAGATGAACATTTACCATAAATTAAAGGTATCTTATATTATTATAAAACATGCTTTAACTAAGGAGTAATTGATACCTCAAGTACAAAAATGATGATATAAAACCTTGATAAAAAATGTATTTTTAAGTACTAATCATCAAGGTTGAGAATCTACTAATGGTATTTTAAATAATTATAATATAAACTATTTTTATTATTCAACTGGAAACCACACATAAAAAAGCTTTCAATCAGATGACTTGTTATTAATAGCTCATTATAAATTATTAACATGATCATATTAATTATCTTATTTAAGTAACACCCACTCAATAATTAATCATCAAATCAATAGTTCTGAATTTTGGTCTATAAAAGAAGAAATTTGTCATGCATTTAGGCATATTTAGATAATCATGTTCTCCTTTTTTTTATTTATGTTTCTCTTCTACATTATATTTAGTTAAATTTATTATGTCAAGGTGAAAATATTTCACTTAGGATAAATATAATATAAACTCAATATGGACTTCAATGATTATATCTTAAACAACTTGCTATTAAAATGTCTTATCATTTTTATCTTATTAGTTCTACTTTCATACCTTACTTGTTTAGTTAATAAATGTTTGACACTTTCATAGCTAACCGTATGGTATAACCTAAATCTATGTTATGAAAGGAACATGATTTGTTGTTAACGTCATAAATTCTTGATAATATGTAAAAGTTTGGTGTTATTTAAATAAGATAATTAATATAATCATGTTAACAATTTATAATAAACTATTAATGATAAATCATCTGATTGAAACCTTCTTTGTGTGTGGTTTCCAATTGAGTAATAAAAAGAGTTTATATTACATTTATTTTTGTTACCATTAATGGATCTTCTAACCTTGACATTAATTTTTATCATTGTTTAATCCTTACATTAATCTTACATCTTAAAGTCATCTTTAACTTCTTATTATTATTATTATTATTATTTATACAGTTTATCTCCCTATGGTTCGATTCTAGTCTTGATGAGTTATTTATTACTTCAATATTTTTACACTTGAAAGAAGATATCAATCTTTTAGTCGTGTCACTTTCACTTTCAATAGTTAATCACATAAATCAATCATTTGATTTATGTAATAGGCCTGTATTTAAAATAAATAATTACCATAAATTAAAGATATATTATATTATTAGACTAGTTAAGGAGATATTAATACTTCAAATACAAAATAATGGAGATATTAATACTTCAAATACAAAATAATAACATAAAATCTTGATAAAAATATATTTTTAAGTATTAATCACTTCTCTACCAAGACTGAGTATAAAGCCTTAGCAAAAAGCATAGCTGAGGTTATCTAATTTCAGTATTTATTGATAAATTTGCAAATCCCTTTTGCCTCTACTTCTATCATTTGGTGTGATAATCTTTGTGTTACTTATTTATCTATAAATCTTATCTTTCATGCTTGTACTAAATATATTGAAGTTGATTATTATTTTATATAAGATAAGGTTATAAAAAAAGAAATTTATATTTGTTTTGTTTTCTCTTTTAAGATTAACTTATAGGTGCTAAGTCGCTTCCTACTATTTTTTTTATTAAAGTATGTATATTGAAAATACTATACGACTATTCTAGCGTTGTAATCTCTATTATATATATATATAGAGAGAGAGAGAGAGGGAGGGAGAGAGAGAGAGAGTTGATTCAAAGTGCAATAATATAGATTCAGTTAGCCTGCCTCGTTGCGCTTGTTTTCAAAGAAACCAACCACGTTCTTGTTAGGTTCGAGTGCAGTGAAATTAGCCACATTTTTTGCTCCTGTGCAGGTCATAATCATTACAAATTCTTTCTTCTCTCTCTTTAACAAACCCACAATATGATGTAATTAACTAGTAACTGTCATTTGAAAAGTAAACAATTTAAATTATGATTTATATCACTGTTTTAATTAATCAGCGGAAGTCATTCTTTAAATTTAACATCAGTATTCTTGTGCTTGATCTGTATTTTATTACAGAAAATAACGATACCAAAATTTAAATTTATAATCAATTAATGATCAAGACTCTAGATTCATGTTGAAAAGTAATTCAATTAAAAAAATTTAAACTGATTTTATATTGTACGTTTAAAAATATTCATCCTTTCTAGCACAGAACTTCTTGTCAATTAATGACCCTGCAGTTTAGTTAATAGACCAGAAAAGACGACTGAAACTAAATCATGATGTTTGCACCTTCAATGGCGTTTGCTTCGCAACTTTTTGGCATTGGCATGCTGACCATCTTGAATTTGAAAGACGTTTTCTAATAAGCGAAAGCCGCCTATGGAATATCAAAGTGCAGATGCACGTGTAAGGAGAGCTTTACCTATATGAAAACTACATGGGATCGAGCGTAACTAAAAGTATATAATAATATCTATATGTATATATATAAAAAAGAAAGTATATAATATATAATAATACAATAATTGTCAAGTCAAAGCAGTATAGTTAAACAGGTCAATTGCGCAAGGAGATCTGGGTCTCCGGGATGCATGGGCCTTTGTCTGCTACCATTACATTCTCTGTTATCAACGAGAATTATTCTACAGAGGTTCTAACTTATCAGAAATTCAAATTACAATATTATATATTCTCTTGAAATTGAAAATCATGTCTGCTTTTCATAGCATAGCTTGCTGGCTCCTGTTATTTCCTTATAGCATCGAATATATATGCTATCATAAGTTGCTTTCCTTAAGCTCACTTTCAATCATGGATGTTAATCGTTTGTCTGTGATCGTTCATGCTTTGTAAACCCGATAGTACTAGTCAATGTTTGTGTGTCTATCTACATATATATATTCTCGAATGCGTTTCAATTTGTTTTCTCTAATATGCGCGCATACGAATAATTAATGAGATGTCATTAGCAATTAGCAAAACGTGTTAATTAATTTAGAATATGGAATGGAACAATGTCTTTGAGATTCCTATTTCAAATCAAAGCTTTGCGATTCTCTTAAACCCATCAATTAATTTGTTTTTATCTCGTCGAACATTCATACAGTTTAATATTTATCTTGATTTGACGACAAGAGAATTTCTAGGTTAATTTAAGTGTTAATTAAGATTCAGTGCAGGTTAATTTACATCTTAAGTATCTCTGCAAACGATTTCAAGAAAACAACTTTCATATATATTGGCTTGTAAATTAAGAGGAATTTAATAATTCATCTAGATGTCTGTCTCAGAATTTAAATAAATTAATAAAAGAAAAAAAAAACTTTAATCATCGGGTCAATCTCGTGGGAGTGTACTAGTTAAGTATAATATAAGCATGTTTTTCAAATAATAATAATAATAATAATAATAATCTTATGCGTGCTTCCATGAAAAATTCTTAAATTCATATTCAAGAATATAGCCACTCATGCATCCAGCTGGCACCAAAGATTCTAGGGTTCTCCTTGAAGTGATAAATATTGAAGAAAGAACTAATCCACATAATTTTGTTCAATAAATCTTAAGCGTTACGTAAGACCACATTACATGAGTTTAGTTCTCCTTATACATGGCTTAAAATTTATACAACTCTAAATATTATAGTTACTCCATCTGATCTAGCTCAATATGAAATATTTTCGGGATAATCACTAATTAAACCCTAGTAAAAAAGAAGACCCTTCTTTCATTATTTAGATGTCCTAAAATGTATGTTTCTTGTAAAGAAGTTGAAAGAATTGAGAGTCAAATCTTACCACCTTACCCCTCAAAATCGAAATCACATTTAATTTTAAAATTTGTATATTTATATATAACTCAAGACTTAATCTTTTCATAAAAAAAAAACCTAATGGATAAAATGGTGTTAATTAGATGAAAACTAATGACGCTAGTTGTGATGGGTGAAATATTGAGTCTATAGCCTGGAAAACGCTAAAGATTCCAGCTTTCTGCTGGTGACCATTATAAATTTTGATGTATCGATCGCTATTAGAACCTAAATTTGGCATGGGGTGCAGCAGGGAAGTGGAATTATCTCCTTTTTCCAAGTAGGCCTGAATTTCATGTGGGTTCGCAATCATTAATTTAGAAGGACCCCGGCCTACCAGTGGTCATCTTTGACAATCACGACAACTTTCTAATCTTTAGCCTATGTTTGTGCATTTTCTTCTGAGATCTAGCCATCAGTAATTATGAACCATGAAGATTTTCTAAAGCAGACGTGAGAGTGATTACTTTTGTTCTTTCTCGTTTTCGATCGCCAAAAAAAATTATAAATTTCCTGGCTGTTATCAACCGGAAATGGTCCATAACCGAGGTAGCACGTAGTATCTTGTCTTCACAAGTTAAAATTTCAAATTACTTGGGAAAAATTATTAGGAGTTTCTAGGATATCTCATAAAAAAATATGACAAATTAAATATAAATATATCACATCACAAAACAAAACAAAAACTGAGATTTGAACGAGACCAGAATCTGAAGAAATCCTCTATTTGAACCGATTCCCTCAGGGCTTCCCACCTCTATGTAACATGGGGGCGCCCAGTTGGAAACCTACAAGCATGTGCATGGTTCATCAATTCGTTTTTTGAGCATAAATTGGTGGGGATGGTTCCTTTTTCTTTCTTTCTTTTTCCTGCCTCAGGTAGGCATGTGGGGTTGGGCTTTGGTGTGCCAAATTTAGAAAAATAATCTAAATTTCTGACCCAATCCCAATAGTGAATATCAATCAATTAGTTTAGTTATTCTCAATAAAATATATTCACTCAAAAATCATAGCAAAATTACTAGAAATCAACAATGATAATATAGAAGAAAACAAAACCTACTCAAATGATAGGAGCCAGCCCGTTCAAACAGATATATAGCAATGTGAAAGGCATAATATATACTCTAATCTTTATCCAGTGGGCATGCAATACTCTACAGCTTGTAAGAGAAAAAGACAAAAAGAGAAACAGAAACTACATACATTAGGAGATTGATCATATCCTTATCACAAATCAAGAAGCATACAAACAAGTCTGGGCATCTCCCTTTTTTTTTTTTTTTCTCATTTTCGTGATACTCATGATTCAACGCATCCTTTTCAAAATGACATGTGGTTGCTGGTGGGCACGCATGCAGAGCCATTGTGTCCTCCTCATGTTTAAGTAAACCGTGCGAAGGTGAGCAGCGTGTGCCTGTTTTTGAGAGGGTGAAAAAGATGACTCTTCACTGTCCACGTCGGTCAAGGTCTCCAAGAGTGGAGGACCGTCTCACGGGGCTCACCACTGGTGCCCTACCTAACCAAACTCATGATTAATTGGAGAGCCTCAACTGCATAACCGTCCATCTCCATAAATAATAATTAAATCATTTATTGACTGAGAACAACCTCTCCTCGTTCTGGGCATTGATTGGATAAATCTTTTGTCATCCTCTACATGATATTTATTCCTGCTTTGTAGAAGAAAAAATGTGGGTAGAATGATTGCGCAATGGTTTCACACCTTTGCTCAGTACAAAATATTCTAATTTATTGTGTTGGGGTAGCGAGGTCATATCAGAGAATAGTCACAAACTCTGAAAACTAATTAATTTGAGAAAATAAAATAAAAATTAATTAAAAAACTCAAATAAAAAACCAAATTAACTTATTAAAAAATCCAAAAAATTTCTCTTCGATTTTAAAAGCCTAAAACCATTTAAAACTCTCTCCAGTTTATCCATGTCATGCTAAATATTGGCACTGTAGTTCTGCTAAACTTTATTGTTTAAATCAAGCATCTTCATTCTCCAGACAGGCACCATATTGTGGCTAAAAGAGGGTGATGGTGGGCAGTGACATTGGCAAGGTTGGTAGTAGGATTGGGTTAAAGAAGTTTTAGTGTGGTCTGCATTTTTCAAATACTTCAACAAAGTCCATCAATAAAATTTGTTATATATTCAATTTAGTTCTTTATTTTGTCTTCTAGATTTCACATGATTTTTATGTGTAATCCATTACTCTTTTTAGGTGAAAAGTTAATATTAAAAAATTACCAGCCAAACCTATAAGAAATCAAAGCAACCAAAAAACCAAAAACATCTTCCGGTCATTGTTAAAAAAAAAATAAGAAAAACTCAAGCCTAATAAAAAATCCTAATTATATCGAAATGCATTGAGCCAGTTTTGAAAAAAAACCTGAAGAAAATAAAATTGATCAGTTTAAACTGCTTAACCCAAAACCAAATTGAAAAAAATGATGGTGATCATATTCATCTTTAGTTGCATTTTTAATTGTGTAATGTTTTGTTTTTTATTTTTTTAATTCTGAAATTAGAATTTGTACTTTAATTTTTATATTTTAGTATTTAAACTAGCTGATTTTACATGGACTCCACTATCAATTGAATCAAAAGTTATATTTTAATGCAAAAAAAAATGCAAGTACTGTCATCATGCCTTTTCAACATGAAGAAATTTTTTTTTTATTACTGTGAATAGAATAATTGAAGCATGTTTAATAAAATAAATCAATAATTATATAGAAAAAGATATTGACTTAAATTAAAGAATAAATTAAAAAACTGAAAGATACATAGATAGTAAGATATCTGATTTTATGTTGTGGAGAATTAATTAAATATTTTTATCTAATTATATGTCACAAAAAAATTATAAGAATATTAATAATTAAATATTATCATAATAATATAACTTGATGCACATGAATGTGGGACGGTGGGTGCTCAAGGAGTTGTCATTTAGTTGTTTAATTTAAAATAACTAGAAAAGCTGGGTGTATTGATCATATCAGATATTCAAAGGGTTAGGGACTTATTTGGTTAGAAAATATATTAACACCCTAAATATATCTTACCTGAGGTAGGATGCATTGTGTGGTTTGAATGTAGTTTAAAGGTTTTGATTAGTTCCTAATTGATGGTTTGTCTATGACTTAGGATGAGTATTTATTCGTGTGAATAAATTTGGATTTTTGAATTTATAATAGGTTAATATGCCCAAATAAATTCTTACAAAAAGGTTTCCTGCAATTCATACATTGCGATAAAAAATATTCTCAATTAAAATTGATAAATATTTAAAATAATTTTGAGAATTTTTTAGTTAATTTCTCATATTTAAATACTAGTTACTTATAGGTCCTATATGTATACCAAAATAATAACCATTAATTTCATGAATTAAAATTTCAAGGATTATTCAAATATTGATCAAGTTCTCATGGATTTAATAAACTGATTATTAAATTCAAAATGAATGCAAATTGACACGAACAAAAAATTGATGTCTTCTCTTAAGTGTAATAGTGTTGAAGTAATAAATAACTCGACAAGACCGGGGTTGAACCACGGAGAGGTTAATTGTATAAATTATAAACAACAATAATAGTAACAACAACAACAATAATAGTACTAATAATTATAATAGTAATATTAATAATTATAATTATAATTATAAAGAAGAAAAATAAGTTGATGAGAACTTTGAAATGAAAGATCAATATAAGGATTAGACAATGATAATAACAAATGTTAAGGTTAGAGAATCCATTAATGTTATGTCAAACAAGTATAGTATAAACTCTTATTACTCAATTAGAAACCACACACAAAGGAGGTTACAATTAGACTATAAATTGTTAACATGATTACATTAGTTATCTTATTTGAATAATACTAATACTTATCAATGTTGTTAAACATTCATGATTATAACTTATTTTAACAACAAATCAAGTTCTTTTCATAGCCCAGGTGTCAGTTATACCATACAGTATGTGATTAGTACTTAAAAGTGAATTTTTATCAAGGTTTTATTTCATCATTTTGCATTTGAAGTATCAATAACTCCTTAGTTAAAGTATGTTTTATAATAACATATCTAATAATATAAGATACCTTCAATTTGTGATAAAAGTTTATTTTAAATGTAGGCCTATCATATAAATAAAAGGATTGATTGATGAGTTTAAGAACTGAAATTGAAAGGATAAAAAAATGACCAAATTTAGAAAAGAGATGATGATGTAGTCTAAATTGAAATACTGTTTGGTAATTGGGTCATATCTAAAGTTGTAGATCTCAGATTTGGGTCTACTTTATATAGATGGAAAGATAAAACATAAGCTCGGAACTTTTAGAAAGCATAAGATTTAAAAAGGTCATTCTAAGTACAAATTGTAACAACAATGAAGAAGTCTGAATCTACCCTGCAACCCGTATACTATTCAATGTGTAGCCCACATCTAGAGTTCTAGAAGTCCAAATAACTTTTATTTTTTTCCTGGAGCTAAGATAATTTTCTAAAACTTTCATGTTTTCATGTGGTTCCAATTATAATGTTATCAATGATGTTTTGGGCAGATAAGAAACGATAAAGATTGTCACCAGGCAAGAGTTGGCCACCCACTCATCAATAAGTCATCAAATCAATAGTTTCCAAGTTTGGCCTATAAAAAGAGGCATTTGTCATGCATATAGGCATCTTAGTTTCCAGATCAAGATCATGCTCTTCCTTTCTCTTTTTGTATTTTTGCATTGTTTATGTTTTGCTTTCATTAATATGAAGTTTATGCCTTTCATTTCCTTTCCTTTACTTAGTTAGCTTTTATCTTATTTATATTCTTATCTTATTTATTTATTTTTCTTTTTTTCATTATGTTTAGTTAAGTTTATTATGTCAAGGTGAGAAGGTTATACTAATGGCGTAAAAATAAATATAGTGTAAACTTAACATACACTTTAATGTTTGATATTAACATATTTTATATTTGTTATCTTGTTCACTCTTTAATATTTTACTTATTAAATGACTAATCTAGATTTATGTTATATAACACTTGGTGCAACAAATGCTTGACACTCTCATAGCCCATATTGTATGGTATAACCGACATTTAAGTCATGAAAGGAACTTAATTTGTTGTTAATATAAGTTATAATCATGAATGCCTAACGAGATTTACAAGTATTAACATTAATCGAATAAGATAACTAATATAATGATGTTAATAATTTATAATCTGATTGAAACCTCGTTTATGTGTGGTTTTCAATTGAATAATAAGAGTTTATACTATACTTGTTTGGCATACTATTAGTGGGTCCTCTAACCTTGACATTTGTTGTTATCATTATCTAATCCTTACATTGATCTTCCATCTCAAAGTTCTCATCAACTTCGTTTTCTTCTTTTTATTGTTGTTGTTATTGTTTATAATTTATACAATTAACCTTCTTGTGATTCAACCCAGTCTTGCTAAGTTATTTATTATTTTGACACTCCTACACTTGGAAGAAAATATTAATTTTTTAGTCATGTCAGGTATCTTGTACAATGTCATTCATTTTTTATCTGTACAATGAGGAATTGGAATGCTTGATTTATTGCTTGGCATGAAGCTCTACTATTATCTTGCCATTAAAGTTCTAAACATATTCAATCACTAACTTTCCTAGTGGACTGTATCAATAGATCAAGTCAATTTCTATAAACCTTCACCCTCTTTTATGTTATATGAGTATATGAATTAACTTCTATCCATTTATAAAATAGCCAATAGCCATAATGATGAATCTATGCTTGTTGATGGCTTTTGGGTTAACAAGCCTCATCACATCAATTCCCCACAATGCAAATAGCTATGGAAATGTTAGATTAAAAAAAGAAATCAGAGGTGCATTTATCTTGTCACTATATACCTTAAATTGATGACATTTTTCTAACATAGTTGATGTAGTATCTTTCTAATATCATTTAGAAGTCCTTACCATTATACGCCCACTAGCATGAGTTGAGTAGGTCCTTTTATAGACTTTTTGTAATGCAATTCTAGCATTAGCCTCATTTAAACATCTTTATAAGGTTCCATCAAATGATCTTTTGTACAAAACTTCTCCATCTAAGTAGAAATCCATTGCCAATCTTTTTAAGGTTTTCTTATCTACCTTGGAGGTTCCAACAAGATATTCTTGATTTTGCATAAAATTCTTGATATCATAGTACTAAAGATTTCTACCCATCTCTCCTTTAATTAAGCAATAATGAGCAAGAAAATTTCTAATATCAATGTGTATTAGTTTTAACTTATGTCTAAAATCAATTCTTGCCATGATAACCAGTGTAGCCAAAACATTAGTAAAATAGTTCCCTTTCCCTATTAAATGGGCGAACTCTCTCTCTTTAAACTCGTTTGATAGTTTGGATAGATATTCTTTGTAGGGTCTCAACTTTTCTTTCTTGGTTTGTTATTCTCCTTTCACTTCACAGATAATTAGTATTGGATGACTGTATAAATCTATGTTTTTGATTTTAAGCTCTGATGCAACTTCTAAATCCAAGATATAAGCCTTATACTCAATTGTATTGTTGGTGCATTCAAACTTTAGTTTAATTAAAATTGGATACTATTTCTTAACAAGAGAAATTATTATTATCTACTAATCTATCTTTTTTTATTCTTTCTGAATTAACAATATGTTTTCATCTGGAAAATAATGGGCACAAAATCTTTAATGGCATTGTAGCCAAATGGTTAGCTATTATGCTTCTTTTCATGGTCTTTCTCATCATATCCACTATGTTATATTTTGCTAACAGAACTTTCCATCTTGCAATTTTACTTGATAAATAAAGCTTGTCACATATATATCTTAAAGGATCCACCTAGTAGATCAACCATGCAGTATGATACAAGATATAATGTCATGATCTATTTTCTACCTACACTAACATATAATATAGCTTTTTTATCATTGTGTATTGACATGACTAAAAAATTGATGTTTTCTTCCAAGTGCAAGTGTGTTGAAGTAATAAATAACCTGGCAAGACCGAGGTCGAACCATAAGGAGGTTAATAGTATAAATTATAAATAACAATAATACAACAACAACAATAACAACAATAGTAATAACAATATAATAATAATAATAATGAAAAAGAAGAAAAAGTTGATGAGAACTTTGAGGTGGAAGATTAATGTAATGATTAAACAATAATAACAACAAATTTTAAAGTTAAAGGATCTACTAATGGTATGTCAAACAAGTATAATATAAACTCTTAGTATTCAATTGGAAACCACATAAGAAAGTTCCAATTAGATTATAAATTGTTAACATGATTATATTAGTTATCTTATTTGATTAATGTTAATACTTGTAAATCTCATCAGGCATTCAAGATTATAACTTATGTTAATAACAAATCAAGTTTTTTTTTATAGCTTAGGTGTCAGTTATACCATATAGTATGGGCTATGAAAGTGTCAAGCATTTATTATACCAAGTGCTATACAACATAAATCTAGATCAGTCATTTAATAAGCAAAGTATTAAAGAATGAACAAGATGACAAATATAAAACATATTAGTATCAAACATTAAAGTTCATGTTAAGTTTACACTATACTTATTCTTACATCATTAGTATAACATTTTCATCTTGACATAATAAACTTAACTAAACATAATGAAAGACTGAAAAATAAATAAACAAAATAGAAATATAAATAATATAAAAGCTAACTAAGTAAAGGAAAGGAAATGAAAGATATAAGCAAGGTATTAATGAAAATAAAACTTTAGTATTACAAAAATACAAAAAGAGAAAGCAAAAGCATGATCTTGATTTGGAAACCGAGATGTTAAATATATGGTAAATGCCTTCTTTTATAGGTCAAAATTGAGAATTAGTAATTTGATGGCTAATTGATGAGTGGGTGACCAACTCTTGACTTAGTGACAATCCTTATCTTCCCTTATCTGCTCAAAACATCATTGATAACATCAAAATTGAAACCACTTGAAAACATGAAAGTTGTAGAAAACTGTCTCAACTTTGGACTTTTGAAACTCCAAATATGGGTCAAACACTGAATAATGTTCAAGCTGCAGGACAAATTCGAACTTCTTTGTTGTTGTTATAATTTAGACTTGAAAATAACCTTTTTAAGTCTCAGGCTCAATATGAAAGTTGTAGGCCTATGTCTTATTTTTCCATCCATATAAAGTAGACCTAAATCCAAGATATAAAGGTTCAAATATGATCCAATTACCAAACAATGTTCCGGTTTGGAATGCACCTACATCTTTTTTCTAAGTTTGTCCATCTCCTTTTCCTTTCAATTTCAATTCTTAAACTCATTAATCAATCCTTTCATTTGTGTGATAGGTCTGCATTTAAAATGATCATTTAACATAAATTAAAGGTATCTTATATTATTAGATATGTTATTATAAAATATACTTTAGTTAAGCAATTATTGATACTTCAATGCAAAATGATGATATAAAACCTTAATAAAAATGTACTTTTAAATACTAATCACCCCTATGTTATATTTTGCTAACAAAACTTCTCTTGTTGCAATTTTACTTGATAAATAAAGCTTGTCACATGTATATCTCAAAGGATCCATTTAAGAGATCAACAATGCAGTATGATACAAAATATAATGTCATTATCTTTTTTTTACCCAAATTAGCATATAATATAGTTTTTTTTATCACTGTGTAATAAATAACGTTTATAAATAACGTTTTCTTTCTTTTTGATTTTATTATGCTAAGCTAGTACACATCCTATAGCTGCTTTATTTATTATTAGGTATAGTATCAAAGGTCTTCTTGATACTAAAGGAATAAGAAGATGTTGGTTTTGCAAGTATTACTTGATTTTATTGAAGGCTTCTTGACAATCCTCTTTCTAAGTCCCATGATTCTTTTTCCTCAATAGTTAGAAGATAAGCTCATATGTTGTTATTAGCTGGGATATGAACTAGGCAATATAATTCAATTTTCCTAAGAATCCTCTCACCTCATTTTCTATCTTAGAAGATAACATAGACTAAATGGCCTTCACTTTATTAGGATCCACCTCTATTCCTCTATCACTCATTGCGAATCCTAGTAACTTATCGAACTTAACTCCAAATGAATATTTTACAGGGTTGAGCTTCAGTTTTGACCACCTTAATCTTTTAAACAACTTCCTTAAAATCTAAATATCACTTTCTTCTTTTATGGGCTTGAAAATGATGTAATCTACATACATCCTAATTTCCTTACGCATCATTTCATGAAATAATATCACTATGGTCCTCTAATAAGTGGCCCCTGTATTCTCCAATTCAAATGGCATCACCTGTAACAGAATGTTCCCTATAACATAATAAAAGTTTTTTGTCCTTTATCTTCCGAAGCCATTTTTATCAAGTTATGCCCTAAGAAGCCATCCATAAAGGAATATATAGAAAAACATTCAACATTGTCAACCAAAACATTTATATGTGGCAAAAAAAAGTCATCTCTAGCCTTGTTTAAATGCTTAAAATCCACACACACTCTGATCTTTCCCTCCTTTTTTGGTACAATAACTACATTAGATACCTATTATGGATATTTAACTACTTTAAAAATCTAGTATCCTATTATTTTTAAATTGATATCTTAACCTTGATTAGGATGTTCAGATGAGTCATTCTCAACTTTTGTTTGACCAATTTGTATATTTCTACTAGTGATATTTTATGTACTATGATATCCATTTACTAATCAGGGAAAAACATATGTATACTTCTGTAATAGGGTGATCATTTATGCTTTATCTTTAGGAGTAGTTGAGGCTTCTATTTTTAATTCCTTCTTTAATTGGTCATTACTTATATTTATGATTTCAAGTTCATCTGTAGCAGACTTCGAGGTTTATTCATGTTGCTCCATTTATTTTTTGAATTCGTTGATATCATTTTTTTCCCCTTCTCTTTTTTTCCATGGCTATTATATATTTGTTATAGTTTGGCTTTTTTTTTTCAAGGTGTCATAGAAGATCCACCTTCAGGTTTCCAAAAAGTGGAAAGTGTTTAGTGTAAATGTGTAAGTGAAAAAAATATAAATGAATTTTTTTTTTAAAAAAATCCAATTATCTTATCAATTAGAAAAGGTGGGCATAACAACAAAGGCAAGATCTAATTGACATCTACGCCTTAAATGCCAACTAGAAAAAAAAAAGCAAACAAAAATAGCAACAAAGTGCATCTTAAGATTAGTAATGCTAAGTTACACTTTAAACACCAATGGAGCTTCCTGGGTCACCTAGTTTTGAAAATTCTTTTCCTTAGCCAGCTTTCACATAAAGGTTTTAGCAGAGACTTTTTTCAAAGTGTGGATGGTTAGTTACAGCAACACTTTATCTTTCTTTCCAAACTCTATCTTTTCACCATCCCCTTTGACCTTATCTTCCTCTAAGGTGTTTATGTTTATAGTTGAGAGATCTTGACCAAGGCTTTCCAATCCTTTATTAGGTTGCATTAAATATGCAGCCTTCGATAATAAAACCCTAAGGGGAGGAATTACCAGCTCTTCCTCTTTTAACTCTTTTCTCATAATTCTAGTCATTCTTCTTTCTCATCTCACACTAGCAAACCATTTGTAATTAATTAGTACTCAAAAGTGCATTTTTATCATGGTTTTATATCATCATTTTGCACTTAAAGTATCAATAACTCCTTAACTAAAGTACGTTTTATAATAATCTATCTAATAATATAAGATACTTTTAATTTGTGGTAAATGTCCATTTTAAATGCAGGCCTATCACATAAATGAAAGGATTGATTGATGACTTTAAGAACTTCAATTGCAAAGGCAAAGAGATGATCAAACTTAGAAAAGAGATGTCAGTGCAATCCAAACCGGAGCACTGTTCGGTAATTGGGTCATATCTGGAGCTATGGATCTCAGATTTTGGTCTACTTTATATGGATGGAAAGGTAAGACATAGGCCTATAACTTTTATATGGAGCCCAAGATCTAAAAAGGCCATTTTCAAGTCCAAATTATTGCAACAACAAAGAAGCCCGAATCTGTCCTCCAGCCCGAGCACTGTTCAGTATTTTTTCCATATCTGGAGTTCTAGAAGTCAAAATGAGCTGAAGTTTTTACACACGAAAGCTGAGACAATTGCCTAGAACTTTCATGTTTTCAAGTGGCTCTAATT
>SRLM01001705.1:0-11306 GCA_015708895.1 Populus ilicifolia | reverse complement strand
TTTATGCTTTGTTTTCATTAATATCAAGTTTATGCCTTTTATTTCCTTTCCTTTGCTTTGTTAACTCTTATTTTATTTATGTTCTTATTTTATTTATCCATTTTTCTTTCTTCCATTATGTCTAGCTAAATTAATTATGTCAAGGTGAAAAGGTTACACTAATGGTGTAAGAATAAGTATGGTATAAACTTAATGTGGACTTTAATTTTTAATACTAACATGTTTTATATTTGTTATCTTGTTCACTCTTTAATACTTTGCTTGTTAAATAACTAATCTTGATTTATGTTGTATAACAATTGGTACAACAAATGCTTGGCACTTTCATAGCCCATACTGTATGGTATAACCGACACCTGAGCTATGAAAGGAACTTGATTTGTTGTTAACATAAGTTATAATCATGAATGCTTGATAAAATTTACAAGTATTAGTATTAATTAAATAAGATGACTAATGTAATCATGTTAACAATCTATAATCTGATTGGAACCTCATTTATGTGTGGTTTCCAATTGAACAATAAGAGTTTATACTATACTTGTTTGACATACCATTAGTGGAACCTCTAACCTTAACATTTGTTATTATCATTGTTAGTCCTTACTTTAACATCTCATCATCATCATCATCATCTTCTTCTTCTTTTTCTTTATTACTACTACTACCACTACTGCTATTATTATTATTATTATTGTTATTGTTATTTTTATTATTGTTGTTGTGGTATTGTTGTTATTTATAATTTATACAATATCCTCCCTGTGGTTCGACTCCGGTCTTGCCGGGTTATTTATTACTTTGACACTCCTGCACTTGGGAGAAGACATCTATCTTTTCGTCGTGTCAGTAATCCTTCTTTTTAAGCTTATATCTAAGCTTAAATCTTTGATCAGCACATTTGACCTTCATAAGATTGACTCTTTCTGGCTTTTCATTATTAGGGTCACGTTGAAATGGAATTCCATGTTTCAAGAAGCATTTAGTTGTCATCTTCACTACTTTTGAAACCTTTTATCTCTTCAACACTATGCTCTCAGGAACTCACTCAGTGTTTTCAATTTCAAAAGCATGAATGTCCCTATTTTTTTCATGGAAACTATCTTATAACCTTGAAAATCACCAACATCATATTCATGATGTACTTTAGGTATTTGTGTAATGATAAAGTTACTGCCCCAGCTACATAAATCCAAGGTCTTCTTAACAATATGCTATAGGAAGGGTGGATATCTATAACTTATAATGTCACCAAGAACACTTGTGACCCCATATATAGTTCCACTTTTAGAATCCTAATTATCTATCTAAGTGAGCCATCATATGATCTCGCCATCATACTACTAGGTTTTATATGCAATTCATCAACATGCATTTCTTTTAGCATATATTTTGGCAAAATATTGAGGGCTAAACCATTATCGATGAGCACTTTACCTATAAGGTAGTCTTTGCATCTGATAGTGATATACAAGGGCTTGTTGTGTCTACTTCCCTTGCATCTAATTCATCCTCTATGAAGTACATGTAATTGGTTGTGTAAATCCTCCCTACCAGATGTTATATGTTTTTTTGTTTAATGTCTTTAGGCATATAAGACTTATTCAACACATGTTGTGAACCATTTCTGTGTGGTTCAAAGTTGAGTATCAAAGATACAAGGGAGATCCTAGTCGAGATTTTTTTTAGTTGATCTATTATGAAGTATTCACTGTGATTTATCAACTTCAAGAATTTATTTGATTATTCTTCAGTCACAAGTTTGTTAACCTTAAGTTCCTTGTCAAGATCTACTATTTCATTACCTTTAGCTTTTCTTAGCACTTCAAACATGAAGTAACGACAACTCTAGGTAAGCCTAGTGATCTCCGTTTGGAATAAAGGAGCATATGTTTTGACATTAGTGATATGACTGTAATTGTAAGGCATCACATTATGATTTTCCTTATTTGTTCAAGATGGTTTAGTCAAGATTAGTTTGGGTGGCCCATTAACTTTTGGATAGACCCTAAATACCTTTAACGGTTTCTCTTGACTTTCCATCATCCTTACCTCATTGCCAAACCCCATAGTTTTAATCCTTAACTCTCCCATGGTTAGCATTCTTGCCACCCTTTGGCAAAACTCAACACATTGTTCTTTTTATTATCAAAATATAAGTATGAATTAAGATCAAAGTAATCATGTTGGAGAGCCAGCAAGTTCATATATATGAATAAATATACATGAAGCAATAAGGGAATAGGCTCTCAGTAAAAATACAATGATGTAAACAATATAGGAATACACTTCCAAAAAACAAGCCATGCAAGGCTCAACACCTAGAAAGAAGAACCGATTAATGAAACTCGCAATGGTCACCTTTCTCTAGGTAATGCTCATCATTTTTTTTAAAGATCTTAATTGTACAAGCATGTTGTACAATATTTTTATAAATACCTTCACCACCTTGTCTTTACTCCCAACTTCCACCATACCTATTCCATTATTCCTGTGGCATGGTTAGGTAATGGATTCAAATTCAAGTTTGAAAAAACTTTAAAAGTTACCCATCATTGATGAGCACCAATAACCTCTTCTTAATGATATAATAAGTTTCAATACTATAGCCAAGATTGTTAGCGTGCTATTCACAAGTCAAATCTGGCTTATACCAAAAGAGAAATGATGGTTAGATTGGTGTTACAGGGATGAGAAACCAGCATACAAATATCTTAGAAGCATAGGTAAAAGTGGTAATTGTTCTAGGGTATTCCTTATGTTTCGTTTTTAATGGTTGTTTAGTTGACTAGTTTGATTTAGGGAAAAAGGCTTGGTGAAGCTAATGCTAGTAACCTGAGAGCTAACTGTTTGGGGCTTATAATAGTTTACTTTTTTTACTCTTATACCCTCATTTCAAGTTGTTCTAATTATTTTCCCTTTTGTTCTCAATGAAGTCATTCTTCTTTATCGGTTTGACTATGCACCCAAACTTAATCCCTTGCTCTATTATTTCAACAATATGTACAACATCATAGAAATATTGAGATGAGCTACTCATTAAATACTCATACTAGGAAGATTTGAAGGTATTGGCAAACAAAGTCACCATCTCTATCTTTATTAAAAGGGGTTAGATTGCATGCCCTCGTCCTGCCACCTTTGCATAGAAGCCCTTTATAAACCCTCGACTATAATAATCTCATCTTGATTTAGTAAAATAAAATAAAATACAAAGGATGTGGAGAAATGATTAAATTTAACAAATTTATTATGATTAAAAGAGAAATTATTTAATGAGATAGGTGAAGTTGAAAACAATAATAAAAGAGTAAGGAGTTAGTAAAGAGAAAGAGAAGTAATGGGGGTCAATATGAATATAGAAGTAAATACGAGAGGCAAGATGCAAATAAGAAAAGATTATAATTATAAAAAACAAGCAATCTCTAAAAATCCTTAGAACGATGGCCGACCAAGGAGAGGAAGAAAGAGGAGAAAAGTAAAATTAAAAGGAAACCTTGTAAATTCATCATTTGAATCCAAAGGAAAGTAAGAGTATGTGAAATGAGAATGCTTCATGTAAGATTTATAAGAAAACTCAGAAAACATTTTACTAGTAGGAAGGGAAGGGTTAAAAAAAGGAAGGAAAGAAAAGAGAAAAAGAGGTTGTTCTCAATCTCTTGACTCATTGTTTTGTAATAAATGGTAACAAGCTCTCTTAATAAGTCACTTGAAATTGTTTGTGTTTTTCTTGAAAAGTTAAGATTTTATAATGCCTTTGTATAAGTTTAAGAAGTTTCTTAAGTAATGATAGGTGGATGAAATAAAAAAAATGCATGGGAAATAAATTTATACTTGTTGAACCTTCAAATCAAAACTGGATAAGTTGTCCTTTAATTTCTTTATCAAGATTTGGACCCTAAGATGACAAAATTTGAGATACTTGTCTGCATGATAATGGTAGACCCATGTTATAGTGTTCCAAAGAAACAAACCATACATAAAATTAAGCTCTATAGCTCTAGTTATACTTAAAACACTAAAAAATTATCAAATAATAATAGTTCAATTTTTAGATAATAACAGTTGGATAATAAAAGTTCAACGTTCATTGATGAACAATTTTGACTGTCTGGGGTTAGAACTAGGTTCTCCTTCCTACATATAACTTGTAACCTCATGTCTTAGTTTAATAATGAGACTAATCTCACTTGAAATGAAGTTCTATAACTCCAAATATTATTAAAAATATGAGAAAAGGTCAGATAGTAATAGTTCAATTTTTCAACAGTAACAGTTGAACAATAACAGTCCAACATTCATTAATGGGTAATTTCTCCTATTTTGGAAGCAAAATTGGGTGCTCCTTCCTGAACTTATAACCTTGTGTCTTAGCTTTCCAATGAGACCAATCTCGCTTGAAATAGAGTTTTATAATTCCAGCTATAGTTAAAAATCTAAAAAGAGGTCAAATAGTAACAGTTCCATTTTTAGATAGTAACAATCTAATATTCATTGAGAATACTGTTTGGTAATTGGGTCATATCTAGAGTTGAATATATCAGATTTAGGTCTATTTTATATGGATGGAAATGTAAGACATAGGCCTATAACTTTCATATGGAGCCCAAGATGTAAAAAGACCATTTTCAAGTCTAAATTCTTGCAACAACAAAAAAGTTTGAATCTATATTGCACCCCAAACATTGTTCAGTATTTGGCTCATATCTGGAGATCTAAAAGTCAAAATGACCTCTATCATTTTTTCCTGAAAAGTTGAGATAATTTCCTACAACTTTCATGTTTCAAGTGGTTTCAATTCTAACATCATCAATGATATTTTGGGCAGATAAGAGAAGATAAGGATTGTCACCAAGTCAAGAGTTGGCCACCCACTCATCAATTAGTCATCAAATCAATAATTCCTAATTTTGGACTATAAAAGGAGGCATTTGCCATGCATTTAGGCATCTTGGAGTCTAGATCAAGATCATGCTTTTGCTTTCTCTCTTTGTGTTTCTATAATGATTAGGTTTTGTTTTCATTAATATCAAGTTTATGTCTTTCATTTTCTTTCCTTTACTTAGTTAACTTTTATCTTGTTTTATTTATTTATTTTTCTTTCTTTCATTATGTTTCGCTAAGTTTATTATGTCAAGGTGAAAAGGTTACATTAATGGTATAAGAATAAGTACAATGGAAACTTAATATGGACTTTAATGTTTGATACTAACATGTTTTGTATTTGTTATCTTATTCACTCTTTAATACTTTGCTTATTAAATGACTAATCTAGATTTATGTTGTATAACATTTGGTACAACAAATGCTTGGCACTTTCATAGCCTATATTGTATGGTATAATCAACACTTGAGCTATTAAAGGAACTTGATTTGTTGTTAACATAAGTTATAATCTTGAATACCTGACAAGATTTACAAGTATTAGCATTAATTGAATAAGATAATTAATGTAATTATGTTAACACTTTATAATCTGATTGGAACCTCCTTTATTTGTAGTTTCTAATTGAATAATAAAAGTTTATATTATACTTGCTTTACATACCATTAATGGATCCTCTAAACTTGATATTTTTTTTTATGATTATTGAATCCTTACGTTAATCATATATCTCAAAGTTCTTATCTCAAAGCATTTTTGCCAAGATACATCGTCCAAAACAACTAAAAATCTGTCATTGATGTGCTAGATGGACTTGTAATGCACAATGTTGTTCTTTAGGAATGACATCTATAAACCATGAAATAAAATACATTAAGGATGACCTAAGTAAGGAGTCTTTAGATAATCTTCTATTAACTTTTGAGATGCATCCTAGTGGAGATGTGCATCGTGCAATTCATGATTTATGGCTTCATTTTCATAAAAAAAAAAAATAATCGACTTAGTTTTGGGAATCTGACTAAAAAATATCCTATTTACCAGTTTTTAAGAAAACTGGATGGGAAGCCTATCTCCGACCTATAGAGGGCGTTTAAGTTGTTCTTGGATGTAAAACCAAGGGAAGATGTGAGTCATAATCACAACTATTTGTACATATACATGCTTTTTCAAAAATAAATAGAGAGAGAGAGATGCTAGTTGGCCTATATATAGATGGTATGATTACCTTTTTAATTTCTCATCTATAAAATCCTCTCTTTCTTCCTTTCATTTCTACTCAACCCATACATTCAACAAATATAGAAGCGTGTAGAAATAACAAGTTCCTCAGGTTTCATATAAGAAATATTTGTGTTTTCGGTGGATCTAGTCCTAGGAAAGAAAAGGAGTTTTTAGAATCAGCAAATCATCTTGGTCAGGTGCTAGCTAAGAGAAAGATTCATTTAGTGTATGGGAGAGGCGACCTTAGATTCATGGAAAGTGTGTCGATAGATGTATTTTTAGGAGGTAGTCAAGTTTTGGGGGTCATCCCTAAAGCTTTAACACAAGGGGACATCATTGGAAAAATAATTGGAGAGAAATTACAGGTCTCAACAATGTCTGCTCGAATGAATACAATGTTTAACTATGCTGATGTTTTTAATGCCTTAGCTGGTGGTCTAGGCGTATTGGAAGAGATCTTTCATATCTTCCTTTAGACCCAACTGCACATCCATAAACCTATAAGTTTGTTAAATGTTAATGGTTATTTATCCCAACATATTATGATAAGTTGTTGTCATTTCTTGATCATGTTGTGGAACAGGAATTTCTAACATCTTCTGCATGACAAATCATAATCTCTATTGCTACTGCTGAATAATGGATTAACCAACTACAATCTTTCATTTCTATAATTGATCCCTTTACGAGTCGCATAAATTGATCATCTAAGAAAAGCCATAAAAAGCTAAGATTAGATTTGAGACTTCATTTATAAATCTTTATGTCTTTTGCTTATATTATTGTGTTTTGTTGTTTCTTATATTTATCCCTCTATGACTTCATTTTTTATTCCTGGAAAGCTGAGATAATTTTCTATGACTTTCATGTTTTCAAGTGGTTCCAATTCTAACATTATCATTAATGTTTTGGGTAGAGAAAAGAAAATTAGGGTTATCAGCAAGTCAAGAGTTGGTCACCCACTCATCAATTAGTCATCAAATCAATAGTTCCTAATTTTGACCTATAAAAGGAGGCATTTGCCATGCATTTAGGCATCTTGAAGTCTAGATCAAGATCATACTTTTACTTTCTCTCTTTGTGTTTTTGTAATGTTTAGGTTTTGTTTTCATTAATATCAAGTTTATGTCTTCCATTTCCTTTTCTTTACTTAATTAACTTTTATCTTATTATGTTTATGTATTTTTCTTTTTTTCATTTTTTTTAGCTAAGTTTATTAAGTTAAGGTGAAAAGGTTACCCTAATGGTATAAGAATAAGTATAGTGTAAACTTAACATGGACTTTAATGTTTGATACTAACATGTTTTATATTTGTTATCTTGTTAACTTTTTAATACTTTGCTTGATAAATGACTAATCTAGATTTATGTTGTATAACATATGGTACAACAAATCTTGGCACTTTCATAGCTCATATTATATGATATAACCAACACCTGAGCTATGAAGGGAACTTGATTTGTTGTTGATATAAGTTATAATCATGAATGCTTGATGAGATTTACAAGTATTAGTATTAATCAAATAAGATAAATAATGTAATCATGTTAACAATTTATAATTTGATTGGAACCTCCTTTATGTGTGGTTTCTAATTGAATAATAAGAATTTATACTATACTTAAACTTATCAATCAATCCTTTCATTTATGTGATAGGTCTGCATTTAAGATGAACATGTACCACAAATTAAAGGCATCTTATATTATTAGATATGTTATTATAAAACATGTTTTAGTTAAGGAGTTATTAATACTTCAAGTGCAAAATGATGATATATAACCTCGATAAAAATACACTTTTAAATACTAATAAACAATTGTGTGAATTTTTTCTTAAAAGTCTATAGTTTGAGATTTGGAATGATTGGATATTGTATGAACAATGAATATAAAATGCATAAAAATAATCTGTTTATAATTTGGGACCTCTTGACATAGGGAAAACTGTGTTTAAATTTTAGTAGAAATTTTAATAAACTGTGTATGAGTTCTTAAAAAAATTACCATGTTTTTTTTAAGGTTGATGTATTGGTTTCAGTATGTGGAATGTTACACCCTTACTGATTCATGGCTTATTTTGTCTATTGACATTAGGCTTATTCTGTCAAAAGCAATATGGAAGTCGAATTTGTGTTACTTAAGAAAAGCCTCGACCAAGCCTTTTTATTTATTAATCTTGCTATTGTCTAATCTTATGTACTAGCTCAGAATGAATCTTATGAGACTATCTTGGAAAAAATAGATTAATATCTTATCATCATAAATTACCTTGACTATTTAGTTGAAGTAGAACTAGAGATAAGTGTTCAGCCATTCTAAACTAGCATACTTAATGAAATCATGTATCTTTAAATTAATTATCCCTGTAAAGTTTGGAAATAAAAGCAACCTAAAGATTCTTAATGTGAGTATTTTATCCTTTTCCTCAACAAATTTATAGTCATTTTTTTTCTTTTGAATATTTATTTGATCATCTTCTACTTTAAACCACTAGTAATTTTCTCCAATATCTTATAAAGATTGATTAGTACTTAAAAATAAATTTTTATCGAGGTTTTATATCATCATTTTGCACTTGAAGTATCAATAACTCCTTAACTAAAACATGTTTTATAATAACATATCTAATAATATAAGATAACTTTAATTTTTAATAAATATTTATTTTAAATACAGGCCTATCATATAAATGAAAGGATTGATTGATGAATTTAAGAATTGAAATTCAAAGGACAAAGAGATGGTCAAACTAAGAAAAGAGATGTTGGTACAATCCAAATTGAAACACTGCTTGGTACTTGGGTCATATCGGGAGCTGTAGATATGGGATTTAGGTCTACTTTATATGGATGAAAAGGTAAGACATGGACCTATAACTTCGATATAGAGCCTAAGATTTCAAAAGGTCATTTTCATATCCAAATTATAGCAACAACAAAGAAGTCTGAATCTATCTTACTACCTGCGCATTGTTCAGTGTTGACCTATATCTAGAGTTCTAAAATCCAAATGACCTCTATTTTTTTTCTCTGGAAAGTGAGATAATTTTCTATAACTTTCATGTTTTCAAGTGTTTCCAATTCTAACGTTATCAATGATGTTTTGTGCAAACAAGAGAAGATAAGAATTATCACCAAGTAAAGAGTTAGTCACCCACTTATTAATTAATCATGAAATCAATAGTTCTTAATTTTGGCCTATAAAAAAGGAATTTGTCATTCATTTAGGCATCTTGGTCTCCAGATTAAGATCATGCTTTTGCTTTCTCTTTTTGTATTTTTATAATGCTTAAGTTTTATTTTTATTAATATCTTATTTATGCCTTTCAATTCCTTTTATTTTCTCAGTTAACTTTTATATTATTCATATTCTTATCTTGTTTTTTTATATTTCTCTCTTTCATTATGTTCAGCTAAGTTTATTATGTCAAGGTGAAAAGGTTACACTAATGGTGTAAGAATAAGTATAGTGTAAATTTAACATGGACTTTAATGTTTGATACTAATATGTTTTGTATTTGTTATCTTATTCACTCTTTAATACTTTGCTTATTAAATGACTAACCTAGATTTATGTTATATAACACTTGGTACATCAAATATTTGGCACTTTCATAGCACAAACTATATGGTATAACCAACACTTGTACTATGAAAGAAACTTAATTTTTTGTTAACATAAGTTATAATCATCAATGCCTAACAAGATTTATAAGTATTAGCATTAATCAAATAGGATAAATAATGTAATCATGTTAAACAATTAATAATCTGATGAAACCTCCTTTGTGTATGGTTTTTAATTGAATAATAAGAGTTTATGCTATATTTGTTTGACATATTATTAGTGGATCCTCTAACCTTGATATTTGTTGTTATCATTGTTTAATCCTATGTTAATCTTCCATCTCAAAGTTTTCATCAACTTCTTCTTCTTCTTCTTCTTCTTCTTCTTCTATTACTACTACTACCACTATTAATATTAATATTAATACTAATATTAATATTATTACTACTAATATTAGTATTACTGTTATTATTGTTGTTGTTGTTATTGTTGTTGTTTTTTATTTATAATTTATACGATTAACCTCCCTGTGGTTGACCCTGGTCTTGCTGGGTTATTTATTACTTCAATACTTCTACACTTAAAAGAAGATATCAATCTTTTGATCGTGTTAGAGATCTAAAACCTTGATCTGTTAGAGATCTAAAACCTTGATCTGCTTAACTAATTCAGTTAGCACTTTGTCACACCTTAGGTGGAAGTAGACTTTGTATAGATTTTGGGAAAACTTGGTAAGTAAACCATACTTTTTCAAGGTAGGGCACATATATACATTCCTAAAAGTAAAGCACCAATATTCCAGGTCCAAAAAATACATCAAAGCTTTAATTGTTAAATTCTAAACAGACATCCTTATGATTTCCACTATCCTCCTATATTTCTTCAAAAACTCATCTTTGTTAATGCTTTTCACATATGAGAGGAGCTTTTTTAAGTCATTTCTAGAGCAACTCACATTTCTGATGGATGGTAATTTATTATCATCTAGTCTTAGGCGATCCCCTTCTAACAACTATAGGGATTCAGATTCTAACCCGTATTTGACATAAGTCATTTCTCTAATAGTGGTCATGCTACCAATCTAAAGTCTAATAATTTAAGATGCTTAGGGTTAAACATGTTTTAATGCAACATTGTTTGTTCTAATGACAAGCATGTCTTAATGCAACATTGTTTGTTCTAATGACATGCATCTTATAGGTAGGTTTTATGTCCTCTTATATAGGACATAGGGTAGGTTTACTACTTGCTCTCAAGAAAAAAGGATCACTCATTGTCCTAGTCATTACTCACGTGAAGGCAATATGAGAACTTAATAGGTAATGAGATGACAAGTATACCAATCTAATCACTTAGCAAAGAGTTAGATGATTTCATGAATTTAACCCTAACTAAAAGTCATAGGATAAGTCGCTGCTTGACACGACAAAGAGATTGATGTCTTCTCCCAAGTGCAGGAGTGTCGAAGTAATAAATAACCCGGCAAGACCGGGGTCGAACCACAAGGAGGTTATTGTACAAATTATAAATAACAACAACAACAATAATAACAATAACAACAACAATAATAATAATAATAATAACAAAGAAAGAGAAGAAGAAGATGATGATGATGAGAACTTGGAGA
>SRLM01001704.1:0-21272 GCA_015708895.1 Populus ilicifolia | reverse complement strand
TGTATGGATGTTTGATTTAGAGAATATGAGTATGCTTATTTTTCTTTATTTGCTATTGTGTACATTGAGTTAAAGATACCAATGATTGCATGATAGGTCCTTCAAGTGTGATGAATCGAGCTTAATTATGATTGTTATTATTCTTTTTATTTCAAAGGTTTTATGTTTTGTTTTGCTTGAGGACTAGCAAAATCTAAGTTGGGAGGTGTGATTGTGCATCAAAAGTATCATTAAGTCTCTTATTTTACATATGTATTTATTGTTTTAATTTGGTCTTTTTATAATAATTGATGTGTTTTTTAGTAATGAAGTTTGTTTTAATGTTTCGATAGGTTTTTGGAGCTTAAATGAATTAATTCAAGAAATTCAACATCGGAATTGAGAACAAAGAATTGAAGAGACATTTAGTTGAAGATTGAAGCAAATCTTGGTTGAAATAAGTGCTCCAAATTTGTCTCAAAAATCAATTCTATTCCAATTCTAGAAAAGAATATCATATGATCTATTTGAAGCCCAAACTTGCCTTATGTTGTGTGCAAACTTCAACCATTAAACACTCAAGGTTTCAATGTCAATCTTAGCCCAAATAATAAGTACATTTGTATACTTATTTGATGTTCAAATTCAGCTCAAAATCAGGCCCAAATCAGCCCCAAATCAACCCCAAATCAACCTTCAAATCAGCCCAAACACAATCCATGATCTTACATGTCCACACAACAACAATTGATTTATTTTGGGTAATTCATTGATCCAAGAAGGCAAGCACATGGATGGAAAGCTGGAGGGGATATTTTTACATTATTTTGGGTCAAAAAGAACAAGGAGACAACTCATAAATGAGGAAGAAAAACGTGCACCAAAGTGGTTGCAAAGCTGTCCTGATTTGATTTTTTAGAACACCTTTCGGTGTTTTACTCATACCTTTTGACTCAGGTGTCCAAATGAGCTGTTCTTTAATGATCTAGAAAGGTGACAGAATTTCCTATAAATATGTCTCTAATAGACATCTCGAAAAAAAGCTTCTAAGAGGGTCGAATTGCTGTCCAAAGTTAGAGTCAGATTTGTGTCCGAATTTTTACTGAAATTGTGTTGTGTTCTTCTTTATAGATTTCGGTTCTTTAGCTTGTAAAACTTATTATTTCAGTTTGATTCAAGTTATTTCATGTTTATTGAAGTGTTCTTATATATAATCATGGTTGGCTAATCTCTTTCTTGGATCCAAATCAAGGATGATGGTGGTTGAGGTGAGTTCTTTAAGATATGAATGAATCTTAATGTTTATCTTTTCATTTTCTTCATGAATGATTTATCATTGCAAAGAAACTTTAGAAACGTTCAATTATTTCCAACCAAGTTATTGTTAATTTAATTTCTCTTGAGTTGTTTTTTTTGTTACCTAGCTTAATTTCCAGATCTAGCTCTCTGTGGATATGACCTCGATCTTACCGAGTTAATTGCTACATCGCACACTCGTGCACTTGCGAGTTAAAACAAGCCGATCATAAAAAGCGGTCAAGCACTTGTTAAATGACTAATCTAAATTTATGTTGTATAACACTTGGTACAACAAATACTTGGCACTCTCGTAGCCCATACTGTATGGTATAACCGACACCTGAGGTATAAAAGAAACTTGATTTGTTAGTAACATAATTTATAATCTCGAACACTTGACAATATTTACAAGAAGTAGTACTAATCAAATAAAATAACTAATATAATCATGTTAACAATTTATAATCTGATTGGAACCTCCTTTGTTTGTGGTTTGCAATTGAATAATAAGAGTTTATACTCTACTTGTTTGACATACCATTATGAAAATCTCTAACCTTGACATTTGTTATTATCATTGTTTAATCCTGATATTAATATTCCATCTCAAAGTTCTCATCATCATCATCTTCTTTTTCTTCTTTTTCTTTACTATTACAATAACAACAACAACAACAACTATTATTATTGTTGTTGTTGTTATTATTGTATTATTGTCATCTATAATATATACAATTAACCTCCCTATGGTTCGACCCCGGTTTTGTTGGGTTATTTATTACTTTGACACTACTGCACTTAGGAGAGGACATCAATCTTTTGGTCATGTCATATGCCAAGTGTTATCAACTCAAACCTAGACTAACCATTTAACAAGCAAAGTATTAAAGATAACAAAAATAAAACAAGTTGGTATCAAATATTAATGTCCATCTTGAGTTTATACCATACTTGTTCTTACATCATTTGTGTAAACTTTTTACCTTGATATAATGAACTTAACTAAACTTAATAGAAGAGAAACATAAATAAACAAGATAAGAACATAAATAAGATAAACGCTAACTATCTAAAGGAAAGGAAATGAGAAGTATAAATAAGAGATTAATGTATGTAAAACTTAAGCATTACAATAAAGAAAGAGAAAGAGCATGATCTTGATTTAAAAACCAAGGTATCTAAATGCATGGAAAATTCCTCCTTTTATAAGCCAAAATTAGGAACTGTTGATTTGATGACTAATTGTTAAGTGGGTGTGATTGATACTTAAAAGTGTATTTTTATCAAGGTTTTATATCATCATTTTGCACTTGAAGTATCAATAATTCCTTAACTAAAGCATGTTTTATAATAATATATCTAATAATATAAGATATCTTTAATTTATAGCAAATGTTCATTTCAAATGTAGGCCTATCACATAAATGAAAGGATTGATTGATGAATTTAAGAACTGAAATTGAAAGGATAAAGAGATGGCCAAACTTAGAAAAGAGATGTTGGTGCAATCCAAACCGGAACACTGTTTGGTAATTGGGTCATATCTGAAGCTATAGATATTAGATTTAGGTCTATTTTATATGGATGGAAAGGTAAGACATAGGCCTACAGCTTTCATATGGAGCCTAAATCTAAAAAGGCCATTTTAAAGTCCAAATTATTGCAACAACAAAGAAGCCCGAATCTGTCCTCCAGCCCGAGCATTGTTCAGTATTTTGGCCATATCTAGAGTTGTAGAAGTCGAAATGAGCTGAATTTTTTACACAAGAAAGCTGAGACAATTTCCTAGAACTTTCATGTTTCAAGGGGCTCTAATTTTGATGTTATCAATGACGTTTTAGGTAGACAAGAGAAGATAAAAATTGTCACCAAGTCAAGGGTTGGCTACCTACTTATCAATTAGTCATCAAATCAATAGTTCTTAATTTTAGCCTATAAAAGGAGGCATTTGCCATGTATTTAGGCATCTTGGTTTCCAGATTAAGATCATGCTCTTGTTTTCTCTCTTTGTATTTTTTGCAATGTTTATGCTTTNGATTTAAAAACCAAGGTATCTAAATGCATGGAAAATTCCTCCTTTTATAAGCCAAAATTAGGAACTGTTGATTTGATGACTAATTGTTAAGTAGGTGTGATTGATACTTAAAAGTGTATTTTTATCAAGGTTTTATATCATCATTTTGCACTTGAAGTATCAATAATTCCTTAACTAAAGCATGTTTTATAATAATATATCTAATAATATAAGATATCTTTAATTTATAGCAAATGTTCATTTCAAATGTAGGCCTATCACATAAATGAAAGGATTGATTGATGAATTTAAGAACTGAAATTGAAAGGATAAAGAGATGGCCAAACTTAGAAAAGAGATGTTGGTGCAATCCAAACCGGAACACTGTTTGGTAATTGGGTCATATCTGAAGCTATAGATATTAGATTTAGGTCTATTTTATATGGATGGAAAGGTAAGACATAGGCCTACAGCTTTCATATGGAGCCTAAATCTAAAAAGGCCATTTTAAAGTCCAAATTATTGCAACAACAAAGAAGCCCGAATCTGTCCTCCAGCCCGAGCATTGTTCAGTATTTTGGCCATATCTAGAGTTGTAGAAGTCGAAATGAGCTGAATTTTTTACACAAGAAAGGTGAGACAATTTCCTAGAACTTTCATGTTTCAAGGGGCTCTAATTTTGATGTTATCAATGACGTTTTAGGTAGACAAGAGAAGATAAAAATTGTCACCAAGTCAAGGGTTGGCTACCTACTTATCAATTAGTCATCAAATCAATAGTTCTCAATTTTGGCCTATAAAAGGAGGCATTTGCCATGTATTTAGGCATCTTGGTTTCCAGATTAAGATCATGCTCTTGTTTTCTCTCTTTGTATTTTTTGCAATGTTTATGCTTTGCTTTTATTAATATCAAGTTTATGCCTTTCATTTCCTTTCATCTGCTTAGTTAACTTTCATCTTATTTATGCTCTTATTTTGTTTATTTATTTTTCTTTCTTTCATTATGTCTAGCTAAGTTTATTATGTCAAGGTGAAAAGGTTACACTAATGATGTAAGAATAAGTATAGTGTAAACTTAATATGGACTTTAATGTTTGATACTAACATGTTTTGTATTTGTTACTTCTTCACTCTTTAATACTTTGCATGTTAAATGACTAATCTTGATTTATGTTGTATAACACTTGGTACAACAAATACTTGGCACTCTCGTAGCCCATACTGTATGGTATAACCGACACCTGAGGTATAAAAGAAACTTGATTTGTTAGTAACATAAGTTATAATCTTGAACACTTGACAATATTTACAAGTAGTGTAAACTTAATATGGACTTTAATGTTTGATACTAACATGTTTTGTATTTGTTATCTTATTCACTCTTTAATACTTTGCTTGTTAAATGACTAATCTAAATTTATGTTGTATAACACTTAGTACAACAAATACTTGGCACTCTCGTAACCCATACTGTATGGTATAAACCGACACCTGAGGTATAAAAGAAACTTGATTTGTTAGTAACATAAGTTATAATCTCGAACACTTGACAATATTTACAAGTTGTAGTACTAATCAAATAAAATAACTAATATAATCATGTTAACAATTTATAATCTGATTGGAACCTTCTTTGTTTGTGGTTTGCAATTGAATAATAAGAGTTTATACTCTACTTGTTTGACATACCATTAGTGGATCCTCTAACCTTGACATTGTTTGTTATCGTTGTTTAATCCTTACTTTAATTTTCCATCTCAAAGTTCTCATCAATTTTTCTTTTTCTTCTTGTTTTTTGTTTTTTTTTTATTATTATAGTTATTACTATTATTATTATTGTTGTTGTTGTTATTGTTTTTGTTGTTGTATTATTATTATTTATAATTTGTACAATTAACCTCCCTATGGTTCGACCCTGGCTTGCCGAGTTATTTATTACTTCGACACTCCTGCACTTGGGAGAAGACATTAATCTTTTAGTTGTGTTAAGTTTTTGGCGTCGTTGTCTGAGAGGTAAGTTTTGTATAAATTATAATTTTTAGTTTATTTTTTTTCTTTTTTTCACTTTTCTTGTATATAACTTTGTTTTTTTTTGTTTCTTCTTCTTTTATTTTTTTTCCCATTTATTCTATTCCTACATGTGCAGAAGAGTGTGGTCACGTACATCAAGTGGTAGACTTTGTAGGGTATCCTCATCATTTTCAGAAAATATGGCTGAAAAAGATAATCAATTACTTCATAATGAGAATAATGAGAATAACCGTGCTAGAACACTTAGAAACCACATGAATCCAACAAGAACAAGTGCACCATCATGCATAGTTTTTCATCCTGATACATCTCATTTTAACTTTAAATCAGGCATTATTCAACTTTTACCTTCTTTTCATGGTTTTGAATTGGAAAATCCATATATGCATTTAAGGGAATTTGAGGAGGTCTGCAACACATATAATAATTTCCTTTTTCATTAAAAGATAAAGCTAAAACATGGTTATAAAATTTGAGACCATGATCCATTCGTGCTTGGGATGAAATGTAACAATAGTTTTTAAAGAAGTTTTTCCCATCTTATAGAACAAACTCTTTCAAAAGAAAAAACACCATTTTCACTCAATAACCAGGAGAAACATTTTAACAATGTTGGGATAGATATCGAGACTTGCTTAGTATTTGCCCTCATCATGGTTTTGAAACATGGAGATTGGTTTCATATTTTTATGAAGGGTTAACACCTAAAGATAGGCAAATGGTTGAATTGATGTGCAATGGAACTTTTAAAGACAAAGACCCTGATGAAACAATGGAGTACTTAGACTTGTTAGCTGAAAATACTCAAAATTGAGACACCGCGGGTACTTATGAGGCACCGAGTAAAACTCAATCTCATACATCTAGTAGAGGTATGTACAACCTTAGGGAAGATCATGACCTTCAAGCCAAGTTTGCATCTTTAGCTATGCACCTCCTTATGCTCCACCTTCTAGAAGAAATCTTGAGGAAACATTGCATACATTCATTGAAAAGCAAGAGACAACAATACTCAACTTGCTCAAAACATAACAAATTTTAAAGATACTCTTGCAAAATTAACATCTGCTCTCAGTTTCCAAGAGAAAGGTAAGTTTCCAACTCAACCACAACAAAATCCCAAGGGGCAATACAATGCAAATGCAAGTACTTCTGGAAGCCAACACATGGATCAAGTCAAATCAGTCACTACTTTGCGCAGTGGTAAGGTTATTGAAAAACCCTCTCTTAAACCTTATGGGAAAGATGATGAGTCAATCTCTGAGGGTAAGGAACGGGTTGAATCTGAACATTGCAAATAAAAGATTGATTCTCTACCAGCACTTCCATTTCCTCAAGCCATGACCAAACAAAGGAAAGTCAAAACAAAGGAAAGTCAATTATAACTCTGAAATTTTTGAAACTTAGCTAGACATAATGAAAGAAAGAAAAATAGATAAACAAAATAAGAACATAAATAAGATAAGAGTTACCAAAGCAAAGCAAAGGAATTGAAAGGCATAAACTTGATATTAATGAAAGAAAAGCATAAACATTACAAAAAATATAAAAAGAGAAAACAATAGCATGATCTTGATCTGGATACCAAGATGCCTAAATGCATGGCAAATGCCTCCTTTTATTGGCCAAAATTAGAAACTATTGATTTGATGATTAATTGATGAGTGGGTGACCAACTCTTGACTTGGTGACAATCCTTATCTTCTCTTGTCTACCCAAAACCTCATTGTTATGGAGCCACTTAAAACATAAAAGTCGTAGGAAATTATCTTAGCTTTCTTGTGTAAAACGTTCAGCTCATTTCGACTTCTAGAACTCCAGATATGGCCAAAATGTTGAACAGTGCTTAGTTTGGAGGACAAATTCGGGCTTCTTTATTGTTGCGATAATTTAGACTTAAAAATGGCCTTTTTAGATCTGGGCTCCTTATAAACGTTGTAGGCCTATGTCTTACCTTTTCATCCATATAAAGTAGACCTAAATCTGAGATCTGTAACTCCAGATATGACCCAATTACCGAATAGTGTTATGGTTTGGATTGCACCGACATCTCTTTTCTAAGTTTGGCCATCTCTTTGTCCTTTTAATTTCAGTTCTTAAGTTCATCAATCAATCCTTTTATTTATATGATAGACTTGTATTTAAAATGAATATTTACCATAAATTAAAGGTATCTTATATTATTAGATATATTATTATAAAACATATTTTAGTTAAGGAGTTATTGATACTTCAAGTGCAAAATGATGATATAAAACCTTGATAAAAATACACTTTTAAGTATCAAACATAAAACCAACACTTGTGCTATGAAAGGATTTGTTGTTAACATAAGTTATAAGCATGAATGCCTGACAACATTTACAAGTATTAACATTATTCGAATAAGATAACTAATGTAATCATGTTAACAATTTATAATCCGATTGGAACCTCTTTTATATAAGGTTTCCACTTGAGTAATAAAAAGAGTTTATACTATACTTGTTTGAAATACCATTAGTGAATCCTCTAACATGAACAATTGTTTTTATCATTGTTTAATCCTTACATTAATCTTATAATCTCAAAGTCCTCTTTAACTTTTTTTTTTCTTCTTCTTCTTACTACTACTTCTCCTCCTCCTCTTATACTTAGGAAAAGACATGAAGCTTTTGGTTGTGTCAAGTTTTTGGTGTCGTTGCTAATGAAGCAAGTTTTTATACAAATTATAGTATGATGTGGATCAGCCTAACACCAAGCGTAATCATGCCAATAACCCATTGGAGGTGCCAATTGGGCCAATCATAAAAGTTAGGGCTAAAAAGCTTAAAGAAGCATTAAATGGGCTTGTTTAGAACATATGGAACAAAATGAACCTAGAGAGGATTGAGACATTTAAAGAGCACGAAGGACAACCTTTAATTCATTTAGTTTAGGTCAAAAGAGAGCCTAATTCATATGGAACAAGGGGTTAATGTGTCCGGCTCAATACCAGCCCTGTTAGGCTTGTCTTTTTCTAACACTACAAGGATAAAGAATCAACAATTTATTCTAGAAAGTTGGCCATATCTTATTCCTAAAGAGGGGAGGACTATTTAATGCTTCTCCTCACTTAGGAAGGAAAGTAATTAAATCAGCAACATAAATTTTTCAAATCAGATTTTTCCAATTTTGTTTGGGACTTCTTAAGGGTGACAAATCTGATTCTAGCTTATTTAGGATGGTATTTTTGGATCTTTAGTATTTTCTTCATAGTTTTTGGGTTATTATTACTTATTTGGGTCAATTGTAAGTGGGCTTCATATAAGTCCACCTAAAGGAGGTTTATTAGGGATTCTTTAAGTTCAAATTCAGTATAAATAAAGGCATAACCAAACATGTAAAGGTTACGCAATTTTCAGATCAATAAAACTTCTCTGTTGCACTTATTGTGTGTTGGTGGGATAATCTCCCTTCCTTAGTTCTTTAAAGAACTGAAAATGACTTATCGAGGAACAACTATCTTCGTGGCGTTATCCTTATACTTCTCATTCACGAATTAATATTCATTGGGTGGGGGTTTTGTGTTTTCAATAGTGTTGGTGCCTAGGTACAAGTTATCTTTGTATCACACTCGTATCAAACCTGATTTACATGGCTTTCCGGGAATTAACATCTTTGTGTGTGGGTTGCGTGACCATGTGATCACGAGGTTTGCATTTTTTGGTATCAGAGCTTGGCTCCATTAATCAGGTTCTGAAATTTTCATTCCTTGTTAATTTCGCAAAAATTCCTTAGTATCCAATTTCTTCTTCTCATTTAATTTATGGCATATAAAAAGAAAAAAATTTTCATTCTGTTATTGTTCAAAATATATCAATAGCATAAAAAAAATAGAGAAAAGAGAAAAGAAAAGAAAAATTGTTCAAAAAGACATTTACTAGATTCTACCGCAGAAAACTAAACATGGGACAATTGGATCAAATCAACTCAAAATCTACTCAAATTTGATATTCTAATTACTAGAGTCCTAATCACATTACATATCAAATTTGGGTTTACTTTGATATCATTTTCTTTGGGTTTCAAATTTGGGTCTATTTAGGTTTGATTCATAACGTTTTTACGTCAGTATATCAAACTTTGTCATCAATTGCTAAAACCTTGTATTCTATCTATTTGGGTTGATATCGCACTATATCTGAAATTTTAACTCAATTGGACATTATTTACTTTAGGTTCCAGATTCAGACTTAACTTGTCGTAAACAAGTCTGTCTTGCGTCACCGTTTGAAATTCGCTTGCTTTTTGTTGATTTCATTTCTTGCAGTTTATTTTCATCATATCCAATATATTTGGGTGTTGTTTAATGATTTTGGATATTTTTTATTTCTTTTTTTATTCGAGTCTTCAGTTTCGTTCATATTTCGGATAGACTCGCTTGCTACTCACAAGACTATCATCGTAGTTTTGTTTTGCTTATTTTCTAGTTTTTTTATTGCTTCTTGAGTCATATATATATTTGGATTGCACTGCCAAGTTGGTTCTATTTGGTGTTGGTTTCAGTTTCGCAAGAACCGCAAGAAGGTGAGATGAAAGGTGTGAGGATATTAATTTATATAGTTAATTTCTCTATGGTTAGACCTCGGTCTTCCCAGGTTATTTATTATTTCGACACTTCTACACTTAAGAGAAGATATCAATCTTTTAGTCATGTTATTTTTGCATTAATTATCGTCAATTGAATAAAGTGATAGCAAAGAACATGTACCCACTCCCATGAATAGATAACTTGTTTTATCAGTTAAAGGGTGCTAGGGTGTTTCTCTAAGATTAATTTGAGATCTAAATACCATTGGTTGAGAATCAAGGAACAAAACATACAAAATACTTCTAAACCTATTATGGGCATTAAGAGTTTTTGGTGATGCCTTTTGGGTTAACTAATGCTACGGCCATGATTATGGACTAGATGAATTGGGTGTTTTGGCCTCACCTGGACCAATATGTGGTTGTATTTATTAATGATATCTTGGTATATTTAAACTCTCACTTGGAGTATGAACAACATCTAAGGGTTATACTATAGACCTTAAGGGAGAATCAATTATATGCGAAGCTAGATAAGTGTGAGTTTCGGCTCAAGGAAGTAGCATTTTTAGGCCATGTAATATCCACAGAAGGGATATTTGAGGATCCAAGAAAGGTTGAGGCCTTATTAAAATGGGAAAGGCCTACCAACGTGACAGAAATCCAAAGTTTATTGGGTCTTGCATGATATTGCTAGAGGCTTATTGAAGGGTTCTCCACCATAGCATCGCCTTTAACTAAGCTGACCCGCAAGGAAGTTAGGTTTGTTTGGTCGAAAGAGTGTGAAGTGAGCTTTCAAGAAGCGAAAAAGAGGCTTACTTCTGCTCTTATGTTGGCCCTTCCTTCAGGGGCAAAAGGGTTTGTGGCATATAGTGATGCTTCAAAAGGGGGTCTAGGATGTGTATTGATGCAACACGGATGTGTATTTGCTTATGCATCAAGACAACTAAAGTCACATAAAGTGAATTACCCTGTTCATGACTTAGAACTTGCAGCGGTGTTGTTTGCCTTAAGAGTAATTGACACAAATTCAATTCTTTAGAGACCATAAAATTTTTAAGTATTTGATGTCACAAAAGGAATTGAACATGCGAAAGAGAAGATGGGTATAGTTAATAAAAGATTACAATTGTGTTATTAACTACCATCTTGGTAAGGCTATTGTAGTAACTGATGCCCTGAGTAGGAAGGGAAAAGCAGTGATAAGTGATATAGAGCTTAAGGAATAGGAAAGTATAGTGGAATTAAAGAAAATGGGCTTACAATTAAGTCTAGGCCCAAGGGATCACTATTAGCTCAGTTAAAGATCTGATCTGTGCTTCGAGACAAGGTCTTAATGGCTCAACAAATAGATGAGAAGGTAGAAGAGATCAATGGGAGGGTAAAAAGGGTATGGAGACATCATTTCAAATGTTATTCAATAGACTAATAGCTATAGGTAGACAAATTTATTTGCTTGAGGATAAGATTTTAAAAGATAAAGTATTAAGAGAAGCTGATGAATCTCAATTTGTTACTCATCCTAGGAGTACAAAGATGTATAGGGATTTAAAGGAATACTATTAGTGGCCAAATATAAAGAGGAAAATAATAGAATTTATGTCAAACTATAGGATATGTTAACAAGTAAAGACAGAACATCAGGAACCTCTAGGGGAATTACGGTCATTATCAATCTTAGAATGGAAATGGGAGGATATTTCTATGGATTTTGTGATGGGACTACCTAGGGGAAAGAAGGGGAATGATGCCATATGGGTGGTCATGGATCGAGTAACAAAATCTGCTTTGTTTTTGTCTATAGAGATGACTGATTTAGTAGATAAGCTTGCAAAACTATATGTAAAAGAAGTAATTAGAATTCATAAAATGCTAGTTTCAATTATATCGGATCAAGATCCAAGGTTCCCATCATGATTGTGGTTAATATGAAAAAACCATTCAAATTCTTGAGGTCTTGTGTGATGGAGTTTGGAGGGAATTAGGAGGATCTCCTACCATTGGTGGAGATTATTTATAATATTAGCTATCAAGTTACTATTGGTATAGCTCTATATGAAGCATTGTATGGGAGGAAATGTCATACCCTAATTTATTGAAAAAAAGTAGAAGAAAAGAAGCTTTCGGGACTTGAAATGGTACAACTAACAATTGATAAGGTGAAGGTGATAAAAAAAAAAGGATGAAGGAAGCCCAAGATAGATAAAAAAAAGTTACGCAGATAGTCAAAAAAGGCCTTTGGAATTCCAAGCAAGGGATAAGGTATTTTTAAAGATGGCACTTTGGAAAGGCATCATTTGATTTTGAGTAAAAGAGAAATTAGCCTCAAGATATATTGGCCCTTTTGAGATGAAGGATAAAATCGTTCCAGTTGCCTATTGATTAGAATTACTTATATATTTGGATAAGATTCTCAATGTGTTCCATATGTCAGTGTTGCAAAAGGCCAAGATAGACCCCTTACAGGTATTGCTGTAAGTATGAAGACTAAAAGGGATCTAACCATTAAAACTAAGCTTGTCAAGATCTTTGATTGAGATAAAAAGTTATAAAAGAATAAAAGAGTTTCCTTGGTAAGAGGTGATTAGTACTTAAAAGTGTATTTTTATCAAGATTTTATATCATTTTTTTTTACTTGAAGTATCAATAACTCCTCAACTACAACATGTTTTATAACAACATATCTAATAATATAAGATATCGTTAATTTATGGTAAATGTTCATCTTAAATAAAGGCCTATCACATAAATAAAAAGATTGATTAATAAGTTTAAGTACTGAAATTAAAAGGACAAAAAGACGGCCAAACTTAGAAAAGAGATACTGGTATATCCAAACTAAAACATTGTTTAGTAATTAGGTCATATTCAGAGCTGTAGATCTCGGATTTAGATCTACTTTACATGGATGGAAACGTAAGACAAAGGCCTATAACTTTCATGTGGAGTCCAAGATTTAAAAAGGCCGGTTTCAAGTCCAAATTATAGTAACAACAAAGAAGTCTGAATCTGTCTTAAGCTCATACACTTTTAAGTGGTCAGCCAATATCTAGAGTTTTAAAAGTCCAAATAACCTTAACATTTATTGTTGTCATTATCAAATGCCTCCTTTTATAGGCCAATAATGGAAACTATTCATTTGATGACTCATTGTTTAGTGGGTGGCTAACTCTTGACTTGGTGACAATTCTTATTTTCTTGTCTACTCAAAATATCATTGATAACGTCAGAATTTGAATCAGACCTCCGCATGAAAGTTATAGAAAATTATCTTAGCTTTCTAGAAAAACAAATTAAGGTCATTTGAAATTCTACAACTCTAGATATGGCTGAACACTTAACGGTGTCTGGGCTACATGATATATTTAAACTTTTTTCATTGTTGCTACAAGTTGGACTTGAAACCGGCCTTTTTAAATCTTGGACTCCACATGAAAGTTATAGACCTATGTCTTATCTTTCCATTCATATAAAGTAGACCTAAATCTGAGATCTACAGCTCCAGATATGACTCAATTACCGAATAGTGTTCCAATTTGGACACCACCAATATCTCTTTTCTAAGTTTGGCCATCTATTTGTCCTTTCAATTTTAGTACTTAAACTCATCAATCAATCATTTTATTTATGTAAAAAGCCTGCATTTAAGAACATTTACCATAAATTAAAAGTATCTTATATTATTAAATATGTTATTATAAAACATGTTGTAGTTAAGAAGTTATTGATACTTCAAGTGAAAAATAATGGTATAAAGTCTTGATAAAAATATATTTTTAAGTACTAATCACACCCTCAACCAGCTTATTACTAGTCTCTAATAATTAAAATATTAAAATAGAAAAACAATTTGCAAATTCTATAAATTAAGGTATTCATCATTCAACTTTCATTAATCCATGTAGATAAACAAACTCTCATTAAATTTAGATATATGCTCAATACCTCTTAAAAAGATATTATTAAACCTTTCTTTTACACTTAATATATCAACATATAGTTATGAGGCTTTAATTGGAAGAAAATAAAATTTTTGCTCTAATATTTAAGGTTAACTTCCTTAGGTTAGGATTATTATACTTTTCTTTTGTTTTTTTATTATTAATATATATACATCTAACTTAAAACATAATCAATCTTTAACTCATGTAATTTGCTTTCAACTAATGATTCCCAGACCACTTGGTCTTAGAGCATGAGGTGTTGAGACACCCCTACGAGTTTAGTAACTCGAGTTGCAGATACTGATACATAGATAGTGCAATATTTGATTTTTATGAGCTTTTTTCCTCAACCTATAAAACAAGCGTTGGGCTAATAGCTCCTAACTTAGTTGACTTTAAGGTATTAGATGTTAAAACACCTCTTCGAGCTTAATTGCTTAGGTTAGAGAGGCTACGAAACCAAATTTATCTATATTTTTTATTATTATCATTTTTTGTTTTCTTTAAATGTATATGATATCTATTTCCTTTAGTTTTTACCTTTAATAAAAGAACATAAATAATGTAATAATTGAATGTGTAACCCAAACATATGTTAAAGTATGTGTGTGAAAATAAAGGTTTAAGAATACTTGTTAAATGAGTATATAAGCAGAATTAAGTGATAACAATAAGAGAGTTTATAAACCTGAAAATTTCAAGAAGTATTCTGATAGACCTTGTTATGAATATTGCAAATAAGCATTGAAGAATGTTAACCAAGATACATCTCAAAAGTCAATGAAATTCCTCCTTACTTTGCCATTTTAGTAACAGTTTGCACATAGTTTTTTTTTAATATCAACTACTACCCTCTCCCCTAACCAAAATGAGACATTGACCTCAATGTCTAAAGGTAGAAAGATAGAGTATAAAAGACATCATCTGAAACATTGAATACTGACAAACTTGAAAAACAATTAAACAAGTATAAGAAATAACAAAAAAAAATATTATGCTATTAATAAAACTAAAAGACACAAATTTTTACAAACTAAGACTCAAATCATAGTTGTGATTGTGGGTCATATCTTCCTTTGGTTTTACATCAAAGAACAATTTAAACGCCCTTTATAGGTTGGGGATAAGCTTCCTATCTAGTTTTTCAATAATTGACAAACAAGATTTTTTTTAATCATATTCCCAAAACTAAGTCGATCATGTTCTTTATGAAAATGGAGTCACAAATCAAGAATTGCATGATGCATATCTCCACTAGGATGCAACTCAAGAGTTAATAGAAGATTGTTTAAAGACTCCTTGATGCGAACCTCGTGATCACATGGTCACGCAACCCACACGCAAAGACGCCAATTCCTAGAAAGCCATGTAAATCATGGTTTGATAGGAGTGTGACACAAAGATAACTTGTATCTAGGCACTAGCACTATTGAAAACAGAAAACCCCTACCCAATGAATATTGATTCGTGAATGAGAAGTATAAGGATGACGCCACGAAGATAGTTGTTCTTTCAATAAGTTGTTTTTCAGTTCATTAAAGAACTATGGAAGGGATTATCTCACCAACACACACACAAAGTGCGGAAAACAAGAAGTTTTATTAATATGAAGAGTCTTTTTTTTTACATATTTGGTTATGCCTCTATTTATTATGATTCTGGACTTAAGAAACCCTAATGGACCCCTCTTAGGTGGACTTATATGTAGCCCACTTACAATTGACCCAACCAAGTAATAATAACCCAAAGACTAAGAAGAAAATAATAAAAATATAAAAATCCAAAAATTACTATCCTAAATATGCTAGAATCAGATTTTTCACCATTAAGAAGTTCCAAATAGACTAGGAAATCTGATCTGAAGGTAGAATGCATTCTAAAGTCTTCTTTCCTTTTATAGCTCGGATGAATAAGGAATCCTTGTAAGAAAAGGATTCTGAAACATTAATGAATCCTTGCTACACTTGGAGATTTTATTGCAGCTCATTGAAAATCCTTGTGGAATTAGAAAATTCCCAAAACAAGTTGGCACATCCTTTTAGGAAAAGAATCCTAACCAAATAGGAAGTCCACAAGTCAAAAGGAAGTAAATAATAAAATTCATACAGCCTCTGTTGATCCATATTGAGATGCCTTCTCGAGCTCCGATTGATCTGAATGTTGAACCCAAGGTAATACAATATGTTAGGAGACTCCACGTAAAATTTTAGCTCGATCCAACGGTCTGATTGAGAATTATGACCCTTGCCGTAAAACTAGATAGTTCCACATTTTACATCAAAATCCAAATTTGACCTTACTTGGATCGTATCATTCCCTCTCTCTTTAAGATGATTCATCCTCGAATCACCAATAAGTTGGATGGACAATTCCTTATCCTCGTTTTGAAGCCTTTGGAGTTCTTTTTTTTTGCAAACAATCATCGCCACCAACTTTGGATAAAAGTTGCAACCATTCTATTTTGTATATCATCATTGGAGTCCTTTTCGTCCTCTTTTTTTTTTAAGCTTTCTAGGCATTGATTGTTGTCGATAACACATCAAGTTCTTACTTCATCTCCCCTAGAATACAGGATAGAGTCTTTGATTTTTTGTTTTGGAACACTAATCTCTTTATCTCTCTCTTTTTAATACCACATCTCCTTTTGAATCTGCCTTTTTTCTTTGCCATAGCACCACATCAAAATACATTAAATCCCTTCGGTATCTATGATGTGGAAAATCTTCCTGGTTGCTTATGGTCTCATCTTTAAAACCACCATCACAAATATCATCAAATTAAGGTTCAAAATCCTCATAATCAGCCCATCTTGGCCTTCTGGCCCTACTGCCATTGTTAGATTTCCGTTCAACCCCAACCTTTCTCACGTCTTGGGTATATGTTCTAGCCACGTTTCCATGTTTTCCCACCTTCTTAAGTCTGTCACACACATTCCCCATCATGAAATTCATGTTTTTCATCATTTTCGTTATGGCATGATAGTACCTACAAAACTTGGTTAATGGTAAAAAAATTATCCTCACGTCGCTCGTGTTTTGCTCAAACACTCAATATCCTCACACACTCACACACCTCTGGTCTCACTTTATTGTTCTTGCGAAACTGAAACCAACACCAAATAGAACCAACATGGCAGCGCAATCCAAATAGATATGTGATTCAAGAAGCAATAACAACTACAAAATAAGCAAAACAAAACTGCGATGATAGTTTCGTGAGTAGTAAACGAGTCTATCCGAAATATGAACGAAACTGAAGACTCGAATAAAAAAATAGAAAAAAAATAAACAACACCTAAATATGATGGATATGATGGAAATAAACTGCAAGAAATGAAATCAACAAAAAAGCAAGCGAAATTCAAACGGTGATGCAAGATAGACTCATTTATGACAAGTTAAGTTCGAATTTGAAACCTAAAGTAAATAATGTCCAATTAAGTTAAAATTTTAGATATAGTGCGAGATCAACACAAATAGACAGAATATAAGGTTTGAGCAATTTATGACAAAGTTTGATATACTGACGTAAAAAAGTTATGAATCAAACCTAAATAGACCTGAATTTGAAACCCGAAGAAAATGATATCAAATTGAACCCAAATTTGATATGTATTGTGATTAGGATGCCAGTAATTAGAATATGAAATTTGAGCTCATTCCGAGTTGATTTTATCCAAGTGTCCCATGTTTAGATTTCTGCGGTAGAATCTAATAAATGTCTTTTTGAACAATTTTTCTTTTCTTTTCTCTTTTCTCTATTTTTTTTATGCTACTGATATATTTTGAACAATAATAGAATGAAATAACAATTTTTGTTTCTTTTTATATGCCACAAATTCAATTAGAAGAAGAAATTGGATACTAGGGAATTTTTTGCGGAATTAACAAGGAACGAAAATTTTAGAAAGACATAACCTGATTAATGGAGCCAATCTCTGATACCAAATGATGCGAACCTCATGATCACATGGTCACGCAACCCACATGCAAAGACGCCAATTCCTAGAAAGCCATGTAAATCAGGTTTGATAGGAGTGTGACACAAAGATAACTTGTACCTAGGCACCAGCACTATTGAAAACAGAAAACCCCCACCCAAAAAATATTGATTCGTGAAGGAGAAGTATAAGGATGATGCCATGAAGACAGTTGTTCTTCGATAAGTCGTTTTTCAGTTCATTAGAGAACCATGAAAGGGAGATTATCTCACTAACACACACACAAAGTGTGGAAAACAAGAAGTTTCATTAATCTGAAGAGTCCTTTTTTTTTCGTGTTTGGTTATGCCTCTATTTATCGTGATTCTGGACTTAAGAAACCCTAATGGACCCCCTTTAGGTGGACTTATATGTAGCCCACTTACAATTGACCCAACCAAGTAATAATAACCCAAAGACTAAGAAGAAAATAATAAAAATATAAAAATCCAAAAATTACTATCCTAAATATGCTAGAATCAGATTTGTCACCATTAAGAAGTCCCAAATAGACTAGGACATCTCATTTGAAGGTAGAATGCATTCTAAAGTCTTCTTTTCTTTTGTAGCTCGGATGAATAAGGAATCCTTGTAAGAAAAGGATTCTGCAACATTAATGAATCCTTGCTACACTTGGAGATTTTATTGTAGCTCATTGAAAATCCTTGTGGAATTAGAAAATTCCCAAAACAAGCTAGCACATCCTTTTAGGAAAAGAATCCTAGCCAAATAGAAAGTCCATAAGTCAAAAGGAAGTAAATAATAAAATTCGTACAGCCTCTGTTGACCCATATTGAGATGCCTTCCCGAGCTCCGATTAATCTGAAAGTTTAACCCAAGGTAAATACAATATGTTAGAAGACTCCACGCAAAATTTCAGCTCGATCCAACGGTTGGATGGAGAATTATGACCCTTGCCGTAAAATTGGATAGTTGCACATTTTACATCAAAATCCAAATTTGACCTTGCTTAGATCGTTTCACTCCTTACTTAGGCCATCCTTAATGAATTGTATTTTATCTTCACGGTTTATAAATACCATTCCTAAAGAATGACATTGTGTACTATAAGTCCATCTAGCATAACTATGACAGACTTTTAGCCATTTTGCACAATGTTTATTTGTAAAAGTGCTTTTACCTATTCTAGACTTGTTTGAAATGAAAGAATTAGAGGACTCACATGATAATCGAACCCACCTGTTGCAATGTCGTGGTCGCACAAATTAATTACCCTAGCTTAAAGCATAACACACAAGATAGTATAGAGCAAGCAAGGGGTCAATCCCAGAAGGAAGATTTAGTTAAGATTTTTATGCTATACGTTATGCAATTAGGGGGTTTTAATTTGTAATGATCTAAACTATGGAAGAAACTAAACTAGCAAACAAAATCAATTGAACTCAAAATTTATCAAGAAAACAAACCTTGGTTGCAAACACACATCCACCAACAGAAATTAGAACCAATCCTTGAAACAAAACTACAATTTATATTCTGAATTTTTATCTTTTCTTAATGTTAGTTAATTAACGGATCCGCCATATTACTAACCCTAACCAACAAATAATCACAATGTCCACATTAATGATTTAGTTCAATGGCAACCCTAAGAACTAGATATTTGAGTGTTCTCCCTAAGTTTAATAATGTAGTTCCGCCATAATTATCAAGCTTAGTTGCTTCACAAGTTCATACATCACAACTCCGGTTTTGATATCAAACTTAGCAATAAATTGTTCACAATAATAACTTAGAATTCTGCTCTAGCAATTATCAACAACAATGACACGACAAAGAGATTGATGTCTTCTCCCAAGTGCAGGAGTGTCGAAGTAATAAATAACCCGGCAAGACTGGGGTCGACCACAGGGAGGTTATTGTACAAATTATAAATAACAACAACAACAACAACAACAACAATAATAATAATAATAATACTAGTAGTAGTAGTAGTAATAATAACAGCAATAATAAAGAAAAAGAAGAAGATGAGAACTGATGACTCATTTTTATGTTCATTAAGTTTGGAAGAGATATCACCAGAAAAGTTTCATTTTCTCCTAAAAATAAGTATTTGCGATTGAATGGTAACGGCTTCAGATCAGGTTTGGGTGATTGAACACTTGAAGATATGGACTTAATTGATTGTGATGGTAATTCCTTAATTTGTAGTCTCTAATTACTTACCTTTGATTCTTCTTGTAAACACCCAAAAAAATATAGAGAGAGAGAGAGGGAGAGAGAGAATTGATGACTCCACCATCACTGCCAATTTTTAAATCAGCAGCAATGTAGTTTTCATTGCAAATTTCCTGAATCGGCAGCGATGTTGTTTCGCTGCTGATTTTTAAATCGGTAGTGACATAGTTTTCGCTGTTGATTTCCTGAATCGGTAGCAATGTAGTCTTTACTGCTGATTTCTGATTGGTAGCAATGCTGTCTTGCTATCGATTTTTGAATCAGCAGCGATGCGGTTTTTGTTACCAATTTCCTAAATCGACAGCGATGCAGTTATTTTTAAATTATCTTAAGGAGTTGGAAGGAGGGGTAAAACTATTTTGGATGGACCAAAACAACAATAAGAACACATCTAAGCTAACCTTAAACAACCCACCTTATTTAATAGGGAGTATAAATATAAGGAGAGAGAAGGTAACCCTTGCACTTCCTATAGTTGTCTACAGCTATATGTCCAACTGCATGTTGCTTTTCCCTTTCTCCTTCCCAACAAAAACCTAAGCCTTGTGAACATGTGAGGGAGAGAGAGGAGACCATGAGAGAAGATCAAATAACTACCTAGAGGGAAAGTAAAAAAAGGGCCAGAAAACATGAGAGGAAGAAGAAGTAAAAGAACCAGTAGGAGAGGAGAAAGAACACTACCAAACCTTCCTCAAACTTAGCTAGATTCGAAAGGGATGGATCATGAAACTCCCTTCCTCTTCTCCGTAAGACCCAGAACCAGAAATGAAGAAGAAAACCCTTAGAAAATTGACCTAAGACTTAAGCTAGCTATAAGAAAACAAAAATTAACTAAAAGGACAAGGAAACAGAAATGAAATGAGGCCAATTTCAAAACATCTAACAAAAAAAATTACCAAAAAAAAAAAGTTTAGACCAATGAGAAGGAATCTGACTTGTGGCTAAGTAATTTGCTATGTCAGCATACCATGGAGAACCAATGTAGGAGACAGTACCTGCACAAAATAAATTTTCATCAGCAAAGAGTTCATTTATAGGAGATTCATCCATTATGGTCTCATAACTTGAAAGACAAGACAAATGGTCAGCCACTACATTCTCTACTCCCTTTTTATCTCGAATTTCAAGGTTAAACTCTTGGAGTAGGAGGATCCATCGAATTAAACGTGGTTTGGCATCTTGTTTTGTGAGCAAATATTTCAATGTTGTATGATCAGTGAAAACAATAATAAGAGATCCAACCAAATAAGACCTAAATTTGTCTAATGTTAAG
>SRLM01001703.1:0-14200 GCA_015708895.1 Populus ilicifolia | reverse complement strand
CATTCTTAAGCAATAATTAATCTTCATCCTTTTAAATTTTATTGTAATATCTTCCGATCTAATATCACCATCGTTGATATTAGGTTGAGTTATCTTATATATCTTGAAGGAATCACCAATACATCACCATTAAAATTGATTTGGACCAAGACTTACTTTTTCTTGTCATTTAAAATCTATTTACACTTTTTCATCTTTGAAAACAAATCCATCAATTATTCCCAACCAAGTTATTGATAATTTAATTTCTCTTGAGTTGTTTTTTTTGTTACCTAGCTTAATTTCCAGATCTAGCTCTCTGTGGATATGACCTCGATCTTACCGAGTTAATTGCTACATCGCACACTCGTGCACTTGCGAGTTAAAACAAGCCGATCAGAAAAAGCGGTCAAGCAATGTGATGTTTTGAAATAGGTCCTAACTTTTGATAATTTTCACAAGTTTTGCAATATGCATGCGTGTTCTTGAACATGGTGGGCCAATAAAATCACATTGTAAGATTTTTGCAATTGTCTTCTTTAACGAGAAATGACCCCCACATGCTTCAGAATGAGAAAATTTAATGACATTACTTACCTCACTGTTGGGAATGCATCTTCAAAATATTTGATCAGGACAATATTTGAATAAGTAAGGGTCATCCAAATAAAATTGTTTCACTTCGCTCAAGAACTTTCTTTTGTCTTGGGTACTTCAATGAGCTGACATATGTCTTCGCACGACGTTTCTTTGTAAAAGTGTTTTTACCTGTTCCAGACATGTTATGAAATGAAAGAATTTGAGGACTCACCTGATAATCAGACTTTTGCTTCAATTAGCTAGCGAATATCTTCAGGAATTCTATGGTTCATTAACAATCTCAATCTTGCACATCTAGCATGGTAAATTTTTGTAATCGCATTCTGAGGTAGAGTAGGAAAATACTTTTTTAATTTTTCAAGATTGGTGTCTATTTTTAAATGAGAAGAGATATAATAAAGGGAGAAAGAGCAAAGAATTGAATAAATATATATATAGATATCAGTTATTATAGGAAACTAAAAGAACTGACTGAAGTCACAGAGTACCGTTATCCATCATTTGACCGGGGTGGAAAAAAAACTAGCAAAACAAAGGTCACACCAAAAGAAAACACAAAATCAATGTGAGAGAAAAGAAAACAAATATCAATATTTATATAAAGGATCATCTAATTTAATAGAGTCATTTTCAATTGAAAAGTTGTCAAAGTAAGCTTTCAAATGATGTCCATTTACCTTAAAAACATTATCATTCTTTTGATTCTCGATATCGCAGGCCCCATATGGATACACATGTTTCATAATAAAAGGACCACTCCATCTTGATCTTAGTTTTCTAGGAAATAAATAGAGTCGAGAATTATAAAGTAAGACTTTTTGACCAATATCAAATGTTTTTCTCAGTATTTTCTTATCATAAAACTCTTTGATTTTTACTTTATGAATTTTTGCATTTTCATATGCATCATTTCTTATTTTCTCAAGCTCATTTATTTGTAATTTCCGCAACTAACTAGCATCATTAAGATTTGAATTGAAAGCTTTAATAACCCAATATGCTTTATGTTCAAGTTCCATAGGCAAGTGACAAGGTTTTTCATAGACTAGTCTATAAGGTGACATACCTGATGATGTTTTATAAGTCATTTGATAAGCTCGAAATGCATCATTAAATCTTAAAGACCAGTCTTTTCTATTAGGGTTCACTATTTTCTCCAAGATCTGTTTGATCTTCCTATTAGCAAGTTCTACTTATCCACTTGTTTAGGGGTGATAAAGGGTGGCAACTTTGTGTGCGATTCTATATTTTCTCATTAAAGATTTGACATGACTAAAAGATTAATGTTTTCTTCTAAGTGCAGGAGTGTTAAAGTAATAAATAACCTGGCAAGACCGGGGTTAAACCACAATAAGATTAATTGTACAAATTATAAACAACAACAACAACGATAGTAACAATAATAATATTGGTAGCAATAATAATAATAATAATAATAGTAATAATAGTAGTAGTACTAATAATAGTAGTAGTAGTAGTAGTAGTAGTAGGACTAATAATAGTAGTAGTAGTAGTAGTAGCAGCACTAATAATAGTAGTAGTAGTAGTAGTAGCAGCACTAATAATAGTAGTAGTAGTAGTAGTAGCAGTACTAATAATAGTAGTAGTAGTAGTAGTAGTAGTAGTAACACTAATAATAGTAGTAGTAGTAGTAGTAATAATAATAATAATAATAATAATAATAATAATAAAGAAAAAGAAGGAGAAGAAGAAGAACAAGAAGAAGAGAACTTTGAGATGAATTATTAACGTAAGAATTAAACAATGATAATAACAAATGTCAAGGTGGTATGTCAAACAAGTATAGTATAAACTCTTATTATTCAATTGGAAATCACACATAAAGGAGGTTCCAATCAGATTATAGTTTGTTAACATGATTACATTAGTCATCTTATTTAATTAATGCTAATACTTGTAAATTTCGTCAAGCATTCATGATTATAACTTATATTAATAACAAATCAAAGTTCCTTTCATAACTTAGGAGTCGGTTATACTATAAAGTATAGGCTATGAAAGTGCTAAGTATTTGTTGTACCAATTGTTATACAACATAAATCAAAATTAGTCATTTAACAAGCAAAGTATTAAAGAGTGAACAAGATAACAAATATAAAACATGTTAGTATGAAACATTAAAGTTCATATTAAGTTTATACTATACTTATTCTTATACCATTAGTGTAGCCTTTTCACCTTGGCATAATAAACTTAGCTAGACATAATGAATGAAACAAAAATAGATAAACAAAATAAGAACATAAATAAGATAAGAGTTAACAAAGCAAAAGAAAGGAAATGAAAGGCATAAACTTGATATTAATGAAAGCAAAGCATAAGCAGTACAAAAAATACAAAAAGAGAAAATAAGAGCATGATCTTGATCTGGACATCAAGATGCCTAAATGCATGGCAAATGCCTCCTTTTATAGGCCAAAATTGAGAACTATTGATTTGATGACTAATTAATGAGTGGGTGACCAACTTTTGACTTGGTGACGATCCTTTACTTCTCTTGTCTACCCAAAATATCATTGATAACATCAAAATTAGAGTCATTTGAAAACATGAAAGTTGTAGAAAATTATCTCAGCTTTCTTGTGTAAAACATTCAGCTTATTTAGACTTCTAGAACTCCAGATATGACCAAAATACTAAACAGTGCTTGGGCTGGAGGACAAATTCGGGCTTCTTTGTTGCAACAATTTAGACTTGAAAATGACATTTTTAGATCTTGCTTCATATGAAAGTTGTAGGCCTATGTCTTACCTTTCCATCCATATAAAGTAGACCTAAATCTGAGATCTATAGCTCCAGATATGACCCAATTATCAAACAATGTTCTGATTTAGAATGCACCGACATCTCTTTTCTAAGTTTGACCATCTCTTCATCAATCAATCCTTTCATTTATGTGATAGGCCTGCATTTAAAATGAACATTTACCATAAATTATAGGTATCTTATAATATTAGATATATTATTATAAAACATGCTTTAGTTAATGAGTTATTGATACTTCAAGTGCAAAATGCTGATATAAAACCTTGATAAAAATATATTTTTAAGTATCAATCACACCCCCCAACTAGCTTATTACTAGTCACTAGTAATCAAAGTGTTAAAATAAATAAATACTTTGCAAATTCCACAAAGCAAGATAGTCATCATTTAACTTTCATTAATCTATCCAGATAAACAAACTCTCATTAAATTTATATACCTACTCAATACCTCTTAACAAGATACTCATAAACCTTTCTTTTGTGCTCAATGTATCAACACATAATTATGGGGATTATTATTTTTATCTTTTTTTTAATATATATACATATAATTTAAAATACCATGCATCTTTAACCCATGTAATGAGCTTTTGGCTAATGACTCCCAAACTAGTTGGTATTAGGGCATTAGGTGTTAAAACACCCCTACGAGCTTAGTAACTCGGGTTACAGATACTGATATGTAGATTGTGTAATGTTTGATTTCCTTAAGCTTTTCTCCTTAACCCATCTAACAAGCATTAAGTCAATAGCTCCCAAGTCAGTTGACTTTAGGGTATTAGGTGTTAAAACACTCATTCGGGCTTAATTGCTTAGGTTAGGGAGGCTACAAAACCAAACTTATCTACATTTTTATTATTATCACTTTTTTCTTTTTTTTTCTTTTTTTTATGCAACCCATAATCATATGTTAAAGTTTGTGTGTGTGTAAATTAAGGTTTAAGAATACATGTTAAATGAGTATATAAGCTGAATTAAGTGATAACAATGTGAGAGTTTGTAAACCTAAATATTTCAAGAAGTATTATGATAAATCTTGTTACGAATGGTTACTAAGATGCGCCCCAAGAGTCATTAAAAGTTCTCCTTTACTCTACCATCATAGTAACAACAATTTTGTATATGCTTTATGAAATAGAAAACACAGTTAGTTTTTTTTTAGCTATTACCCTCTCCCTCCAAACAAAACAAAACATTGTCCTCAATGTTTTAAGGTAGAAAGATAGAGTATAGAAGATATCACCTAAAATAATGAACACTGACAAACTTGAAACACACTAAAACAAATATAAGAAACAACAAAACACAATAACAAAACCAAAAGACACAAAGATTCACAAATGAAGGCTCAAATCCAATCTAAGCTTTTTAGGGCTTTCCTTAGATGATCAATTTATGCAACTCATGGAGGAATCAATTACAAGAATGAAATATTGTAGTTGGTTAATCAATTGTTCAATAGTAGCAACAGAGATTATGATTTGTCGTGTAGAAGATGTTAGAAATTCCTGTTCCACGGCATGATCAAGAAAAGACAACAACTTATCATAATAACCATTAACATTTAACAAACCTATGGGTTTATGGTGAATGTGTAGTTGGGCCTAAGAGGAAATATGAAAGATCACTTCCAATGTGCCTAGACCACCTGGTAAAGCAATGAAGGCATCAACATGGTTAAAAATTGCATTCATTCGAGCCAATATTATGGTGACCTGGTGTTCCTCTCTAATTGTTTTTCTAATGATGTCCTTTTGTGCCAAAGCTTTGGAGACGACCCCTAAAACTTGACTACCTCTTAAAAATGCAGCTATTAACACACCTCCCATTAAGCCAAGACTATCTCCCCCATACACCAAATGAATTTTTCTCTCAGCTAGCACTTGATCAAGATGATTTGCTGATTCTAAAAACTCCTTTTCTTTCCCAGGACTAGATCTGTCGAAAACACAAATGTTTCTTATATGATGACTTGAGGAACTTGCCATTTCTACACACTTCTATATTTGTTGAATGTATGGGTTGAATAGAAATGAAAAGAAAGAAGAGAGGCTTTTATAGATGAGAAATTAGAAAGGGCAATCAAATCACCTATATGTAAGCCAACTAGAGTCTCACACACACTCTCTCTCTCTTTATTTATTTATTCATTTACTTTTGAAAAAGCATATGTATGTATAGGTAGTTGTGATTATAGCTCATATCTTCCCTTGGTTTTACATCTAAGAATAGCTTAAACGCCCTCAATGGGTAAGGGATGGGCTTCCCATCCAATTTTCTTAAAAACTAGCAAATAGGATCTTTTTTAGTTAGATTCCCAAGACTAAGTTGATCATGTTTTTTATGAAATAGCGGCCATAAATCATGAATTGCACGATACACATCTCCACTAGGATTCATCTTAAAAGTCAATACAAGATTATCTAAAGACTCCTTACTCAGGCCATCCTTAATGAATTGTGTTTTATCTTCATGGTTTATAGATATCATTCCTAAAGAACAAGATTGTGCATTACAAGTCCATCTAGCATATTGATGTCAGACTTTCAGTCATTTTACACAACATTTCTTTGCAAAAGTGCTTTTACTTGTTCCAAGCATGTATGAAATGAAGGAATTAGAGGACTCACCTGATAATCGGACATTTGCTTCAATCAACCAGTGAATATCTTCAGGAATTTCATGATTCATAACAATCTCAATCTTGCACATCTAGCACGATAAAGTTTTGTAATCGCATTTTAAGGCAAAGCCGGAAAATACTTTTTCAATTTCTCAAGATTAGTGTCCATTTTCAAATGAGATTTGGAAGAGAGATTCAAAGAATTGTACAAATATATACATAGATATCAATTATTATAGGAAATTGAAAGAACTGACTTAAGTCACCGGGTACCGTTGTCTGCCATTTGACCAGGATGAGAAAAGCTAGCAAAAATCACTAAAAAAAAACATAAAAATAATATGAAAGAAAAAAGAAAAAAAAATCAATCTTTATATACAAGATCACCTAATTCAATAAAGTCATTGTCAACTGAAAAATTGTTAAAGTAAACTTCCAAACGATGTCCATTTACCTTGAAAATATTGTCATTCTTTGGATTCTCAATATCACAATCCCCATATGGATACACATGTTTCACAATAAAAGGACTGCTCCATCTTGATCTTAGTTTTTCAGGAAATAAATGGAGTCGAGAATTATAAAGAAAGATTTTTGACTAACATTGAATGTTTTACTTAGTATTCTCTTGTCATGAAACACTTCGATTCTTGCTTTATGAATTCTTGAATTTTTATATGCATCATTTCTTATTTTCTTAAATTCATTTATTTGTAATTTTTGCAGTTGACTACCATCATCCAGATTTGAATTGAAAGCTTTAATAGCCCAATAAACTTTATGTTCAAGTTTCACAGGCAAGTGACAAAGTTTTCCATCAACTAGTCTATAAGGTGGCATACCTAATGATGTTTTATAAGCAGTTCGATAAGCCCAAAGTGCATCATTAAGTCTTAAAGTCCAGTCTTTCCTATTAGGGTTTCCTGTTTTCTTTAAAATGTGTTTGATCTCCTTATTAGCAAGCTTTACCTGTCCACTTGTTTGAGGGTGATAAGGGGTGGTTATTGTGCATCAAAAGTATCATTAAGTCTCTTATTTTACATATGTATTTATTTTTTTTATTTAGTCTTTTTATAATAATTGATGTGCTTTTTAGTAATGAAGTTTGTTTTAATGTTTTGATAGGTTTTTGGAGCTTAAATGAATTAATTCAGGAAATTCAACATCGGAATTCAGAACAAAGAATTGAAGAGACATTTAGTTGAAGATTGAAGCAAATCTTGGTTGAAATAAGTGCTCCAAATTTGTCCCAAAAATCAATTCTATTCCAATTCTAGAAAACAATATCATATGATCTATTTCAAGCCCAAACTTGCCTTATGTTGTGTGCAAACTTCCACCATTAAACACTCAAGGTTTCAATGTCAATCTTAGCCCAAATAATAAGTACATTTGTATACTTATTTGATGTTCAAATTCAGCCCAAATTCAGCCCCAAATCAGCCTTCAAATCAGCTCAAACACAATCCATGATCTTACATGTCCACACAACAACAATTGATTTATTTTGGGTAATTCATTGATCCAAGAAGGCAAGCACATGGATGGAAAGCTGGAGGGGATATTTTTACATTATTTTGGGTCAAAAAGAAGAAGGAGACAACTCATAAATGAGGAAGAAAAACGTGCACCAAAGTGGTTGCAAAGCTGTCCTAACTTGATTTTTCAGAACACCTTTCGGTGTTTTACCCATAACTTTTGACTCAGGTGTCCAAATAAGCTGTTCTTTAATGATCTGGAAAGGTGACAGAAGTTCCTATAAATATGTGTCTAATAGACATCTCGAAAAAAAGATTCTAAGAGGGTCAAAGTTCTGTCCAAAGTTAGAGTCAGATTTGTGTCTGAATTTTTACTGAAATTATGTTGTGTTCTTCTTTAACTTGTAAAACTTATTATTTCAACTTGATTCAAGTTATTTCATGTTTATTGAAGTGTTCTTATATATAATCATGGTTGGCTAATCTCTTTCTTGGATCCAAATCAAGGATGATGGTGGTTGAGGTGAGTTCTTTAAGATATGAATGAATCTTAATGTTTATCTTTTTATTTTGTTCATGAATGATTTATCATTGCAAAGAAACTTTAGAAACCATTTAGGTAATGTTATAATCTTGAATTTTTATGCACAAACTTTAGTTTTGGTATAGAGATTGCTTGATTCAATGTCTTACTTAATATGAAAATACTTGTTCATTCTTAAGCAATAATCAATCTTCATCCTTTTAAACTTCATTGTAATATCTTCCGATCTAATATCACCATCGTTGATATTAGGTTGAGTTATCTTATATATCTTGAAGGAATCACCAATACATCACCATTAAAATTGATTTGGACCATGACTTACTTTTTCTTGTCATTTAAAATCTATTTACACTTTTTTATCTTTGAAAACAAATCCATCAATTATTTCCAACCAAGTTATTGTTAATTTAATTTCTCTTGAGTTTTTTTTTGTTACCTAGCTTAATTTCCAGATCTAGCTCTCCGTGGATATGACCTCAATCTTACCGAGTTAATTGCTACATCGCACACTCGTGCACTTGCGAGTTAAAACAAGCCGATCATAAAAAGCGGTCATGCAGGTGGCAACTTCATGTGTGATTCCATATTTCTTCATTAAAGACTCAAATGCTTGTTGTCGAAATGTGTTCCACTATCACTTATTATAGCTCGAGGGACTCCAAATTGACTCAAAATATTTTCTTTCAAAAACTTTATCATTGTTTTGTGATCATTATTTCGACTTGGAATTGCCTCTATCCATTTTGAAACATAAACTACTACGACTAATATGTATAGGAAACCAAGTGATGGAGGGAATGGACCCATGAATCTATACCCCAGCAGTCAAAGATCTCAATGACAAGAATATGATTTGAAGGCATCATGTGATGTTTTGAAATAGATTCCAACCTTTGACAATTCTCACAAGTCTTGTAGAATGCATGTGAGTCCTTGAACATGGTGGGCTAGTAAAATCCACTTTGCTAAAATTTTTGCAATTGTCTTTCTTGATGAGAAATGGCCTCCACATGCCTTAGAATGAAAAAAATTTAATGTCACTACTTACCTTATTGTCAGGAATGCATCTTCAAAATATTTGATCAGGATAATATTTGAATTAATAAGGGTCATTCCAATAAAAGTTCTTCATTTCGTTCAAAAACTTTCTTTTATCTTGGGTACTCCAATGAGTTGACAATTGTCCTGAAATAAGAAAATTGACAATATTAGCAAACCAAGGCATTGTAGAGATGAAAATTAAACATTCATCGGGAAAGTATTTATCGATTGGTGTGATGTCAATTTTCGAATCTGTTGTCAATCTTGGCAAGTGATTTGCAATAACATTTTCGCTGCCTTTTTTATCTTTGATTGTGATATCAAATTCTTGAAGTAACAAAATCCACCACACTAATCTAGCCTTAGAATCTTTCTTAGAAAGAAGATATTTTAATGCTGCATGATCACTAAAAACAACAACAGGTGAGCTAACAAGATAAGACCTGAATTTTTCACATGTAAATACTATTGCATGTAATTCTTTTTCAGTGGTGGTATAATTCATTTGAGTACTATTTAAAGTTTTACTTGTATAGTAAATCACATAAGGTTTCGTATCTTTTCTTTGTCCCAAAACAGCACCTATGATATAATCACTAGCGTCATACATTATTTCAAAAGGTAATGACCAATCAGGAGGTTGAATGACAAGAGCACAAGTAAGCAAGTTTTTAAGTTTAACAAAGGCTTCTCCACAATGTTCAGTCCATTCAATAATAATATTCTTTGTTGGAAGGTTACTTCAAGGCTTATATATTACACTAAAATCTTTGATGAACCTTCTATAAAAACCAGCATGTCCTAGGAATGTTCTAACATCTTTAATATATTTTGGTATTGGCAAGTTCGTAATTAACTTGATTTTAGATTTGTCAACCTCAATTCCTTTTGATGAAACAATGTGACCAAGTACAATGCCGTTTGTTACCATAAAGTGACATTTTTCCCAATTCAGCACAAGATTCTTCTCTTCACACCTGGCCAAAACCTTTTCTAAGTTAGTCAAACAATCATCAAATGAATCACCAAAAACAGAAAAATCATCCATAAAAATCTCAAGAAAATGTTCAACCTTATCACTAAATATACTAAGAATGCATCTTTGAAACGTGGCTGGTGCATTACATAATCCAAAAGGCATCATTCGATATGTAAAAGTACCAAATGGACATGTGAAAGTAGTCTTCTCTTGATCTTCCAATGCAAATTCAATTTGGTTGTAACTCGAATAGCCATCTAGGAAACAATAAAATTCATGACCTACAACTCTTTCTAGGATTTGATCCATGAAAGGTAAAGGAAAATGATCTTTTCTAGTCATTGGATTAAGTTTTCTATAGTCAATGCACATGCACCAACCAGTAACAGTTCTAATGGGAAATAACTCATTGTTCTCATTTGTTATCATAGTGACTCTAGACTTCTTGGGTACAACTTGGGTAGGACTTACCTATTTGCCGTCAGAAATAGGATAAATGATTTCATTATCTAGAAGCTTAATGACTTCATTTTTCACTACTTCTTTCATATTAGGATTTAGCCTTCCTTGCATTTCCCTAGAGGGTTTAGCATTTTCCTCCAAATAAATTCTGTGTGTACAAATCAAAGGACTAATTCCTTTTATGTCAGCTATGGTCCATCCTAATGCATTTTTGTGCATTTTGAGAGTTTGTAATAACTTACCTTCTTGATGTGCATTAAGTTTGGAAGAGATTATTACCGGAAAAGTTTCATTTTCTCNAAAGTTTCATTTTCTCCTAAAAATGAGTATTTGAGATTGGATGGCAATGACTTTAAATCAGGTTTGGGTGGTTGAACACTTGAAGGTATGAACTTAATTGATCGTGGTGGCAATTCCTCAATTTGTGGCCTCTAATTACTTGCCTTTGATTCTTCTTAAAAATAAATCATTTGCAAATTATTAGATTCATCAATTTCAATTTCACTGGAAGTGGTTGGAAATTGATCATGAATTAATTTTTCAGTAAAGTCCACTTCCTCTAAATCATTATCATCTCTAGGTTGCTTGCAAATGTTGAAAATATTCATCTCTAATGTCATGTTTCCAAATGATAGCTTCATTATTCCATTCCTACAATTAATCAATGCATTAGAAGTTGTGAGAAATGGACGTCCTAAAATAACAGGAAATGAATTACATACTTCAAAGGTTATGTGTCCAAGACAATAAAATCCACATGATAAAAGAATTTATCGACTTGTACTAACACATCTTCAATTATTCCTCTAGGTAGTTTTCTAGATCTATCAGGAAGTAGAAGAGTTATAGAAGTTGGTTTAACGCACCTAGATTGAAACTCTAAAAAACTGAATATGGAAGTAAATTCACACTAGCACTAAGATCAAGTAAGGCTCTTTCAATTTTATGTTCTCCAATAAAGTAAGAAATTGTAGGACAACCAGGGTCTTTATATTTCAAAGCATTATTGTTCTAACGAATAGCACTTGTTCGGCTAAAAAGGCTTTGATTTTCACATTCAGTTTCCTCTTCACAGTGCATAGATCTTTCAAAAATTTAGTATAGGAAGGAACCTGTTTAATAGCATCAAGGAAAGGTATATTGATTCTTACCTGTTTAAAAGTTGCAAAGATTTTAGAGTTGTGATTGACTTTCCTTTGTTTGGTCATGACTTGAGGAAATGGAAGTGCCGACGGAGAATTAGTCTTTTCTTTGTAATTTTAAGATTCAACCCTTTCCTTACCCTTAGAGACTGACTCATCATCTTTCTCACAAGGTTCAAGAGTAGTTTTTTCAATAACCTTACCACTACAAAGAGTAGTGACTAATTTGACTTGATCCATGTGTTGGCTTCTGGAACTACTTGCATTTGCATTGTTTGCCCTTTGGGATTTTGTTGTGGTTGAGATGGAAACTTACCTTTCTCTTGGAAACTGACAACAGATGTCAATTTTGCAAGAGTATCTTTAAAATTTGTCATGTTTTGAGCAAGTTGAGTATTGATTGTCTCTTGCTTTTCAATGAATGCATCCAATGTTTCCTCAAGATTTCTTCTAGGAGGTGGAGCATAAGGAGGTGCATATCCATGAGAAATTTGGAAATTATGGTGTGCTTGAGATGGTGGTTGTGAAGTTTGTGCATTGTTGTTCTCACTCTTCCAACTAAAATTTAGATGATTTCTCCAACCAGGGTTGTATGTTTGCGAGTATGGGTTGTGGTTGGCCCTTTGGAAACTGTTTAAAGCATAGGCTTGTTCATGGAGACATTCCTTAAAAGAAGGCAAAGTTGGACAATTATTGCTTGAGTGTTCATTTGTTTTACATATTTGACACACAATGTTTTCAACAAATTTTAATTGACCACTCGTTTTCAATTCTAGTGCCTCGACTTTTCTAGCTAGCTAAAGATGCAAACTTGGCTAGAAGGTCATCATCTTCCCTAAGGTTGTACATACCTCCATTAGATGTATAAGGTTGAGTTTTACTCGGTGCCTCATAAGTACCTACGGTGTCTAAATTTTGAGCATTTTCAACTAACAAGTCTAAGTGCTCCATTGCACATCAATTCAACCATTTGCCTATCTTTAGTGTTAACCCTTGGTAAAATGTGAAACCAGTCTCCATGTTTCAAAACCATGATAAGGGCAAGTAATAATCAAGTCTCGATACCTATCCCAACATTGGTAAAATGTTTCTTCTAGTTTTTGAGTGAAAGTGGTGATTTGTCTTTTGAAAGAGTTTGTTCTATGAGATGGGAAAAACTTCTTTAAAAACTGGTGTTGCATTTCATCCCAAGTATGAAAAGATCCTGGTCTCAAATTTTATAGCCATGTTTTAGCTTTATCTTTTAATGAAGAAGGAAAAAGTTTTAATCTGATGGTGTTCATGATACAATTTAAATTATTATATGTGTTGCAGACCTCTTTAAATTCCCTTAAATGCAAGAATGGATTTTCCAATTGTAAGCCATGAAAAGAAGGTAAAAGTTGGATAATGTTTGGCTTAAAATTAAAATGAGATGCATCGAGATGAAAAACTATGCATGATGGTGCACTTGTTCTTATGGGATTCACATGGTCTTTAAGTGCGGGCCGATTCGGGTCAAAACCGAGTCCACCGGGTCAATATGGGTCCCACCATGTCGACCGTGGTGAGAAATGAGTTTCGGGCGGTTTCAGGTCAAAATTGTCATTTTCGATCAAAACCAAGTCCACTAGGTGAATACGGGTCCTACTATGTCGACCGCGATGGAAAATGACTTTCGAGCCGTTTCGGGTCAAAACCGTTATTTTCCGTCAAAACTGAGTCCACCAGGTCAATACGGGTCCCACCATGCCGATCACGATGAAAAATGAGTTTCAGGCTATTTTTGGTCAAAACTGATATTTTTGGTCATAAACACGGTCTACCGAGTTGATACCCGTATAAAGATTTTTTTTATAATTAAAATTGATTTTTAGCGGATGAAAAGCTTTTTATAATACTGATTTAAATTTTTAATTTTACCCTTATAAATAATTATTATTATTATATATAATAAAACAAAAAAAATAATTCAATTTTATCACAGTAGGTGGAGGATTTCTATCTATGGTAGGCGATGTAGCTGTACACTGAAATGTTTCCACAATCTTGTGATTACCTGCACTGTGATTTGCTGTCCCCTTTCATTGGCTATAAATAACCAATGAAACAACGACACACGGGACAAAATAGAAAATGAATTCTGAATTCGAGAGTGTTACTATTTGTATTGTTATTTGATTCTTGTTTTACTTTTTCTTCAAGATATTGATTTTTTTAAAACAAATTGAAAAATATCAAAAATATCCCAACCGTTAGATCTAATAGTATTTAAATCTAAGCCTTTGATTTTTTAGGATATAATAGGCTTTACCACACTAGATTAAAATCGAAATCCATCTCAGCCTTTAAAATAATTTGTCATTTAATCATGTTGCGCCATGTCATGAGGTGTACCAAACTCTCGGTACACCGCGAAACACCATATCATAGCCTAGTCCATCCTGACCATCCGATCAACTTGCAAATCAAGTCAATCACAGCCACATGATCTGTTCATCCGCGATCCAACGGTTCATAGGCTTCAGACGCACCGGTGCACTGCTTGACCGCTTTTTATGATCGGCTTATTTTAACTCGC
>SRLM01001701.1:0-33655 GCA_015708895.1 Populus ilicifolia | reverse complement strand
CAGAGTGCTGATATGTCAGGTGACGTGTCTGATGACTGTGCAGAGCTGCTGACGTGGCTGATGTCGTGGACAGTCAACCCCGCCGGCGCGTGCGACGGTTTCCAACGTCCGATTTCGACGCGGTTTTCACCATTGGCTTCATCTCTTCCTCCTCTACACAGTGGTATGGTCAAAACACAATTTTGACAACTTTTATTTTTGAGCAAAATCAAACACCACTTTAAACCGAACGCTCTGATACCAATTGTTGGGGAATCCGACCGGTGATGTACTGATATTTGCTCATAGGAGGCGAAGCACACTGACACAATATTTAACGTGGTTCGGCAAAACCGCCTACATCCACGGGAGAAGTCAATATATTTAGAGATAGAGAAAGAATACAAAACAAATACATGGAGGAGGAGGATTACACCCTCTCATACTCAACTCTCACCTCTCTTTGCTGCACTTGCAGCTGCTGCAATGGCAGCAAGGCTGCTGCCATTGCAGCTCTCTCTTCCTCTCTACTCTCTTCACATTCTCACAATTCTCTTCTCTACTACTTCTCACATCTTGCTCTCTAACATATGCCTCTATTTATAGGCATTCATGGAAGCTATTCTTGGTTTGTTGTCAATAATGGTGGCTACCAACTCTAACTCATTCAACAATGGTGGCCACCAACTCTAGCTCATTCAACAATGGTAGCTATCAATAGTCAATGGTTGGTGCCATCCATTTGTTGCACATGAAATGGTAACCAACCTAACACTAACTGTACCTAGTTTGACGCATCACAACATAGATTTACTGCTTCCAATGTCAGACTTCAGTACTTTATACCAAATGCACCAGACTGTCCAGTGTTTCTGGCAAAACAATGCAATCCTGGTGTTTCTGAGGATTCTTCTCTGATCTTGAAATTGTTAATGATATTCTAAAAAATCTTGCTTGACTACAGGATAAGCAGATGGAACCATGCAAATCTCTTCTCTGATTTTAGTGATCGAGAGACAGAGGACAATGGTGGTGAATATATGGATACAAAAACAGTTTCAGGTCGGCATAGCAAGTTTTCCTCGCAGCTCCAATCCAAGGCTTCATTAAAGTCAGTGACTTTACGAAAAAAAGTATTATAAATAAATGGCATGAACTGTTATTTTTACTGTTTGCAATTTAGGCTGTTATTTTGGTCCCAATAGATAATATAAACAGTTCAACGACTGAATGATGAATCTGATTGGATGGTGCAGCATATCTGTTTGTAATTACTGGCACAAAACAATCTGAGATTGCATAAATATGTACCCAAAATTTTCCAGGCCTAAAACAAGAGTTTGCCAGAAGACCTGTTTGACCAGTTAGAAGATGAGCCACTTGACTTGCTTGATCAGCACAAAACACGATCAGCCCTGCGATCATCTGTGCACCTTAAAAGAAAGCAAGAATCATACGATGAGCCAGAGATCGACCCTGAAGGGCGGCTGATAGTTTGTGGAGGGAAAACAAAGAAGGAAAAGGCCACTGACCCTGATTCAGATGTGAGGAGTGAAACAGGCAGTTTCAAGTCTGTGAACTCCAGGAAAACTCAGAAGCGCAGGAAAACTTCAGATTCTGGGAGGGCTTACACTGGAAATGAATATGCTAGCAAGAAAGGTGGTGGGGATATGAGGAGGAAGGACAAGCTTGAGCCATATGCATATTGGCCATTAGATCGCAAGATGATGGGCCGTAGACCAGAGCATCGAGCAGCTGCGAGGAAAGGGATGGCCAGAGCTGTAAAAATGACCAGGAAGTTTGAAGGCAATAGTGCTTCAACTGCGCTGTCCATGAAGCTCATCAGTTTTAATAGTCAGAAGAAAGGCAGCAAAAGAAAGAGCAGGTGAAAAACCTGTGTGGATTGATATATCAGGAAAGGATCTGCGCTTTGGTTGTAAGCTCGTCAATGAAATGTTGGTTCTTCCAGGGAGTACAAGCAGTGATCAGCACTCGCATTTCCTCCTGTTCAGGAGAACGGCAAATTCTCAAATTTGGATCCTCGAACAAGTCCCAACTGAATTTACTCCAGACAGCATCTTGGTTGTAGTTATTTTCAAACGATTTTGTATTCCCATTAACTAAACTAGTCATTAAAGAAAAAGAGAGAGAGAGAGAGAGAGTTCATAACTGTTGGTAACTCAGTTGATAATTTATATTTTAAACTATAAACCTCTCTCCTACTCAATTTGAGTGGATATTCAGCGTCCTCATGACAAATGCATTTTTTACTCGAGCTCAAATCTACCCATGAAAAACAGATCCCAGGTGATCAAGAGCAAGAATGAGTGTTGGGCGTAACTGCCTGAAAATCCGAGTTGAAAGCACGCTAGTATTTGTGGGTGCCAATATGGAATATTCTTGCTTGGTTGGTTGTGATACGAGTATTGCAGTTGTTTAATCCATCCCAAAACTCATCCGACAGAATTTCATCGGATCAATATACCTTGACAACTACACGTTGAGAACATTTTTTATAGACTTTTTAAATGTACCACAAAAAACCACCATTATGCTGACAGTAAATTGTTAGCATTACAATTGATTACATGGAACAAAAATTAAACAAGCCCGCTACTAATCATATTATGAGAAAGAGAGTTACAAAAACAAAGAGTATTTCCAGCGAATAGTTGCTCAGCGAAATCTGACTGTTCTCCTTTCCCGAGCAAATAGTCACCTAATCGATGTCAGACGTCCAACTAGTTACATTTGAAAGTTTAATTGAACTCAACCAGTTCAACAGAAAACAGGATACTGTGAGGATTCCAGTGGTACTCTGTACTCTGCAAGAAGTAGCTGGGGCGAGTAATCCATTTAGCATGCTGTGAAGGATAATATCTCCTACCAGACCTACCACATCTATATATTTTACACAATTGAGCTGCTGAAAATTGAGTTACTGTCATGCATTGGTGAAATGATAGAATGGCAGGGCCTTAGACGTTAATTCAACATATATTCAACGTTCACATCCCCAGCTCGATGTGTTCTTGCTATAGCAAACAGAGAGAGATAAAGTAACAAGCTTACAACACCTTCAAGCAGCTCCGGTTCACTTGAATGGGGCAAAAATGATCGATGAGTTGTGGCCACCAAACCCAAATGAATTAGATAACGCAGCCTTAATGTCTAGTCTCTCTTTCTTCGGGCCCACTAATACACTCGTGTCCTGAATTTTATTTTTAAAAGCATGAGGTGAACGCCATCGCATATAAACCTACAATGCCAAAGGGCAAACGGGAAAAGCAAGGGAGCGAACATACCACGCCTTGATCTGGATTTTCTAGATTGATATTTGGATGAACCCATCTTGTCCGTATTGCCTGTACAAAGTAACAAAATACAACATCAAGAACCAATGAAAAACTTGTTCTCAGTTTGGGGAGGGAGGAATAGCTCGAATAAAGTCCCTTGAGAAGTGCAGTTTCAATGTTCCTTCTCTCATGGCAACATGAGAAGTGTGTTTATTATGAACAGAAAAAATAAAAATAAATAAAAGAGTTCATCTGTTTTGGCAATTTGTAAATGTCATGTCCATACTCATTGTGGGTGCAAGAATTAAAGTGACCCTTTCCTCCCTCCGTTCTCTTTATGTGCTTCAATAAAAGGTATCCATATCTCATGAATGCAAATCAATTTACCTGTATTGTGGCTATGGCTTCCACAGCACCAGCTGCCCCCAGTAAGTGACCAATCATGGATTTTGTTGCGTTCACCCTCAACTGTGAATGTGGAAAAACAATTGTGTCACACCTTCGCAATGGATCCATTTCCATGCAGAAATTGAAATTAGGCAGCGATTATGACAGATGATACGTACACCAGAATTCTGGCCAAAACAATGCATGAGAGCTTGATACTCTTTCAGGTCACCTGCCGGTGTGGATGTAGCATGTGCGTTTATGTAATTGACATCCTCTTTGGATATCCCAGACTGTGATAATGCCTTTTCTATGCAGAGAATCACACCAACTCCTGCTTTCATGTGGCAGAAGGAACATTAGCTAGCTTGTAAGGCCTTGAATGTATAAAATATAAAACCAAGACAAGAACAAGTTGCAACAGAAAATTTTCATTTGGCTGCTGTAATTCAGAGAGAGAACCAATTCAAGCACCTAATAGCCTAAAAATGAATGTGCATCACCTCTGGGGAAATGTAACATTTAGGAGAAAGGTTCACAGTTGCCAACTCACAGAAATAACTAACAAAAAATTAAAAACAAAAATAGCTGCACACTGTCCAAAAGCCTGTGAAACTCAACTCAACTGGAAAATGCCTCATGCAAATTTGTAGGATTGCTGCAATGATCCATATGCTACGTTGAGAACTACTCTTGAAAAGGACAGTAGAATTTACCTCAAATAGGAATATTACTACAACTATCTGTATATTACAAGAGGTAGATTTTTAGTTTTTTTGAAATGTGTTTCCCAGGACTTGAATGGTTTAAACAGGGCCAGACCACTGCATTCCTTTTGGAATAGGAAATAATTACAAAATCCCCCATGTCTCTACTTCAATAAATGTCGAAAGGCAACCATGAGAATGCAACAATTAAGGACATGTTTGGAATTGTGGTAGAAATTGTTTTTTAAAGTGTTTTTCTTTTAAAAATATATGAAAATAACATTTTTATTTTAAAAAAATTCATGTTCACATTAGCAAATCAAAACAATCCAAGAAACACATAAAAAATTCAAAAACTTTCAAAAACATTGTTGGACCATAATACCAAATATTCTAAGGCCCTATTTGTTTTTGCATTTCAAAAATATTTTTGAAAAATTTTAAATTTTTTTTATTTTTTTCTTTACATTTTTTTTATGTTTTTAGATTATTTTGATGTTGATGCACTGATATCAAAAATAATTTTGAAAAAATATATAAATATTATTTTAATATATATTTTTACTGAATAACACTTTGAAAAACAACCACAGTAATACTCCAAGAAAAAAGCAAGGGTCATGATACCAATCAATACTATACTGGCTCCTAATTAATTACATAATCATGAGGTGCATCAAAATGAAGGAAAAATCAAGATCCTCAAGCGTATCTTTAAATTACCATGCCCGCATGGAGATTTAGTGTTTAAAATTATAGGTATTTTAGAGGGGCACATTACCATCAGGACGTGGCTCTGTCATATGATAAGCATCACATGTAAAGCTCCCTCCAAGAAATTCTGCATAGATATTGGCACCTCTTTTCTGCGAACAAAAACAAACCATGGATTACCATGTGAAGAAAAATTAGCAATCTACCATCACCATGCATATAGCATTTAGCAAGTAATGCACACGTTGTGCGCAAGGAGAGAGAGTGAGAGAGAGACCGCCAGTGAATGTACTAATTCTCTTCTACTTCTGCTTCTCATCAGATCATGCGACTTTATTTGGATTAGATAAGACAATTACCTTAGCATGTTCTAATTCTTCTAGAAGCAGAACACCAGCTCCTTCCCCCATGACAAATCCATCCCGATTCTGTTTATTACAAAAGACTTTAAGAGGGGAGAACGCAGAACCAAAACTTCTTGGAGAGGATAGGGCAGTGAATCAATAAATAAATTAGTGTAATTTATTCACCAGATAACTCTTCCACTGGCTTGGCTACTATCATGTTTAAAGTGAATAAAACTTCTTCTTTTTTAAGAAACAAATTACAAAAAATTGGTTTCTTCCTTTTCCTATTCCTTTTCTTCGGTGTGTGTTGGTATTTTTAATGTTAAATTACCACGTCCCAAGGCCGTGAAGCTCTTGTTGGATCATCATTCCTCTGAGAAAGTGCTCTGCAAGCCACAAAACCCCCCAATCCTGCACCAACGATTATGAATTCATATCAGCTTCCTGCTATGCCAAGAAATATAGGACAGGTATAACTCAAAGGAAGAAAAACAAACACCTATAGGAATAATTGCTGCGTCAGAGCCACCACAAAGCATAACATCCTGCAAGTTCATATCTTATAGTTCACAAAATTGGGTGTTGGATATTAACAAGTGATCTTAAGCATCCCACGCTATTGCTGTTGAAAATGAATTGAACACGGAAATGCTTACAGCTTCGCCTCTAATGATATGGTTTGCTGCATTCAATATACAAAAGTTGCTTGTTGCACAAGCAGTGGAAATTGAATAATTTGGTCCCATCCATCCCTGCAGTTACAAGTGACGAACACAAGTTTAAAGGTCAACTTTAAATACCCAAACCATCACCTGTATGCTTTAATATTACATCTTGAAAATTATGGCTTACCAGATCCATTGCAAGCATGGCAGAACCCATATTTGTTGTTGCAAAAGGAACACAGAAAGGATTCATCTTCTTGTATGAGATCCTTAAAGCTTCAATTGCATCATTGAAAACCTTTCGATAATCAACCAGAAGCAGCAATTAAATCATCGATAAAATTCCATGACACAATGAATATACACATTTCTTCGTTCAGTAATTCTTTAAAGTTGGTTGGCAGATGCTTCATAAAGTCATTTTTCTCAACATTTCATCATCACAGACAAAATATCTTAAACTGTGAGGAGATTAGCTCTACCTTCATCCCACCCATTGCTGAGCCAATCAAAACTCCACACTTCTTTTTATTCAATTCATCCATCACATCCTCAGTAATCCCTCCATCCGCCAAGGCTTTTTTGCCAGCAGTAAGCAGGTACAGCATGAATTTATCCATTCTCTTAGACAATTTTGGAGCAACCCATCCATCAGTTGAGAGAGACTTGATTTCTCCAGCAATTCTCTGCTTAAAGGGGGAAAAAAATAGTTTCTGAGGGTGAGAGCACTTGATTAGAGCGAGCAACAAATGGAAGAAAAGATGCGTTGAAAAAATCAGTTACGTACCGTGGGAAATTGAGCACAGTCGAAAGCCTCTACCCGAGTCACACCGCTGACGCCTTGGAGAAGATTATTGTAGAAGACACCTGGATCATGACCAAGAGGTGAGACCATACCCATCCCTGTCACAACTACTCTCCTTTGCGTCGTAAGTGGTTTCTTTTTTGTCACAACTTCCTCTGTAGGCTGCACAGCTACAGCCATGGCTTGCCCTGTAATATTTAAAGACAAAAAAAAAGCGCATGTTCGGAGTCTGTCATTTGCATGCAGCGAAAGACAACTTCTCTCTCACACGAACGATGGGTCGTTTTCTTGTAAGAAGAGAGAGAGATGGAAAACAAAGACTCAGCAAACTCTTTTATACACACACGATGTCCAACCTCTCTGCCTCGTAAAAAGCATGACTGCAAAGTTAAGGCATCAATATTTGCTTTCCAAAGTACTGCACTCATTGATTTGAAAAATCTCTAACAAAGCAGCAGCAAGATCCTGCTTACACCGATTACAAGACACACAAAGGAACAACCATTTGAATTATATAATAAATTAAATAAGAGAAGAAAATACCGGAAGTAGCGGGGGGACTGAGTCGTCGTCTCAAGAATCCACCAGAAGCGTAGTAACGGCTACAAGGTTCATTATCAGCCAAACAGGAGCTCATTGATCCTTTAAAACTGAACACACTTTTATTATTACTGTTATCATTTGAAGGATAAGAATGGACTATTCCCCTAATACTGCTGCTGCTGTTGCTGCAGCAGCATTTCATAGGAAGAGCAGCCGCCTTAGCCTTCCGTCTGCGACTAGATTTAGACGACGGTGGAGACAACGCGTGTGCTCTTTCCTCAGCGCACGTGACCGACATGCAAGCCGTGAACAGCCACGTGCACAGCGGAGATGACAATGAAGCTGACCCCGTCATGTGTTTTCCTCTCTTAATTTCTTCTATCTCAATCTATCTGTTGTTATTAATAGTATACTCCATGTTAGAGAGGGATTGAGAGTTTTTTTTTTTTTTTTAAGAAAAGAAAAGTACATGCTATTTAGAATGAATGAATGAATCTGCAAGAATTAGAGGAGTTGAGAAAAGATGGAGAAGAAGAGGAGAGGGAGAGAGGTGTCTTTCGCTTGCTCATGTTTAATAAATAATAAATGTTAATGAGTAGTGTTCGTGTCTCGCCATGTATCTGAGTCTTCTCGTCCTGTACGATGCCGAGTGCTCCTTCTTGTTCTTAAAAAAACATAAAAGAGGGATGATCAGTGGTGTGTTCGTTGGGCTAAATGGTAACCGAAAGAGGCAGGGCAGGGAGGTGGATCACCTGTTTGTGTTTTCATTATATTTATTTATATATTTTCCAAGTGGTAGCGGAAGATGCAGCCTCTTACTCTGCTCTGCACTCTACTAATTGCTTGGTCCATTATAATAATGCTCTAATAAATCTTCTCGGTTGACTATTGGCCAGGACCACCGCGTCCATTTCTACAAGTAATCAACCACCTTAAGAAGGAGAAGAAGAAGAAGAAGAAGCAACCCCGTTAATAATTAGCACCTCCTTTCTTCTTTGCTTTTGCCATTCTATATATATATGGAATACTTTAATTACCACATATATAGATTTTATATATAGCGTTATATATGATCTACGTACGTACCCCTCTAGAGTCATTCGTGTTTCTATTCATCGATTAATTTATGCTATTATATAATCTTAATTTGAGACTTCCTTTACATAAAACAAGACTTCTACTGTTTGACAAATAATAACGTAAAAGGAAAGATAATGATTTGCTGCGGCGATAAATTAAATTGTGAGTGTTATATATAGCAGTAAAGGCAATATATATTGAGGAAGAGATGGTAATAATAATGGTTTAATTTGACATGATGAAAGCTGTGGCAAAGGTGCTGGTGGTGTAGAAGTTGGTAGGGTGGTTGACGTAATTAGAGTTGTTGAATTATATTGCAATGCAATCTCGTGATCTAAAAGTACTTTAATTTCCACGAATGATCACCAAGTTTAAGGATTAAACCCACTTAGTTTTATTTCTATCATGTTCTCTCTCTCTTTCTCTGTCTCTAACGAGATTTGGAGTTTTTTTTATATTTTCTCTTTGATAAAATTTTAATTTGAACTAAACTATTCTTTATAAAATGAAATATTATTGTTTTCTATCTAGCAATGAAACACAATAAAATATTTCATAAAAAATAATGAATGGAGAATATTTCATAAAGAAATAATATATTGAAAATAATTCAACATGCACTACTTAATTATAAAAGAAAACCATTTTAATTAAAGTACTTAAACAATTCAAAAATTCATGATGTTTTAAAGTAATTCCTAGTAATTTCCATTTGCTCATACATCTAATTTTCTTGAATGAATGAAAGATTTCAAATTATATTACGTGCATACGTTGTTAAGGCATATAAAATATATAGTAGCTTTTCTGAACCAAAGAAAAAACAGAAAAGATGATGATAAGCTGCTAACATTTTTAAGAATGATTTAAATCATTAACTAGAATTTATATATTCAAGTTGAGCATGTTGAATTCACAGCCTTTCCTTGAAACAATGTATTTTTTATAAACTGAGGAAAGAAAAAAAAAATCTTTAAACTCACACTAAAGCCAACAATTTCTCACATTAAACCGACGACAACCGTAACAATAAACATTTAAAAAAATTAAAAAAAATATAATGTTTTAATATAAAACACCAAAAAAACATCTTAATTACAGCATGTTAGTTTTATTATTCAATAATTTTTTACATCTAAATCAATTCAACACCTTTTTAATTGAAACCCTTCTTTTTATTTTCATCATTATGTTATTTGTTGAATTCTAAGTTGATCTCATAATATTTATCTACTTTTCTATGTTTATTAGTACTTAATATTACATTTAACTTATCAATATCCACATAAGATATATAAAAATTTTAATTTTTTTAATTTAGTAGATGAAACCATTTGATATGGATGAAATAATAATTTTATTTGAAATACTTTGTCTCTTCTAATTATATTATCTTTACTACTTCAATAACTTAGACACAACTTACATGTTTAGTTTTCATAATTGATTACCAATCAACTTTATTATTATTATTTCTAAAGGAATGAATGTATATATAATACATGTGTTAACATTGATTGACAAAAACTAAAACAATATTGATGTTGTGAAGTATATCTCTTTCATTTTATTTATTTTTGACAAATATCATAGTGAAGATCTACTATAATTTCTCTATTTCTCTATTAGTATGATATCAATAACATTTTAATAAAACCAATATATCTTGCAAATTATAATATCAAATTCAATAACCTCTTGTAACTTGTCATAATAATGGAAACATATTGATCAATTTCATGTTTTCAATGCAAATTCATAGTTTATACAAGTATGTTTTGGCACGTAGATGTTAAAAAAATCAAGTTTTGATTCCAAATAGTATGAATATATTTATTGTTTAGCTTGGTAGTTTAGAACTTTCGAATTTCATTAATGTTATTAATGATTTGCTGTTATTTGTTAGTTTTTTGAATTCAACGATACTTAATATTGATAATGTAATTTGTGAGGATTAAAAACAACATGCTTTGGAAGCCTAAAAGGCTAGTTATGGGTTTAATAGTAGGCTAAGAATTTCTAGATTGGTGGGTCTAATTTCTTTATGTTCTTGAAAAGAATATTACCTTAAACCTATGATCTAGTTTTTATCTATTTCTTTATATTAAATCATTTACACAACTTAACTAATAGATAATCTAAGATTTATTTATATTAATAACAAGTTTTTGAGGTTTTTAAACCAAAACCTATTTTGACAAAATCATGTTGATTCTTTAATAATCATAATGAGTGAATGATAGATTATGGATCCTTGCATGATTTTGAATAAAACCCTGGCCTTGAATGCATAAAAACCTGTCTAAATTGAGATATGTATTTGTTAGGTTCTTGATAAATGTTCTTTGTATTCTTCACAATTTAAGTGTTTGATTCATTTTTCTGCAAAAGAATTTATGTTTTGTATTAATTTTCAACTTTGACTTTGTTTCAATTTAAACTTTTATTTTGGTATAGTTTTGTTTGGTTCATATTTAAACTCATATCTTTGGGTTGAACAATTTAATTTTGTTTTGGGTTAGATATTTAAGGTTTTATTTATTTAGAAAACATTTTGTTTAGGATTTTTTGGCCTAAGAAGACATTTGACAAACACACCCTTAAATCCATTTTGATAGTTCTCTAGAGGTGAAAATGATGGTTTTTTCAAAATCACCTTACAAAAACAGATAATAAAAAAAAACTAAAATAATTTTTACTTGTTGCATATAACCTAATCCTCACTAAAACAAATTGTATTTTATTTATAAAAATGATAGAAATGTTTTTAGAATTTTATTTTGAGAAAATGCAATAAGTTTGTAAAATTCTTTAAGGATTTGACCAATATTTTAATAACTCTAAACATTTTAATTCCTGAAAATTAATGGTCAATATTCTAATATAAATATTAGACTTACTAGTATATTGGTATTTAAGTTTTAAAAGTTAACTAGAAAATTCTCAAAATTATTTTGGATATATATTAATTTTAATTAGGAGTATTTTTTTATCATAATAAATTAGTTAAGAAAAATATTTCCACCTTCTATGATAGGTGAACTCTATTAGCGCACTTGTTTGGATTCTTACTATAAAAATTTATATGGATATATGAACCCATAATAAATTTGAAATGTCAACTTTATTTATAAGTATAAATTTTAATTTTAAGCTATAGACGGACCACCAGTTAGGAACCCATAAACACTTTTAAATTATATCTAAATTATACAATGTAGTTTATTTCAAGTAAAGTATATTAGAGGTGCTAATATTTTTTCTAGTAACAACTAGTCTTTTATCTTAAAATTTCAAGTAAAACTGGTCTATCTAAATCTCCTATAACATTAAACCAAACAATTAAATAATAAGTTCTTAATTTTAATGTCAAAACACCGTGCACACACTTGCCACAAATCATATAATTAAAATTAATAAATTTCAAAAATCATAAGATTATATGTGATACTATATCATGGTTGAACCATGGATCAATTTAATTTCATTACCAAGGTTTTGAATTATTTCATATTCAGAACATGTCATGATTTAAATTTTAAAATACAAGACCCATAACACTACTTTATTAGTCACCTCGGCCACAATTATCACCTCTAATTGAATGGAAATTGCAAATTTGCAACCTAAACAATAAAGAGAAAAGGAAAGCAAGGAGCTAGATCCTTATTACTTTTTAGAACGTTTTTGTTAGGCCTAGCTAAGATTATTTGTTGACCACAGTTATACTAGGCAAGCCCAGTTTGTTTGATGAGTTGATCCTGGGCTACACCTTCCTCTAAAACGAAGCTTGTCTTTTGTAGATCTGAAATTGAGCTAGTATTTTGTTTGTTCACCTCTGCTGATGGGTTTTGAAGTGTCATTTTCTTTTTTGTTTGAATTTGAAAGCTTAAGCCTTGAGTACAAGCTTCGTTTTCTTAATTTGGTTCAAACTGGTTTTTTAGCACTATTGTTGCAACTTTTATTTTTTTAAAGTATTTTTTAATTTAAATAACATCAAATTAATATCTTTTCAATAATTTTAACATAAAAATATATATAAAAAATTATGAAACAACATCATTTAGATATATTCTAATTGAAAAGTATTTTTGCAAAGCATTTTGTATTATTTAAAAGTACTTTTTAAATTATTTTTTGTTTAAAAAATATTAAATTAATGTTTTATAGATGTTTTTCAATTATTGTAATGTGTTAATATTAAAAATAAAAAAACTAAATAAAATATTATTTTAATTAAAAAAATGCTTTTATAAAAATATTTGCACGATGTTATCATGCGCAATTATTACTGGTTGTTCAAAAGCTGATTTTGAAAATGGATGCTGCACTGACCATGGAAAACATGAGTTGGATAAAGATCGATCTTGGGGTGGATAGATGTAGTTTGAACTTGTTTGTCGGCGCTTTATCAAATATCGTCGAAATCACTTGCTTAATCCCTCGAACCTCAGGAATGAGCGAGATTTGCTACAAAAATGTCAAACGAAGAGCTTCAGTTATATAGCAGCAAAAACTATAAATAATAATAATAATAATAATAATAATTCACTTTCATAAGTTTGCTTCGGGTTGCCTCTAAGGATACCGGAAGAGGGAAAGTGCCATCACGGACTCTTCTTTAAAAAGTAGTAACATGTACACATGCATGAAGGAGTCTCTGTTTCTAAATGAACACGTGCCTGCGTTCGCCATTTCCGTCATTAATGCTGGCTCAAGTACGTTCTTCAGTATAAACTGACGCTCATTATGCGAATTGGACACCTATTCACATGCTCTATCCTTTTTTCAAGATCTGGTTGAGGCCAAGCAGATGAATATAAACCGCTAATTCCAAATTTAAGGCAACATTAAAAATGGATTGATCAGAAATTCATTTGAGAATGTTTTTAAACCGGCGAAATATCATCCTCATTGTACCATTTTTTAATAAAAACTTCAAAAATTGAAATTTATACCTCCAAACTAGATTTTTGTTTGGAATAGGTTTCTAGGAATTAATTGCTATCAATATTTTCATTTAATCATCTTACTTTTTATATATATATATATATCTGTGTGTGTGTGAATCTAATTATACAAAAATCAAACTTAATAAAAACTAAAAAATTAATAAGGAATGCATTCAACCTAAACCTAATTTTTTTTTGTTACAAAGTCAAAATCAAAAGTATACCAAACACCATCGATCAACCTTACCTCAACTCCACTCTATCCTTAATCTAATATTGATGCAAATAAAAATAATATAAAAAATAATAAAAATAAACAACATAAAATTTTGTAAAACAGGGTCATAAAAACTTTAATTCAACTAAATATTTTTTTTAAAGTAGTTTATCTCTTGAAAATGGTTACAACTCCTTAGATAAATTAAAGAAGTTAAAAAAAAAACTTATAGCCCTGATAAGAAAGGATAAAACTAAATAAAGTGGTAAACAAGATAAAAAACTAAATATAAAAAAAATAACATAATTAGTTCAAACAACATGTTATGAGTCTAATTTGAAAGTTTTTCAAACCTTGACTTATTAGAATAAGTTGACCGCTATAAAAAATTAAAATTCAATGTTGTAATTAAAATGTAAAAAAAATAAAATTAATTTGATTATATTTATTTTCATTGTCATTGTCATGGAGACGTGTTATAAAAATCAATGTAGTTGCAACCTAAAATTTCTAAGATAAGAATCAAGGAAAATAACCTAACACTAGAAATTAAAAAAAAAAGGTGAGGAGGTTGGTTACTCCCTAAATGTGTCCTTACAAAACATGTTATCTATTTTTTCTAAATTCATGAGAAAATTATCTAATTTATTGTTGTGAATTATGATCTTTGATATATTTTTAAATTGATGTTTAATGATTTCAAAAAATATACATGTTAAAAAATTTAGATCCATATTTACAATTCTTTTGCATTAATCTCCTTCAAATTAGAAACCATGATTAAATGATTAAATCAAGTCCAAAATATGCAAATAAGAAAAGATAAACAAGCAAGAGAAATAAATAATATACATACCAAAAAAGAAATAAAAAATTATTTTCATTATTATTTTTATCATGTGTACAATTATAAACCTACACTAAAAATTAATCTTTTTATACATGAATTGCATATACAAGTCCACAAGTGATCTTCTCCACCTATAAATTAAATATATGGATTTGATTGATTCTATCTTAACCAAATTAACCAATTAAGTAGGAATCTTTCAAACAACATGAGATTAAAAAATAAAATCCATGTTACAAAATTAATCAAGGTTAAATTTATGTCATGATAATTATTTACAATTCAGATCCACGCTTAAAAAAATATAAAGAGGCTAAATCTAAAGAATATTAATAAAAAAACAACTTTTAACATTAAAGTTCGTGTCTTTTGAATTTAACTCATGTATAAATAAAATCTTATCCATTTCACTTTTTTAGATCATGATTAGATGTCATAAAACATGAAATTAATAAGAATTGGAACAAATATTTGAATTTAGTGATAATTAATCTCAAATTAAATTGCATCAAGGGTCTAATTATAATAATTATAAATTAGGGTTATATATATAATTTAAGAATGAATTACATATAGAGAAAAAAAATACTACCTGAAACTACACTAAGCATCTAAATATCTACTCAAGCACATAAAGCTCATTAAAGGTTGGATTAGGACAATTCAAGTTGTGATGACCAAAGAAGGAGTGGAAGATGCTGGTGGTTGGGTACATGATTGCTTTGGTGGAGGAGAGAGAGAGTAGTGGGTTGTGGAAGTTTTGGGTGTGTAGAGAGAGTATTTTTTTTGTAGTGTTTTTGTGCTACACCCTCATTTTTTTTCTCCTCCTGAATTTCAATTGTAAGGACAAATTATTTATAATGTTAGGGTTCTAATTTTTAGGCTTGCTCTTAAAGTCAAGGAAGATCTCTCTTATTAAATTTTTCTCTTCATAATTTTTCTCTTTTCCGCCTATTCTAAGCCCTTTGTATTTTTTCTCTATATAGTTTTTCTTTTATTAAAAAAATAAATTGATAGACCTTTTTTTTGCTTTGGTGGATGATCAGTACTCAAAAGTGTATTTCTATCAAAATTTTATATTAGCATTTTGCATTTGAAGTATCAATAACTCCTTAACTAAAACATATTTTATAATAACAAGTCTGATATTATAAGATACCTTTAATTTATGGTAAATCTTCATATTAAATGCAAGCCTATTATATAAATCAAAAGATCAATTAATGAGTTCAACTACTGAAATTAAAAAGACAAAAAGAGAATGAAGCTTAGAAAAGAAATGTCGGTTTAGTCTAAACTGTAATACTGTTTAGTCTAAACTGTAATACTGTTTAGTCATTGGGTCATATTTAGAGTTGTAGAACTTGGATTTGAGTCTACTTTACATGGATGAAAATCTAAGACATAAATTTAAAACTTTCATGATTATCCAAAACTCAATTTTGTCATTTAGAAATTCAACTCTTAGCATCAAAAGAGAAGTATGAATCTATCATGCAGCCTAGACACTGTTTAGTATTTAACTCATATCTCAAGTTTTAAAAATAAAAAAGACCTTAATTTTTTTTGTTGGAAAACTCAAATAATTTCCTAAAATTTTCATGATTCAAATCTATTCAAATTTAGGTGTTAATAATGATATTTTATTCAGACAAGAAGATAAAAATTGGCCACGAAGTCAACAGTTGGTCACTTGCTTAACAATTAATCATCAAATTAATAGTTTGAAATTTTGATCTATAAAAAAGAAGCATTTGTCATGCATATAGGCATTTTAGTTTCTAGATCAAGATCATACTCTTACTTCCTCTCTTTATATTTTATAATGCTTAAGTGTTACTTTTATTAATTTTTTATTTATACTTTTATTTTCTTTTCTTTACCTAGTTAACTTATATCTCACTTATGTTATTATCTTAATTTTTTTTTGTTAGAAGGAAATCAAGTGGGTTCAAATCTAGTCATATTAGAAGGATGATTTTTGAAGCAAGAATAGGTAATGTATGGTAAAAATTAGCACTCCTTCATATTATTTTTGTAATCCTAATTGACCTTAAAAAAATAAATTTGAAGCAAAAATGAGATCAATCAACATGTTTTCATTCATAATCTTTTTAGGCCAAAAGTGATTAGTCTACCTTAGCTTACATCTCCTTCCACATATGTTTAGTTTTACATGTACAAAAAGCTAATGCAAAAATTTAGCAGATAATTAATTAATGTGAAAGATGTATACAAAAAATAAAAGGAAGAAACACAATAAATATGCATACCAAATATCAAGTAAAGAAACTAACGTAAATATAATTACTTGAACACACACATTCTTCATTACTAATGTTATGATGTGAATTGAGATTATTTGAAGGTATAAAACTAACAAATGGTACCCTTGTTTTATGATAATAGAATTACAAACTAGGAACAATGACAAGTAACACAAATGATATCAGTTAAACCAAATGAATAAGGAAGAAAATCCTATAATTGAATCCTAAATATCCAAAAAAAGAAAGCATCTTGGTCAAATTAAAAGGTAAAACCCTTTAACTCACCAAACATGATGGATATCCCAATCACAAAGTGAAAAAAAAAGAGGAAAGAATAGTTTGTTCATCCTTTTTTTCAAAAAGAAAAGAGAAAGAGAAAGAGAAAGAGACTTTAAGCCTTTTAAAGAAACTTAATGTTAGAATAACATTTAATATGGCACAAGTTACTAACATTTAAAAAGTATGTAATGTAGACATAAATAAATCTAAAGGGGAAAAAGAAAAGATAATTATAAACATGCAAAGGGACTTAAATACGATAGATATGTAAATTTAAAAATATGTTCAAAAGTTATAAAGGGAAAAAAGACAAGGTAATTATAAATTAGACATATAATATGTTCAAAAGTTTTAGAAAAATGATGGATTATAAGGCTATAATTGTTTTGACCAAAGAGAAGGAAGATGGGAGGAATTTTTTCAAATTAATTTTTTTGTTACAACATGCATGTTGAACTTTGTGTTTTCAAGGTAATACAACATACAGAAGTTTGGACACATGTTGACTTTTTAATAGTTTAGGTTAAGGGATTTCATCATGAATTTAACATTATAAAAGTTTTCTTTCTGTCTATTTTTTTAGGAAAATTGCTTTTTGTTAATTCAATCATTCTATAATTGGACATTTATTTACATAACTCTAATTCATTCTCATTGCACTCAAAACCATATTTCTACAAGGATCACTATTTTCATCTACAACTCTATAGACATTGCTAAAACTAGAAGTTAACCTAACCATCTTTCCTACTATGGTCTTGTAAGGAACATATGGTTCTATATATGCAAACCAACACAAGTGTTTCTCAATTAATTCTTTTTATAGAAGAGATATTGTTACAATATCTGGACCCATAAAATTTTTATTTTTACACCTCTTACATCGACATTTAATATTGCCTTCACTAATATTTTTTGTTTAGATAATATATAATTATTAAAACTCTTAATTTCATTACAATAATTCATTTTATACAATCTTTTGGATAAATCTTGATATAGATAGTATTTCTGGTTGTATTTATTATTTTTCTAATTCTGCATATAAGAAAAAAATAATAGAAGTTTGATTTTCTTATTAATTAATAAAATTTATTTCAAAAATGTATTTAACATGGGGTATTTTCTATTAATAAAATATTCCTACAATATTTTTTATTTTATATATAATTGTGGATATAATTCTCAAGTTCATAGAACGCTCTTCTTCGTCAAATGATCATTGTTTCTTAAGAGTTTTGAAACCTTTTCGGGGACTCGCATGCGCAAAACATGTATTACCTCACCCTCTGATTTCCTAGAAAAAGAAAACACCCTTTGATAGTAATAAAATTTTAGCACTTTACCTGATTGATTCCCCTAAGATAATGACAAGTGCAATGCAAATCGGTTAAATAACATTTCATGAAGAAAAAATTATTGAATTCTTCATGTCATTCTTCCTTTTTTGTACTATTTTGAGAATCCATTCAATCTTGAAGAGACTTTAAATATAAATAATTCCTGGTTTCGTCACCCTATGTATGTTTTTTAATAAAGAAAATTCTTTTATTTTAATCTTGGCTGTATATACATAATGCATATGAGGTAAAGATGGGAGGTCACGCGACATCCATAATGGAACATGAACAACACACTGAAAATCGGGATCCCTCTGGCATCTCAGCTAATGACTGCATAAAATATCATATAGTAATGCAAAAGTTTCTCTTCGACTATAAAATAATTAAAAATGCCCATGCTTAACTTCAATAATGATGCCCTAAGCTGGAACCACCGAAGTTTCGAAGATCTCCTGGTTTTACGGCTAGCGTGCTTTTTTTAATGTGAAAATTAAATCCACCTTCTTCTTCTTTCCTTGTAGTTGCGAATCATATATTATTTAATTTCTAAACCCAAATTAATGTTTTTCAATGAGTATTTAGAAGATTAATTATCTTTTTTTCTTATTTTTTTACTGTAAATGATATCCTTGAGCCAACTAATTATCCATCAACCAAGACTAAGTCCTCTTTTCAGATTATATATATATATATATATATATATAATCTTTTGTAGAGTAAGAGCTAAATATAAGCGAGTCCAAACGGAAAAGACAAGTATTTTATAAGAGCTTGAACCTAATAAAACTTATAAATAGCTTTTTAAACAGAGCCATATGACTTATGTTTTGTTAATATTAATTACGAATTGCCTGTTGCCTGATAATAACACTTGGAAACATGTTTTTTTTTTTTTAATTATTATTAGTGTAATCTTACCGCATTGAAAATAGCTGGAAAAATGAAATTTTAATATTGGCTAAATTAGTTGGTTATACCCTAAAAGTGTCATTACAAAAGGTTGTCTATTTTACGAGAAAATTATCTAATTTATTCTTGTTAATCATGATCTTTAATATATTTTTAAATTTGTGTTTATTGATTTCTAAAAATATACATGTAAGAAATTTAGATCCACATTCAATTTATTTAGTATTTACAATTCTCTTTAAATTAAAATCCTTCAAATTATAATCAATTATGAAATTGAGTCCACAAAATTAAAAAAGATAGACAAATAAATATATATACATAAAAGAAAGAAACAATTATGGTTATTTTTTTAATCATGTGCATAGGTACAAACCTATCCTAAAAATCAATCATATACAAAAATAAAATTCATGTTAGAAAATTAATCCAAGTTAAATTTTATATTATTTTAATTATTTACTCTTAAAAAAAATTAAAAAGCCTAAATCTAAAGTATATTAACTAGAACCAACTTTTAACATCAAAGTTCATGCTTTTTTACTCTAATCCATGTCTATATAAAATCTTATCAAAATCACTTTTTCGAATCATGATTAGATATAGTATGAACTTGAAATTAAGAAGAATTGATGTAAAAACTTTTAATTTTATACCAATCATCTCAAATCAAATTACAATAGCAGTGTAATCACAATAATTTGAAGTTGAGGATAAATTGTAATTATAGTTTAAATTATATTGAGGTAAAGTACAACAATTTTACTTAAGAAAACATTAATTATATGAAAGGCTACTCGCTCGTGTGGAAGCTCGTTAAAGGTCAGATTAGGGTTGTTCAAATGGTGATGAATAGAGAAGTGGTGGACGATTTAAATGGCTGATGCATTTAGGTTTAGTGGAAGAGAGAAAAAGAGAGTGGCAAGTGATTAGTACTCAAAACTGTATTTTTATCATAGTTTTATATCATCATTTTGCACTTGAAGTATCAATAACTCCTTAACTAAAGTACGTGTAAATGTCCATTTTCAATGCAAGCCTGTCACATAAATGAAAAGATTGATTGATGACTTTAAGAACTTCAATTGCAAAGGCAAAGAAATGATCAAACTTAGAAAAGAGATGTCGGTGCAATCCAAACCGTAACATTGATCGGTAATTGGGTCATATTTGGAGCTATAGATCTCAGATTTAGGTCTACTTTATATGAATACAAAGGTAAGACATAGGCTTACAACTTTCATATGGAGCCCAAGATGTAAAAAGGTCATTTTCAAGTCCAAATTGTTGCAACAATAAAAAAGCCCGAATCTGTCCTCTAGCCTGAGCACTGTTCAGTATTTTGACCATATCTAGAGTTCAAGAAGTCGAAATGAGCTGAAGTTTTTACATAAGAAAGCTAAGACAATTTTCTAGAACTTTCATGTTTTCAAGTGGCTCTAATTTTGACGTCATCAATGATGTTTTGGGCAGAAAAAAAGATAAGGATTGTCACCAAGTCAAAGGTTGATCACCTACTCATCAATTAGTCATCAAATCAATAGTTTCCAATTTTGGCCTATAAAAGGAGGCATTTTCCATGCATTTAGGCATCTTAATGTCCAGATCAAGATTATGCTCTTGTTTTCTCTCTTGTATTTTTTGTATTGCTTATGCTTTGTTTTCATTAATATTAAGTTTATGCTTTTCATTTCCTTTTCTTTACTTAGTTAATTCTTATCTTACTTATGTTCTTATTTTGTTTATCTATTTTTCTTTCTTTCATTATGTTTAGCTAAGTTTATTATGTCAAGGTGAAAAGGTTACACTAATGGTGTAAGAATAAGTATAATATAAACTTAATATGGACTTTAATATTTCATAGTAACATGTTTTATATTTGTTATCTTGTTCACTCTTTAATACTTTGCTTATTAAATGACTAATCTTGATTTATGTTGTATAACAATTGGTACAACAAATGCTTGGCACTTTCATAGCTCATATTGTATGGTATAACCGACACCTGAGCTATGAAAGGAACTTGATTTATTGTTAACATAAGTTATAATCATGAATGCTTGATGAAATTTACAAGTATTAGCATTAACTGAATAAGATGACTAATGTAATCATGTTAACAATCTATAATCTGATTGGAACCTCCTTTATGTGTGGTTTTCAATTGAACAATAAGAGTTTATACTATACTTGTTTGACATACCATTAGTGGAACCTCTAACCTTGACATTTGTTAATATCATTGTTTAACCCTTACTTTAATATTTCATCTCAAAGTTCTCATCTTCTTTGTCTTTATTATTATTATTACTATTATTGTTGTTATTGTTATTATTGTTGTTGTTGTTGTTGTATTATTGTTATTTATAATTTGTACAATAACCTCCCTGTGGTTTGACCCTGGTCTTGCCGGGTTATTTATTACTTCAACACTCCTACACTTGGGAGAAGACATCAATCTTTTCTTTGTGTCAAGTTTTTGGCGCCGTTGTTAGGGAGGTAAGTTTTGTATAAATTATAATATTTATTTTATTTTCTCTTTTCACTTTTCTTGTATATAACTTTGTTTATTTTTTCTTGTTTCTTCTTTTTTTGTTTTCTTTTTTCATTTATTCTATTCCTACACATGTATAAGAGTGTGGTCACGTACATCAAGTGGTAGACTTTGTAGGGTATCCTCATCATTTTCAAAAAATACGACTGAAGAAGATAATCAATCATTTTATAATGAGAATAATGAGAATAATCATGCTAGAACACTTAGAGACCACATGAATCCAACAAGAACAAGTGCACCATCATGCATAGTTTTTCCTTCCGATGCATCTCATTTTAATTTTAAGCCAGACATTATTTAACTTTTACCTTCTTTTCATGGTTTTGAATTGGAAAATCCATACTTGCATTTAAGGGAATTTGAGGAGGTCTATAACATATATAATAATTTAAATTGTAGCATGAACACCATCATATTAAAGCCTTTTCCTTTTTCATTAAAGATAAAGCTAAAGCATGGCTATAAAATTTGAGACCAGGATCCATTTGTGCTTGGGATGAAATGCAACAACAGTTTTTAAAGAAGTTTTTCCCATCTCATCGAACAAACTTTTTCAAAAGACAAATCACCACTTTCACTTAAAAAGCAAGAGAAACATTTTACCAATGTTGGGATAGGTATCGAGACTTACTTAGTACTTGCCCTCATCATGGTTTTGAAATATAGAGATTGGTTTCATATTTTTATGAAGGGTTAACACCTAAAGATAGGCAAATGGTTGAATTGATGTGCAATGAAACTTTTGAAGATAAAGACCCTGATGAAGCAATAGAATACTTAGACTTGTTAGCTGAAAATGCTCAAAATTGGGACACCGCGGGTACTTATAAGGCACTGAGTAAAACTCAACCTCATACATCTAGTGGAGGTATGTATAACCTTAGGGAAGATCATGACCTTCAAGCCAAGTTTGCATCTTTAGCTAGAAAAGTCGAGGTACTAAAATTAAAAAAGAGTGGTCAATTAAAATATATTGAAAACATTGCATGTCAAATATGTGAAACAAATGAATACTCAACTGATAACTGTCTAACCTTGCCTTCTTTTAAGGAATGTCTCCATGAACAAGCTCATGCAGTTTCCAAAGAGCCAACCATAACCTATACTCACAAACATACAACCCTAGTTGGAGAAATCATCCAAATTTTAGTTGAAAGAGTGAGAAGAACAATGCACAAACTTCACAACCACCATTTCAAGCACACCATAATTTCCAAAATTCTCATGGATATGCACCTCCTTATGCTCCACCTTCTAGAAGAAATCTTGAGGAAACATTGCATGCATTCATTGAAAAGCAAGAGATAATCAATACTCAACTTGCTCAAAACATGACAGATTTTAAAGATACTCTTGCAAAATTAACATTTGCTCTTAGTTTCCAAAAGAAAGGTAAGTTTCCATCTCAACCACAACAAAATCCCAAGGGGCAATACAATACAAATACAAGTAGTTCCGGAAGCCAACACATGGATCAAGTCAAATCAGTCACTACTCTTCGCAGTGGTAAGGTTATTGAAAAACCCTCTCTTGCACCTTATGAGAAAGATGAGTCAATCTCTAAGGGTAAGGAAGGGGTTGAATCTGAAAATTACAAAGAAAAGATTGATTCTCAGCCAGCATTTCCATTTCCTCAAGCCATGACCAAACAAATGAAAGTCAATCACAACTCTGAAATTTTTGAAACTTTCAAACAGGTAAGAATCAATATACCTTTGTTGGATGCTATTAAACAGATTCCTTCNGCTAAATTTTTGAAAGATCTATGCACTGTGAAGAGGAAACTGAATGTGAAAAAGAAAGCCTTTCTAGCCGAACAAGTAAGTGCTATTCTTCAGAACAATAATGCTTTGAAATATAAAGACCCTGGTTGTCCTACAATTTCTTGCTTTATTGGAGAGCATAAAATTGAAAGAGCCTTACTTGATCTTGATGCTAGTGTGAATTTACTTCTATATTAAGTTTTTCAGAATCTCAATCTAGGGGAGTTAAAACCAACTTCTATAACTCTTTCACTTGCTGATAAATCTATAAAAGTGCCTAGAGGAATAATTAAAGATGTGTTAGTACAAGTCGATAAATTCATTTATCCTATCGATTTTATTGTCTTGGACACATAACTTGTTGAAGTATGTAATTCATTTCCTGTTATTTTAAGACGTCCATTTCTTGCAACTTCTAACGCATTGATTAATTGTAGGAATAGACTAATGAAGCTATCATTTGGAAACATGACATTGAAAATGAATATTTTCAACATCTGCAAGCAACCTAGAGATGATAATGATTTACAGGAAGTGGACTTTACTGAAAAATTAATTCATGATCAATTTCCAACCACTTCCAGTGAAATTGAGATTGATGAATCTGATGATTTGTAAATGATTTATTTTCAAGAAGAATCAAAGACAAGTAATTGGAGGCCACAAATTGAGGAATTGCCACCACGATCAATTACATTCATACCTTCAAGTGTTCAACCACCTAAACCTGATTTGAAGTCATTGTCATCAAATCTCAAATACTTATTTTTAGTAGAAAATAAAACTTTTCCGGTAATAATCTCTTCCAAACTTAATGCATATCAAGAAGGTAAGTTATTACAAACTTTGAAAATGCACAAAAATACATTAGGATGGACCATAGCTGATATAAAAGGAATTAGTCCTTTGATTTGTACACATAAAATTTATTTGGAGGAAAATGTTAAACCCTCTAGAGAAATGCAACGAAGGCTAAATCCTAATATGAAAGAAGTAGTGAAAAATGAAGTCATTAAGCTTTTAGATAATGAAATTATTTATCCTATTTCTGATAGCAAATGGATAAGTCCTACCCAAGTTGTACCCAAAAATTCTGGAGTCACTGTGATAACAAATAAGAATAATGAGTTAATTCCCACTAGAATTGTTATCGGTTGACGCATGTGCATTGACTATAGGAAACTTAATTCAATGACTAGAAAAAATCATTTTCCATTACCTTTCATGGATCGAATCCTAGAAAGAGTTGCAAGTCATGAATTTTATTGTTTCCTAGATGGCTATTCAAGTTACAATCAAATTGAAATTGCATTGGAAGATCAAGAGAAGACTACTTTCACATGTCCATTTGGTACTTTTGCATATTAAAGGATGCCTTTTGGATTATGTAATGCATCAGCCACATTTCAAAGATGCATACTTAGTATATTTAGTGATATGGTTGAACATTTTCTTGAGATTTTCATGGATGATTTTTCTGTTTTTGGCGATTCATTTGATGATTGTTTGATTAACTTAGAAAAGGTTTTGGCTAGGTGTGAAGAGAAGAATCTTGTGCTGAATTGGGAAAAATGTCATTTTATGGTAATAAACGGCATTGTACTTGGTCACATTGTTTCATCAAAAGGAATTGAGGTTGACAAATCTAAAATCGAGTCAATTACAAACTTGCCAACACCAAAATCTATTAAAGATGTTAGATCATTCTTAGGACATGCTGGTTTTTATAGAAGGTCCATAAAAGATTTTAGCGTAATATCTAAGCTCTTAAGTAACGTCTTACAAAGGATAATATTTTTGAATGGACTAAACATTATGAAAAAGCCTTTGTTAAACTTAAAAACTTGTTTACTTATGCTTCTGTTATTCAACCTCCTGATTAGTCATTACCTTTTGAAATAATGTGTGATGCTAGTGATGATGCCGTAGGTGCTATTTTTGGACAAAGAAAAGAGAATAAACCTTATGTAATTTACTATGCAAGTAAAACTTTAAATAATGCTCAAATGAATTATACCACCACTGAAAAAGAATTACTTGCAGTAGTATTTACATGTAAAAAATTTAGGTCTTATCTTGTTGGCTCACCTGTTGCTGTTTTTAGTGATCATGCAGCATTGAAATATCTTCTTTCTAAGAAAAATTCTAAGGCTAGATTGGTGCGGTGGATTTTGTGACTTCAAGAATTTGATATCACAATCAAAGATAAGAAAAGCAGTGAAAATGTTGTCGCAGATCACTTGTTAAGATTGACAACAGATTTGAAAACTGTCATCACACCAATCAATGACTACTTTCTGGATGAATCTTTACTTTCTGTCTCTACAAGGCCTTGGTTTGCTAATATTGTCAATTTTCTTGTTTTAGGACAATTGCTAGCTTATTGGAACACCCAAGATAAAAGAAAGTTCTTGAATGAAGTGAAGAACTTTTATTGGGATGACCTTTATTTATTCAAATATTATCCTGATCAAATATTTCGAAGATGCATTCCTGACAATAAGATAAGTAGTGTCATTAAATTTTGTCATTCTGAGGCATATGGGGACCATTTTTTATCAAGAAAGACAACTTCAAAAATCTTACAAAGTGGATTTTATTGGACCACCATGTTCAAAGACTCACATGCATTCTACAAGTCTTGTGAAAATTGTCAAAAGTTGGGATCAATTTCAAAATATCACATGATGCCTTTAAATCCTATTCTTGTCATTGAGATCTTTAATTGTTGGGGTATAGATTTCATGGGTCCATTTCCTCCATCATTTGGTTTCTTGTACATATTAGTCGTAGTAGATTATGTTTCAAAATAGATAGAGGCAATTCCAAGTCGAAATAATGATCACTAAACAGTGATAAAGTTTTTGAAAGAAAATATTTTGAGTTGATTTGGAGTCCTTGGAGCCATAATAAGTGATGATTGAACACATTTCTGCAACAAGCCATTTGAGTCTTTAATGAAAAAATATAGAATCACACATAAAGTTGCCACCCCTTATCACCCTCAAACAAATGGACAAGTAGAGCTTGCTAATAGGAAGATCAAACACATTTTGGAGAAAACAGTAAACCCTAATAGGAAAGAGTGGTCTTTAAGACTTAATGATGCACTTTGGGCTTATCGAACTGCTTATAAAACATCATTAGGTATGTCACCTTATAGACTAGTCTATGGAAAACCTTGTCACTTGCTTGTGGAACTTGAACATAAAGTTTATTGGGCTATTAAAGCTTTCAATTCAAATCTAGATGATGCTAGTCAACTGCAAAAATTACAAATAAATGAGCTTGAGGAAATAAGAAATGATGCATATGAAAATTCAAGAATTTATAAAGTAAGAATCAAAGAGTTTCATGACAAGAATATACTGAGAAAAACATTCAATATTGGCCAAAAAGTCTTGCTTTATAATTCTCGACTGCATTTATTTCCTGAAAAATTAAGATCAAGATGTGTCCTTTTATTGTGAAACATGTGTATTCATATGGGGCCTACGACATCGAGAATCCAAAAAATGACAATGTTTTCAAGGTAAATGGACAACGTCTGAAAGTTTATTTTGACAATTTTTCAATTGAACATGACTCTATTGAATTGGGTGATCCTGTATATAAAGATTGATTATTATTATTATTATTATTATTATTATTATTATTATTTTCTTTTTGAGTGATTTTTGCTAGTTTCTCTTACCCCGGTCAAATGGCGGGTAACGGTACTCTGTGACTTCAGTCGGTTCTTTCAGTTTCCCACAATAACTGATATCTGTATATACATTTGTGCAATTCTTTGAATCTTTTTTCTAATTCTCATTTAAAAATGGACACTAATCTTGCAAAATTGAAAATGTATATCTGTATATGCATTTGTGCAATTATTTGAATCTTTTTTCTAATTCTCATTTAAAAATAGACACTAATCTTGTAAAATTGAAAATGTATATCTGTATATATATTTGTGCAATTCTTTGAATCTCTTTTCTAATTCTCATTTGAAAATGGACACTAATCTTGCAAAATTGAAAATGTATATCTGTATATGCATTTGTGCAATTCTTTGAATCTTTTTTCTAATTCTCATTTAAAAATAGACACTAATCTTGCAAAATTGAAAATGTATATCTGTATAAATATTTGTGCAATTCTTTGAATCTCTTTTCTAATTCTCATTTGAAAATGGACACTAATCTTGCAAAATTGAAAAGTATTTTCCTGCTCTGCCTCAGAATGCGATTACAAAAATTTACTGTGCTAGATGTGCAAGATTGAGATTATTAATGAATCGTGCAATTCATGATTTATGACCACTATTTCATAAAGAACATGATCGACTTAGTCTTGGGAATCTAACTAAAAAAGACATTATTTGCCAGTTTTTAAGAAAACTAGATGGGAAGCCTATCCACAACCCATAGAGGGCGTTTAAGCCGTTCTTGGACGTAAAACCAAGGGAAGATGTGAGCCACAATCACAACTACTTCTACATACACATGCTTTTTTAAAAGTAAATAAATAAAAAGAGAGAGAATGTGTGAGACTCTAGCTGGCCTACATATAGGTAGTATGATTGCCTTTCTAATTTGTCATCTATAAAACCCTCTTTTCCTTCCTTTCATTTCTACTTAACCCATACATTTAATAAATACTAAAGTGTGTAGAAATGGCAAGTTACTCGGGTTATCACATAAGAAATATTTGTGTTTTCAGTGGATCTAGTCCTGGGAAAGAAAAGGAGTTTTTAGAATCAGCAAATCATCTTGGTCAAGTGCTAGCTGAGACAAAGATTCATTTAGTATATAGGGGAGACAGTCTTGGCTTAATGGGAGGTGTGTCAATAGCTACATTTTTAGGAGATAGTCAAGTTTTGAGAGTCGTCCCTGAAACTTTAGCATAAGGGGACATCATTGGAAAAACAATTGGAGAGAAACTTCAAGTCTCTACAATGTCAGCTCGAATGAATGCAATGTTTAATCATGCTGATGTCTTCATTGCTTTACCAAGTGGTCTAGGCACATTGAAAGAGATCTTTCATATTTTCTCTTAGGCCCAACTACACATTCACCACAAACCCATAGGTTTGTTAAATGTTAATGGTTATTATGATAAGTTGTTGTCTTTTCTTGATCACGCTGTGGAATAAGAATTTCTATCTTCTGCACGACAAATCAGAATCTCTGCTGCTACTGCTAACAATTGATTGACCAACTACAATCTTTCATTCCTATAATTGATCTTTCCATGAGTCGCATAAATTGGTCAACTAAGAAAAGCCGTAAAAAGCTTAGATTGGATTTGAGCCTCCATTTGTGAATCTTTGTGTCTTTTGGTTTTATTATTGTGTTTTGTTGTTTCTTATATTTTTTTTAGTGTGTTTCAGGTTTGTCAGTGTTCGTTATTTCAGGTGATATCTTCTGTACTCTATCTTTCTACCTTTAAACATTGAGGACAATGTCTTGTTTTAGTTGGGGGGAGAGGGTAGTAGCTAAAAAAAAAAAACTGTGTTTTCTATTTCATAAAGCATGTGCAAAATAGTTGTTAATATTATGGTAGGGTAAGGAGAATCTTTTATGACTCTTGAGACGCATCTTAGTAAGCATTCATAACAAGGTCTATCATAATACTTCTTGAAAAATTTAGATTGACAAACTCTTGCCTTGTTATCACTTAAGTCTGCTCCTATACTTATTTAACATGTATTCTTAAACCTTAATTTACACACACACACTTCAACATATGATTGTGGGTTGCATATTGGATTATTACATTATTTATGTTTTTTTGTTAAAGGTAACAACTAAGGGAAAATGATAGTATATAATTAAAAAAAATAAAAAAGAAAAAGAAAAAAATGATAATAATAAAAATATAGATAAGTTTAGTTCGTAGCCTCCCTAACCTAAGCAATTAAGCCCGAAGGGGAGTTTTAACACCTAATACTCTAAAGTCAACTGACTTGGGAGCTATTGGCCCAACACTTGTTACATGGTTTGAGGAGAAAAGTTTAAGGGAATCAAACATTGCACTATCTACATATCAGTATCTGTGACCCGAGTTACTAAGCTCGTAGGCGTGTCTTAATACCTAATACCCTAAGACCAACTGGTCTGGGAGTCATTAGCTGAAATCTCATTACATGGGTTAAAAATGCATGGTGTTTTAAATTATATGTATATTAAAAAAAAGTCAAAAATAATAATCCCAACCCAAGAAAGTTAACCTTAAACATTATAACAAAAATTTTATTTTCTTCCAAGAAAAGCCACATAATTATGTGTTGATACATTGAGCATAAAAGAAAGGTTTATGAATATCTTGTTAAGAGGTATAGAGCAGGTATATAAATCTAACAAAAGTTTGTTTATCTGGATAGAGTAATGGAAGTTAAATGATGAATACCTTGTTTTGTGAAATTTGCAAATTATTTTTCTATTTTAACGCTTTGATTACTAGGGACTAGTAATAAGCTAGTTGGGGGGTGTGATTAGTACTCAAAAGTGCATTTTTATCATGGTTTTATATCATCATTTTGCACTTAAAGTATCAATAACTCCTTAACTAAAGTACGTTTTATAATAATCTATCTAATAATATAAGATACCTTTAATTTATGGTAAATGTCCATTTTAAATGCAGGCCTATCACATAAATGAAAGGATTGATTGATGACTTTAAGAACTTCAATTGCAAAGGCAAAGAGATGATCAAACTTAGAAAAGAGATGTTAGTGCAATCCAAACCGGAACACTGTTCGGTAATTGGGTCATATCTGGAGCTATAGATCTCAGATTTAGGCCTACTTTATATGGATGGAAAGGTAAGACATAGGCCTACAACTTTCATATGGAGCCCAAGATCTAAAAAGGCCATTTTCAAGTCCAAGTATTGTTGGAAGTTTAAAGTGTGTAGAGAGAGTTTTTGTGCTGGAGAGTTTTTTTTTAACTTCTCTCTTTTAAATTGAAATAGCAACCTATTTATATTGTTAGAGTTCTAATATCTAGGCTTGCTACTAAAGTTAAGGAATATCTTTATCTTTAATTTTTTATTCTATTTTTTTTTTATTTTTATCTCTATAGATTTTTCTTTGTATAAGGTGGAAATAAATTAATAGTCCTTTTCTAAAACTGGATTTGGGTTATTATGCAGACTCTATATATTTTTTATCTTTAAAATTTTTATTTTCAAGCTCTATTTTTATTTTTATTAGGGTGAAAATATGGTGATGACATTGTTCACTAACATAATTTCATAAAGATATAAGAGTGAATTTAGGTGGTGGAGTTTCAAGGTGAGATAAGGCTGAATTTAATATGTACTGTAATCATAATACAATTGAAAGTAATAACCATATGGTAAAAATTAATAATTATGCCTTTTATATTTCTTTATATTTGTTCTATATATATATATATTTTAAAAAAAGAAAATAAAAAAGTTTGTGTAATTGTCTATATGAGTCTATTATACAATGGCTAATTGAAGTTTTTTTTGGAAATTAGTAGAGTTAAAGAATATTGGTAAAATATCAAAATGCATAAAATATTTTAAAAAATAACATAGATGGAGGAGTTGCAAGCCTCATTTGCAACTTATGAGAAAATATGGTTATGACGGTATTTTCCATTCTCTTAACTCTCAACCATAAAAAAAATCAACTCAACAATAATTATAATTTATAATTCATCTCTCTAACATAATTAAAAAATCAACACAATTAACAATTTATTAAATTTGACAATTTACAATTCATAATTAAACACAATAAGAATTCATATAACATTTATTAAATTTAAACTGAAATCATAATTCTTCTTAAAACATTAAAGCATACAATCTAACAACATCTAAAAATCACCTCAAATCATAATTGAGCTTACACCACCTCAACTTAAAACAGGCCTTTAACGCCAATGTATAGCTTAACACCAACATTACCTCAACTCATAGATAGACATGGATTGCTTATGGATGGACATGTTTCTCTAACTACATGTTCTCGTTCATAATAAGAGATTTCATCTTTCTCTAGGGTCATTTCGAGACATTAAACCTCATCAAACTCTTAAAATCTAGCACGACACAAATTTAGTGTATTATTGACTAGGGCATACATGTCATCTCATTGACAACTTACAAATAACAAAACCGTAACCGTAATTCACATTCAACAATGACCCAAAATCATTGACTTTCTTCAAAAAAAAATAACAACTCAAAACAATGCATTTTATATCTATTTAACCTAATTTACAAAACCTTATATATATATATATATATATATATATATATATAAACTCCTAATTGTAAACCATAACATTTGATGAGTGGTGATGACATAAACTTTGTTGAGAGACCTACAAGGAAGAGAGGAAAGAGAGAAAAGTTTATTGCAGTAAAGAGAAAAGAGGTGTGACACGTTGTAATTTTTAATGCAATTTCATCTTTTCTCATAATTATATATGTGTAAAATAAGGTGAATACACACACACACACATACATACACATATAAAATCTTCATTATACAGAGGCCCTACTAATCAATACACAAAACATAAAAACTATAACAAATGCATATCTAACATGATCAAAAGATTGATTTTCTCTCCTAAATGCAGGAGTGTTGAAGTAATAAATAATCCAGTAAGACCGAGGTCAAACTACAAGGAGGTTAATTGTATAAATTATAAACAACAATAATAAAGAATATGGTGAAAACTTTGAGATGAAAGATGACACGACGAAAAGAGATTGATGTCTTCTCCCAAGTGCAGGAGTGTCGAAGTAATAAATAACCCGGCAAGACCGGGGTCGAACCACAAGGAGGTTATTGTACAAATTATAAATAACAACAATACCACAACAACAATAATAACAATAACAACAACAACAACAACAATAATAATAATAATACTAGTAGTGGTAGTAGTAGTAATAATAATAACAACAATAATAAAGAAAAAGAAAAAGATAAGAACTTTGAGATGAAGTATTAAAGCAAGGATTAAACAATGATAATAACAAATGTCAAGGTTAGAGGTTCCACTAATGGTATGTCAAACAAGTATAGTATAAACTTTTATTATTCAATTGGAAACCACACACAAAGGAGGTTCCAATCATATTATAAATTGTTAACATGATTACATTAGTCATCTTATTCAATTAATGCTAATACTTGTAAATTTCGTCAAGCATTCATGATTATAACTTATGTTAACAACAAATCAAGTTCCTTTCATAGCTCAGGTGTCGGTTATACCATACATTATGAGCTATGAAAGTGCCAAGCATTTGTTGTACCAATTGTTATACAACATAAATCAAGATTAATCATAAACGCACTTTTGAGTACTAATCACACCCCCCAACTAGCTTATTACTAGTCTCTAGTAATCAAAGCGTTAAAATAGAAAGGCAATTTGCAAATTCCACAAAGCAAGGTATTCATCATTTAACTTCCACTACTATCCGGATAAACAAACTCTTGTTATATTTATAAACCTGCTCAATTCCTCTTAACAAGATATTCATAAACCTTTCTTTTGTACTCAATATAGACATACCTTTCTTTTGTTCTAATTATAGGGCTTTTTTTCTAATATACAATAATTTAAAACACCATGCATCTTTAACCCATGTAACAAGCTTTCAGCTAATGACTCCCAGACTAGTTGGTCTTAGGGCATTAGGTGTTAAGACACCCCTACGAGCTTAGTAACTCGGGTCGCAGATACTGATATGTAGATAGTGCAATGTTTGATTCCCTTAAGCTTTTCTCCTCAACCCATGTAACAAGCGTTGGGCTAATAGCTCCCAAGTCAGTTGACTTTAGGGTATTAGGTGTTAAAACACCCCTTCGGGCTTAATTGTTTAGGTTAAGGAGGCTACGAAACCAAACTTATCTACATTTTTATTATTATCATTTTTTTTCTCTTATTATTATTTTTTTTCTTTTTTTTTTGTTGTTTTTTTTAATTATATACTATCCATTTCCC